>OZ034802.1:79511049-79865170 GCA_964028335.1 Altica lythri
TCACTAGAGCTAGAGGAGGAAATACTAAGTGCTCAATTTACTAAATTGTTACAATGTTGCCGTATAAAGAGTGTTCTATTGTCATGATTGTTTTTCTTTTTAATTAAATGTTATAAGCAAAATCAGACTATTTCATTAATAGTGTACAGATTTGTTGCAGCTCTTCAATACACAAGTTACTTGACGATGAATATACGTAAAACATTCCAGCATATCGGATTTAGCAATAAAAAGTACAAAAGTGGTCAAAAGGAAAAAATATAATTCAAAAACAGACTCAAAATAAAATATTTTTGTCTGTGAGTGTATAATTTGCTAATTATAATTTATAGCGGAAATATCTACAAGTTGTATAATAGACCAAAAAAATAGACATTTTTGACTAGATAAAAGGTAAGTAAATAACCAAAAAAAATAATCGGAAACTCAAAACTAACTTTTTCTTTGTTAAAGAGTCGATACTCTATTCAAATAAAATAATCTGATTCGATTTAGAATTTGATTTATAAACAGAAAGCATGTTTATTGAAAAATTTGTTTTAGAAAACTTTTGTAATATAAAATTGATGACTAAAGCCGCAGGTGCAAATAATAGATTTCGCATCGTCTGATTCGTCCTAATATTCGTGCAGTGCTTTGCGGCTGGCGGCTGAACATAGCAAGTTGTTGCTGTCAGTTGTCCATGGAACGCAGTCAGGCTGTCAGTTAGCTGTCTGGTTTACATGTCTGTCGGGCGTGAGGCTGACATCATGATTATGGTTGATAGCCAGCAAAAATTGGATCTGCATTTTATCAACTTTCCGATTTGCATACACGCACAGGATCGGCCTTAACTGTATAAAACAATAAGTAGTTAATGAAGAAGACCTCCGGGTATTCTGAGGAAGGTGCGGCCAATTGAACCTAGGTATACTTATATTACTGTAGGGTACATACAAGGTAAAATATAAAATATTGAAGTGCGTGAAGATTTTAACAAAGTAGTCATTACCAAGTTTCTAAGTGAAACATAAATTGCAAAAAGTAAAGTTTTATCCAATACAGTTTAATTAGAAGTCAAAATTAATACAGTTTTACTTCTTATTTTTGGTAGACAGAAATGGTTTGCGATGTATTCAAACATGTAACCTTTTGGTGAAAAAAAAATATCACACATAGTTTGATAGATTTTGGCGAGAAGTATTCTACAAATAAAAAAGGTCCTAATAAGAAAGGTTTTAAACATGTATTAACCAGTTTAACATCAAAAGACAGGAGGAATTAGGAACCATTTCCAGATAGATAGTTATTTAATAGCTATATAAGCAAAAAATTCAGTTTTTCCTCTTATTTTTAGCCTTTTATATATATATAGGAAACTACTTCTATTTATCTTATTGCTACGAGCCGGTCCGGACCTGTAGCCTAGACAGTGTTATGAGTGAGTCGCTGTTCTATGAATCTTCGAATATTCTAGTGGCTTTTCGAACGTTCGGAAGATTCAAGAGTGTTGTATGTTCTGGATGTAATTGTGGAGAAGCTTCTAGAAGGAATTGATTTCATATATAAGGGACCGCTTTGGACGGAGATAGGAAAATTGTTAATGTAATAGTTGGCCATAGACAATGATTGAAGTGCAAATTGTTGTACGAGGTATTTTAAAGACGTTATTCAGTAATTGTGACTGTATCAAAGTTGTGTGGATTATTTTAAGAAATTGTTATTTATTTGTGTTTATCAATAAATTGTTAAGTTTGTCTGCTTTTTATCACTTATTCCGAATCAAAAATCAAAAATTGATAAGGATTAGAAACTTTGGTGAAAAATATAAAAATTTATATGGTACAAAGAGAATTCAAGGGTAAGACAGGAAATGTTGAAATAAAAAGATATAATTAAAGTTCATACACTGGATCTGGATCTGGAATTTTGGGGAGGGGCGAGCTAGTGCTTAGCCAGCAATGAGGCCACATATGACCCATTGTGCATCCTCCCGTATTGTAGGGATATCCTCACCTCAGGCTGTCACCAGGCCTAGTGATTTAAAATAGGTGATGAGGCTCCCGAGGGGGATCTCCCTAACATCGGCTGGTGTAAGCCAATACTCGCCCAACACGGATCTTCTGATTTCAGAAAAAGCAGAGCAGTCATACATAATGTGTTCTACTGTTTCCTCTTCTTGTTCACAGCCTCTGCATAGCGGCGATTCTGTTAATTTCATCCTAAAGAGATGTTGTCGCAATTGGCAGTGACCTGTCAAGATTCCCACAGCTGTTCGGAGATTTTGTCTGGTCAATGCCTTCAATTTTTTTGCTGTTTCCTCGCCAGGATCAGGTAATAACTCTCTGGCCAGTCTACAGTTCGTAGTTTCATCCCAGCACTGTATGAATTTTTTGTGAGAGTGCTGTTTGATAAGGTCCACGACTGCGGACAATGTTAGCTTGGTAGATGGGCGGGGGCTAACATATTTGTAGCCCGCAGCACTCCTTGCTAAATTGTTCGCAATGCGGTTGCCTTTAGAGTTCCCATGTCCTCTGATTTAGCTGAGAGTGACCACGTTATTCTGGCTGGCCTCAGTTAGAGATTGGTGACATTCTAGTACTAAACTTGAAGTGAAACGTGGTCTATTCAAGGTCAGTAGTGCTTGTTGGCAGTCTGTGTATATATTTATATTTCTGCCAGTGATGTTCCTATTGATTAATTCTTTTGCAGCTATGGTTATGCCTGTGAGTTCTGACTAAACCACACTTGACAAGCCATCTATAGCCCATTTTATTTTTAGGTTTAAGGATCTAGAGTAAATTCCACATCCTACACCTTGCTTTGTTTTTGATCCATCCGTATATACGCTCAGAGCGTTCACTATGTTGGGGTCTGCTGTCTTGTTTGTTAATATTTTGTAGGGTTTGTCAAAGGTGGTGAAAAATATAAAAATTTATATGGTACAAAGAGAATTTAAGGGTAAGACAGGAAATGTTGAAACAAAAAGATATAATTAAAGTTCAAAGACTGTTATGATCAGATAACAAAATGTGAACTAAAATATATGGAAGTCGACCAACCACGAGAGAGGAGAACAGGTTGTAGAACTAATTGCAGGAAATAAATTTTAAACAAGATGAAATCAAGTAAAAAATAATAGGGAATGACAAAACTCATTCAGAAAAAAAAAGTAGACTGCTCTAAATCAAAATGTTGTAGGTTAGAATTCCATTAGGAATGTACTTGCAAATATGTTAAATTCTCTTCATAAACACTTCGAATAGAGTTGGAAAATATGCAAAGATTCACACTGTCACAATGATGTCGTCTCCTATTGTGTTTTGGAGATAATTCTTGATTCTGCTCCTTGCATTTACATGTAGAGAGGATTGCTGTGTAGGAACTAAGTCTCTGAAATCCAGAGATCTTACAGGTACAGAACATCTTCAGATTCTAAGGGTCGGAGCAATCCAATCCATGAAGATGCCTATACATATGTACATCATGTCTCCAAAACAAGATTTTGAACTCACACTAAATGTTAGTATTAAGGAGTATAAGTTAACACAAAACGAAATATCTCAACTTACAAAAGGAGTTCTTACTTATTATGCTGATAGGAGAAGAAGTAGGTATAGGCGATATCAGTGGTAATGTTAGTTATCCATAGTCGGGTGAAAGACTCCTTCGAACAGTGGATAGTGTATTTGAAATCCATACTATGTCAAAGATATTGAGGCACTTGAGAGAGTGCAGTGAAGAATTACAAAAATTCCATTGAAACTGAGAAACTTACCATGCAGGGAGAGACTAGTTAGATTAAACCTGACAACACTCAGTGAAAGACGGCTTCGAGGTGACCGCATTGAAACCACTAGTGCATACTATGGAGGCAACTTGGACCTCTTTCACTCTCCTCAATTGGCCACAGTTAGAGGTCATAGTAAAAAGCTTGCTAAAGAGAAAACAAGCAAACTGCTAAGAAGAAAATTCCTCACAAATAGGATCATATACAGCTGGAATAGGTTAAGCGAGGATACAGTTAACTCTACAAGCACAAACCAGTTCAAGAACAGGCTTAATTTGGAAATGCAGACTATATACTCATTCATTGCTAAACTGTGGTAAATTGTAAAAATGGTGAACATAACAAAAAATAATATAATATAATAAAAAAAATAATAATAATAACTTTTTAAGCCGAACTAAGAGTGCATAAAAAAACGCCTTAATTCAGGCAGAATATTTATTGTCTTCGATAGCGAAGTTGCTCTACAATTTCCCACATTTGATTCCAAAACCCGCTTGTTACTGCAAACAGTTTTTTAAGCAATTGGCTTAATATAACTTTAGCGTTAGTACCTACTGGGGCATAAAGGGACTGTCAGAACCAAGATTGCTGATAGTCATGCAAAAGAAGGAACAGGTGCTCATTTTATTGGACCTAAACCCATCCGTGGCTTCTTTAAATGCCGTACCTATCATGAAAAAAAATGTCGAAAACAATCCAGGCTAAAGACAAGCAAAAAAGGTTAGTATATAGCTTCACTGCGCTAATCTAAATGTTTTTAAAGATTCAGAAAACTGAATATAGTAATCGCAGGAATCCCCACATGAATCCAATGAGGTACCATCTGTGAAAAATGGGGACAATGGACTTTGGAAGATGCAGATTATGTGGAGATAAAACAGCTAAACATATTATCTGTAATTGCATAGTAAACACCTTCTATTAACTACTATATAGTGTCGTATATTTCCTTTAAATAAGTAGGTACCCTTTGAGCAATAGAAAATGTTCCATACTACCATCATTTAGATACTGTAAGGGAACTTTTTCCTGTTTTGTCAATTATCCACATTTAACATAGGTACATACTTTACAGCTAAGCATTAAAAAAATAATTGTTTTGACCTTTGCTATTTATTTCCTTAACTTGATCAGAAGTATGAACATATTGAAGTAAAGTTATAATTGGCTCATTCAAAAGTTAAAAAATTATATTACTTGTGTTAACATGTGGTAGGTTTAACTCAAACTAGTTTAAAGAAAAAAATGTATCGAAATACGCGATATTCACATTAAACAGCAAGCGCCATCTACTGATTATTTACAAAACTAAAGGATCAGTGTTTATCGACCAGTTCCGTGCTGCTACAGGATACTAGCGTTGCAATAGTTAACTAGAGTCTTTATATGTTTTATCTTTAATAAATCATCAACAGATGCCGCAAGTGTTACTTTTACATAGAAATAGATTTTCCTTTGTCAGAAAAATTTAAATAGACTGAAAAGTTATATTTGAAATTTCATTTTTGTTAATCTTCTTCAATAATTGAAATCATTTTACAAGAATCTAAAAGTGATGTCAAATACTAAATAACAATCGATTTCATAAATTTCGCTCTATTTTTTTAATGTTGCCAAAATGAAATCTTATCATTAAATCACTTATTTTAGTAAGATAAATATAATTGATTTTACAACATTTATTTTGATAAAAAACCCTCTAGTTTGATACTTTGTTTATAAGTGTTATATACACGAGTTCACGATCTGCAAAAGGTAGATAATAATTAAAATACTAGTAAACTAAATAATCGTAGACCTTTGAACTGCTTATCATTCACGTAAACCTATTCAAATGACCTAAAGTGACTGGTTTTGATAGATTTGGTTAATTATACCTATCTGATGTTAGTGAAGATATTAAAAGAAGATATAAATAACCAAGAAAAATCATATTAATATAATATGTAATGAAATATAGTATATTACATAACAAGTGCGGAAAGAGACACTTTTAACACGAGTGGGAAATCTTGCCGCACAAGGCGTACGCCGAGTTCCTTGCGCAAAACATTGGTCCTGATTGTATCTTGATGCATGACAATTCTACTCCACATACAGCCAGAGTGAAAAGAAATTTCTTGGAACAGCAGAATATACCAGTTTTGCCCTGGCCCGCTCATCAATTCCAAGATCTCAATCCTACTGAGTACGCCTGGAATATGCTTTAGCAAAGAGTTTTTCAAGACCAGAAACAATTTCAAAATCGCAATCAGATGTTTCAAGCCCTTCAACAGTGTTGGGATAACAATTTCCTAAGAAGATGTGGATAACATGATCCTTAGTAGGGAAACACGCCATCATAAATGCATGAGGAGGCCACATTCCTTTAAAAAAATCTTTGTTCATTGTTAATTTTTTTTTTGATACAAAATTGGATTAATAATTTTTTGTTTTTTGTATACATTTTAAATTGTTCTTGTTTGTATATGAAAATGAGTCATTTTGATATCTTCGTTCATTTACCCTTTCTCACGTATCAGGCTTACACAAGATATTCCATAAAATACTTTTAAACCATTTTATAAATAAACTTCATAATTATACCTAGATTTTGAGCATGGGTGTGTGTCTAATATTATTTTCCGTACATTTTTACTTCTTTGCTTCAAATTTTATAAAATTATCTATCTATCTATACTTATAGAGAGGTAGAGAGGTCAATGCTGTACATGAAATATATTTCCAAAATAACTATCAGGGGGTGATTAGGGATCAATACTGACGCCAAAAATGAAATCAGTAAAATTTTTGTCTGTCTGTCCGTCTGTCTGTCTGTATAACCGTTATAGAAACAAAAACTACTCGACGGATTTTAACGAAACTTGGTACAATTATTTTTCATACTCCTGAGCTGGTTATAGGATACTTTACATCACGCTACAATCAATAGGAGCAGAGCAGTAAAGGGAAATGTTGGGAAAACCACTTTTACGGTGAGGGGGGAGAAATTTTTATACAACAATCTATACGTCACGCGAACGACGTCGCGGGTACATCGATATAAAACCCAAAATTGTGGTTAGATTTTTTGTTGTACGTCTGTCTGTCTGTCTATCTTTATGTTTGTGCGCGCATCACATGAAAACTACTGATCCGATTTGAATGCGGTTTTCACATATGTATTTGTCTTCTTTTAACTTAACATCTGGTGTATAAAAAATTCTCCTCCCACCCCTTGAACGGGGTGAGTGAAGAAATTTTTAAACAACAATCAACACGCTACGCGAACGACGTCGCAGGTACACCTAGTTCAAAATATATCTAGAGAAATTAATATAAATATTTGAAAAAATAATTTTATTTTTCCATTGTAAAAATATTCTAAATTGTTGCGATACAACAAAATTGTTCAATTCTTATCAGTTTGCATACTTTTTTGCTTGTTTGGTTAAAATTTTATTAAAATATTTAAAATACTTCTAGAGAAATAAATACACTTGTATAAAAATGTACGAGATTCCTACTTATCAATAAAGGTTATAAAACTATATATTTGATAAAAAGTTGAACAGAACTGTAAAATTAAATATAAGCATTACATATAATAATATATTACGTATCAAGAGTGGTAAGTAGGATATTACATACGAGTGGAAAAGTTACGCTCGAAGCCGCGTAGCGGCGAGTGCGTAATTACACGAGTACGTAATACCTCTTACCACTCGAGTTACGTACTATGCTTTATCTACGATTCAATATTTTAATTTTAATTCAAAATATTTGACATCTCTAAAAAAATATATGACGTACGTACTGTACTGTTATTTATTTCTTTGACAGTAAATGTCATTTATACTCATTTTCACCATGCAGGGTAAGTAAGCTATAACGCACAGTTGTGCGTAATAAACCGTGATTCCAACATGACGTTTCATTACGCACAACCGTGCGTTATAGCTTACTTACCCTGCATGGTGACAATGAGTATAAGTGACATTTACTGTCAAAGGAGTAGATAAATACATTTATATTGTGTGTATGGGACTATCATCCTTCTAAACGGCATGACAGATTTTGATGAAATTTTTGGCATGTACGAGGTTTGTTCATAAAGAAACGAGAATTTTATATTTTACGAGCCACTTACATTCGATTCTCCAATTTATATCCTGATGTTGGTAAAGGGAGAAGAAGGCAAGACGGGGTAGCGGGTAAGACGGGGTACCATGCGAAATTCACAGTTCAAACTGACCAATCACGCCCGTTTATTCATCGTTCGGCGCGCTGCCATGACATTTGTCAATCGCCCGGCGGTCAATGGTTGACAAGTGCACGCTTGTCAAAAAAATTTAAAAATAGTGTTTAACTACAAAGTGTTTAACATAATTTGTTCTGATTTGACACGTGACTGTGGTTTGTAAAATAACGTTAGCTGATGAGGTGTTGCTGTGATTGACGCTTAAACTAACCTATAATAAGGTAGGCATTGTGTTTCCGTACGATTGTTGACTGTTTTTCTTTATTGTTTTTATTTCTAGAAAATGGCTCTGCAGGCAAGATGGGGTAACGGGGTACCCCATCTTGCCACCCTCTCCTCTATTTGGAAATGCTTTTGTGCAAGCAGCCACTATGTCTACAGCAGTAAATGAATTTCGTAAATGTGGAATTTGGCCCTACAATCCAAACGTGTTTTCCGAAACAGATTTTGCCCCTTCTTTGGCAACTGAGATCCAGTTAAATGACACTGAAACTTCCAGAAACCGAGAAGTATATCAAGATATAAGCAATGTCATTACTACCCAAACTTCAGACACAGTAGCTGTACAAATAGCTGATAATGCTGCGACGTTAACCAGAGACGCTATTGTTGACTCTTTGTCAGGGTGTTCCCACTGGAGCCCCAGGCTAGTTAATTAGAAACCACCAACAGCACCATATCAAACTTAGGATCAAAGACATCTCAAGCAGATCAATATCAATCCAACCAGCACAAGCACCCATTAGAACCAGCTGATAACCCTGTTTGTCAGGATCCAGAGACATCACAACCAGCACCTGCGATAAAAGCGCCAGTAGCTTTGTTTTGATTGCTCAAAATCAACTTCTTCCACATCCACTTGCTAAGAAATCCTCTCGTATTACTAAAAAGCGTGGAAAAACAGCAATTATCACGTCATCACCCTACAAACAAGAACTAGAAGTAATCGCCCAGAAGAAAAAAGATGCCGAACAGAAAAAAAATAGAGAAAATAAAAAAAAAGACAAAAGATGAATTAAAAAAACAAAATAAAATTACTAAAAAAGGTCAAAACGACGAAAAGTCTCATCATCTGGAGATGAAATTGAAGAAGAGGGGGACGCACCATGTATGTATTGTGAGGAAGTATATTCCGTTTCATGTGGAAGACGGGCTCATAATAACTGTGCAGGAATAGATGATGATGATGACGAAGCCTTCCACGTCTGCGAGTTCTGCCAGCCCAAATAATAATCTTTTTCTGCGACTATGCTTATCAACCCCTCTTACCTCAGGGGGTACCCCATTTTACCACCACCATGGGGCAAGACGGGGCAAAACATCATTCTTTTATTTTAATTTTTTTCTCTGTGTAATCAAAAGTTCCTAATGACACCAAATATTAGAAGAGTAATAATTAGTGGTTAATTAAAAAATAAATATAATTGTTTCACTATCTATTTTTTTATATTATTGACATTTAAAGCTTAAGTACCCCATCTTGCCACCCTCTCCCATACATGTCCCTAATATCTGTTGACAATATGACATTTTGCATTGTTATCTTGCGTTTAACAGAAAGAAAGGTTAGACGTGTTTTGGTATACTCTTGGATTTTCTACTATCTAACAAAATGGATTAAAGGATCTGCATTCAATTTTGCGTTAAAAATGATATAAAGTATGTCTAAGAATTTAAAATGTTGACTTTGGCATTTGGTGAATCTACTATAAGTAAACCAATAGTGTATGAATGGTTTAAACGCTTCAAAGAAGGCTGGTAAGACAATAAGGATGACCACTCTGGACGCCCGAGCACGTCAACAACTGATGAAAACGTCAAATAACCAAATAAGTGAAGCAAATGGTTTTGGATAATCGTTAAATTACTATTAGGGAAATTGCTGAAGATGTTGGCATATCAACTAGATCATGTCATGCGATTGTATCGGATGTTCTGGACATGGCACGTGTGGTAGTTTCAAAATTGCTCAATTTTGACCAAAAACAACGTCACATGAATATCGCTCAGAAGCTGTTTAATACTGTCAACGAAGATCCAGATTTCCTCAAATGGATCATAACTGGTGACGAAATTTGGGTATATGGCTATGGCATCGAAACTAAAGTCCACTCATCCCAATGATCACAGGAGCCAAGACCGAAAGACTGAAAAATGCACGTCAAGTTCGGTCGAATACTGGTTTATTGGAACGAAGTTCCCTTTCGCGCGTTACGACTGAGACAAGCCGGAAAAAATTCAGACCAAAAAATGTCACGACACGACCGACACGACTCACGCATGTTTCTCTGTCTGTCTCTCTCTCTCTCTCTGTCATATATCTTTATTTAAATAGGAAACCCTAATATACATAAATACTAATAAAAGTACAATTAAAAAGACACTAATTTAAATTAAAAGGAAATTTACATTAAAAAGAAAATACTGTAGAAAAAAAATAAGTATCTATAATAGTATTATATTTTATTTCATCCTGTTTTTATAAACTAATAAATTCATAAACGTTTTAAAAATAGTTCGTAACTTGACTTGTTAGGTACGTCAAATTACCTTAACTGTCAGTTACTGTCAAATATTTTAAAATTTTGTATTTGTTTTAAATTAAATTGAAATAAAAAGTAATTTTTGGTATATGTATGTCATCTAAACCTCTGGTAATGTATGAATGGACACTTTTGTTAAAAGAAACGAACTGTTGAAAATATTCAGGTAATAATGGATTTACTATTTTCTATTTTGCTTTGAACAGTGTAGTGTTGCGACTTTGTTAAAAGTTTATACAGGTGTTTTGTAGTTAATAAATATTAAAATAATAAAAATAATGTATCCTGACAGTGTTTCTCCACAAATTCCGGAAATTGCTGATGGAGTTAGGTAAGTAGAGATTTTATACAGACAATAATAAATGCTTATGTATGTATAAACACTCTGTTGTGTTTACAAATTACAATTCCTTCACTAATTAATCGAAAGGAACTTCGTTCCATCCGGGTGTCCCTTGACACCTCTCACTTTTTTAATAACTATTTAAGAATAGCTTCTGTCATCTGGATCACTATAAAAGAACTTTTATAAGCTATTTAAAAATAAGTTCTCTTTATCATAATTCACTTATTTATCTTACAAAACAACTTTAGTTTAGGTTTGTTTTGGTGATTAATAAGTAATTTCCAATAACTACTCGCAAACGTCCAGTCCCTGTAGTTAGTAAATAAATATATAATTTATATGGTACTTAAGATTTTAATAATGATCGGAGTTATCTTCAGATAAAATAAATATGTACACGACAGTGGAACGAACGGATTGTTTCGTGATTTTTTTCAGTTTGCAAACGAGAACACACCGGCAAACATGAGTGCAAAAAAGCAAAAAACTATTTTAGAGGAAAAAAAGTTATATGATCCAATGTCAGTAACTTGGTTAGAAAAGCATGATAAGTTAATTTCAAAAATTTGGAATAAAATTCCTTATAATTTGGGACAAGTGATTGCTACCGTTGCTACGTTTTTAGTAGGAATTTCAATAAATGGTAAGTTTTCTTTGTTTTGATATATTTATTAGCCAATATTTTCTATTTATTTTTTAAAGCAGTGCGAAACGCAAACCGAAATAAGTGATAAATGTTGCGATACTTTAGTTTTTTAATCACATATTTTTATATTGGCAGGGAAAATATTGAAAGAAAAGTTTAATTAAAAAATAAGTTTTATTATTCAGTCCTACGGATTTTTTAATTACTTCAAACTAAATAATTAGTTTGTCTTACTATTACTTTCGATGGTTTCCTCTACATCATTTTAATAACATTCCTCTAAATACATTTTCTCATATGCAAGCACCTAGATTTACACTCATAGATTTTCGGTCGATTTTTTTTTATTTGGTTATGAATAGCTCACAAATAGATTTCTTCTATTTATATTAATTTTATTTATTTAAAATTTAAATTGCCGCGTTTTCTAACGTATGCACCATCATGTTAAAAGCGCGATAAAGAATTTTTAAAATAATGCAATTATATAGTTATTATCAATGACCTTTGTACAATTCTTGGTCATTCATCAACTTATAATCAAAATAATCAATTTACAAAGAAAATGAAACTAGTAACTTTATTTATTTTGTGAATAAATTTGACTATTCTACAATTCTCTTATTTAGTAAGTATTTTGATTTTTTTACTAATAGTGCATATTTGTTCCCTTGCATATTTAAAAAAGTTTTTTTTGAGAGAAACTATTGAGCAGTATTATTAGATCTTATTTTCTAGAAGTTAAACTTGATTGTTTTCGTGCGATAGAACAAGAATACTGTGTTAATCTAGCAAATAAGTGCTGTTACAAAGTCTAAATTAATAAATAATTAAAGAGGAATTTATATAATATTTTAATAAACAACCACTTTAATCATTTTGCTACTGATTTTTATCTGGAAACTGCTTATTTTTATCTGATATATGCATAGTCAACATTGACGTTGACAACAAAATTTAGGTAGAGTAGGTAAGACCGGCTATCTTATGGCTGGTTTACACAGTGCTAGCTGTTCCCTAGCCAGTAGACAGTTACACGGCTTGTCCATTCGTAAGCCAATAGCTTGGCTCGCCTTTGCTGTCTCCACGACACTTACTAGCTGCTGCCCAGTCTTGAGAGTTGTCACGATGGCAAGAGAACGGTTTTTAATAAAACATCGGTGATACGCTCTATGACAACAAGACAAGACAAGAAAAGAGAAGAGGTTGATGGGTAGATGAAAGAAAGTTTATAGGAGTGTTGGATTTGAGGACCCTGTTGTAGGACTTATGTCTTTTTCAGGGAGTGAATGGATGTGTTTGGATGGTGTTAGTATCGGTCGTCGACCCTGCTCTCACGAACTTCTCCATTTGTAGCATGTTGGATAGCTTCATCTGTTGTTATTGAATCTTCTTGCCATCCATGGAGCTTGCACATACCTAAATAGTTTTTTCCCTTTGATGTGAGTTTGAGTGTTGTGCGGAGGTGTAACCCACGTGGTGCAATGTGGTGTTGGGAGATTGACGCTGTAGCGTGTCTCCTCTATCGTGGAGCCCTTCCATTTGACAAGGACGCAGGAAACCTCAGAAACCTTCGCCAAGGGCCCATTTTTTTATATAGTCCTGTGGGGGCACCATCTACCTGTAACAAAGGGAGGATTCATCCAGGAGGGATTTTGGGTCTTCAGGAAGGTCCCTGTCCGCTGTTTGGAGGAGTCTAAGTTTGGGAAGAGGAATCTTGTTTTTCGGTACTCTGGATCTTATTCCTCCATTCCAGTGGGCTGTGATGTTTGCTCCCTGCAGGGTCCGAGCGACGTAAGGTTGTTGGAGCGTCTTAAAACGAGAAGGAAGAGACTTGTGTTGTTGTAGACAAGGTGGCTTGGATAGAGGTAGTAAAGGTTTTATACTTTACGTAAGATCGCTCTCTCTCTCTTTGTGGTATGGATGGAATGAAGAAGTCTCTGAGGAATAGCAGAGTATGGCACGGCCTTGTAATTGACCAGAAGTCTGATAAAGGTTTTATATGTATGAAGAAGGGTTTTGGTGTCGCTTCTTCCGATTCTACCGCCCAGAGCACCTAGGAGGGAGGTTCGTCTTCTCATTTTGTTGAGTGTAAGTTCAACGTCGGCATCCCACCTGAGCGTTTGAGTAAATCGAACACCCAGGTAGGTGATCCTGAGGGACGAGCTGTTCCCCCCATAGTGACAGGTTGACATAGTCGAAAGAGAGATTTTCTCGTCGACTAAGGATTTTGTTTGAATAAAGAGCTACCCGTCATCTGCTGTAGGTAGGTACCAGTTGGAGAACTGGAGAAGCAAATTCTCACTGTATAGAAGAAGTGTTTGCCATTTAGTGGCGCCACTAGCGATCGTAGTATATCTTGAAATATTAGATCTTGTAAATCTAACTTAATCATAGAAATAAATCCAAACAAATAAAGTTACGTTTGCAATTAAAACGGAAGACAACTATATCTTTCTCCGATGTAAATTGCATTTCCAAAATAATAAACAACAGATATATTTTTATCTTAAATAGTTAAGGCACATGCATTGACTTTTAAAATGTAAATAAATAAAAATGATAATTTCTATAGAGAGTAATATAATAATATTGCATTCGATGAATAATTATATTTTCGTATAATGTCCAATGATAAGCTAAAAATATAAATTTTTATTCATAAATACTTGTATATAGAATGCACACTGTTTAAAAAATTTCTAAAGTGCATCTTCCGACAATTATCAAGAAATAAATATAGTCAAAAAAACTAAAAAACACGCTTTTAAAGCACTTCCAACTAAAATGTTTTTTTGTTTCTTATTATTGTTTTAAGTTTCTTCGATGTGCTTTAAAAAACTATTCAACTATTTTTAGTTAAATTTCTTGTAACAATTTTTTTTGGCATGGACGCAATAAGAACTCTCGACCGGTGAATTCGGCGGTCAACGTCAGCGAAGACCCGCGCCTTAGCCCGCTACCTACTGAAAGGATACACTAAAGTACTAAGCCACAAGCTCTGAGTAGTACTAAGCCACAAGCTCTGAGAGTTACATACCCACAAACGAACATACAAGTGAAGCTAATAAAAGCCTGTTAAAAACATTTACATTTAAGTCAAATACTTCTTGCAAATTTTCTGTATATACGCAATATTTTTAAATAGATATTTATATTTACATTTTTTTATAATTATCTTTTTAAAATGTAAATTATTTATTGATTGATGATCGATGGATTATAAATATAATATTCTCCAAGCAAAAATTTGGGGTTATAAACCTCCACTTAAGATATCGATATTTGAAGTAGAGCTTCTATAAGATTTGTCGAGATAAATGATTTGAAATATTATTCAATAATATATCAATATTAAATATTGCAAAAAAATAGGTTATATCGATAACATTTGTATTTAAACTGCTACTTGGGTATTATCTCAATTTCAACGCGATTCTAGTTCATTTTCGATATTAAACCGTGAATTCATGTTTGTCACGTCTGATAAAACAAAGCAACAGCTTGTACAGGTTTATAGCATTAGTTTCAGAAATTCCTAATAGTTTCAAAGGAACGTCATATAATTAATATTCTAATATTAGAAATATTAATATTTATAGTTATTTACCTAATGTATTTGGGAAATAGAAATTTTGAAATGAGCACGACCTAGAGCCGACAGCACCTGAAACCGCTTGGCCACAGGTGATTCTAACGGAAAATTCAAATCATGTATTATACTATTTATAGTCTAGTCGAGAAGTTGATTTCCTGCGAAAAATAATTACCAGTCTCTTAAAAATATGAGTGATAGCTCAAACGATCCAGAATGGCATTTAGAGAAAGACCATTTTTCGATTTTTTTCTGGAGATAAAAATTACAATTGTTATTAACAAAAAACTGAAAAAATAAATAGTCCTTTCGGTTTTTGTTAATATCTTAAAAAGTGTAAGTGATAGCTAAAATATTAAAAACGTTTCTGAAAGAGCAGAAAATTTCAGCTGGGATGTTCTGAATTCTCGGAATTGTAGCACCAATATTTATAATTTTAATTTAACGTTGAAAATCGGCTTCCGCGCGGCAATTTTGGCATGCGCGCGTGGCCTCTGTAATGACCGCAACTTTTCAATAATTTTTTTATGCCACTAAATAATATTATAAAAATTAGAAAAAATTCAGATGTCATCTAAACACTTTAAATAAAATGGTCACGCGATAAAAATTGTTGTATCATCATTTTTTAAACAGTTATTTAATTGTTAATTAACAATTTTTTACGAATTTCTGTGATTATAAAAAGCGGTATAAAAGTTTTATTAATTGTTCTAAAAATTTTTCCTTTCTTGAAGCCTTTATTATCAAAGTTTTTAACAAGATGACATCATAAAAGTTTTAAAAATTTCTTTAATTCATTAATTATTAATTTGTTAATTGAAAAAAACAATTAAAAATGAAAGTAATGTTGTTTAAATATATAGTTTTTTAATTTAAAGCTATTGCTGGTTTTATGTTCATGCTGGACATTATATAAATTACCTTTATAATTTTTTCATGCCATTTGTTTATAAATTTTTTATAAACAAATGGATTAATTAAATATTTTCGAAAAATTTTTTTTCACCTTATTATTAGCGTAAAAAAATAATGATTTTTAAATAAAAAAAATTCTTAATAACAATATTTTATTGTTTATAATCGTTTTTTTAGATATTTAATGTTTAAATTAATTATTAAGAAATCTTTTTTTTAATCATTATTTATACTTCTAAATATACCTAATTGCTAAAAAAATTTTTTTTTTGTTAACAATTTAGTTATTTATTTATATACCAATTTGTTATAAACAATTTTTTTTGTTTGCAATAATTTTTTTCTAGAACATAAAAAAATAACAAAAACAGCTATCTACAACAAAATGCAAAAAAAAATACAAAGTTCCGTAAAAAATAATTTTTTTTTTGGCATTTTGTTGTAGATAGCTGTTTTTGTTATTTTTTTATGTTCTAAAAAAAAATTATTGCAAATAAAAAAAATTGTTTATAACAAATTGGTATATAAATAAATAACTAAATTGTTTACAAAAAAAATTTTTTTTAGCAATTAGGTATATTTAGAAGTATAAACAATGATTAAAAAAAAGATTTCTTAATAATTAATTTAAACATTAAATTTCTAAAAAAAAAACGATTATAAACAATTAAATATTGTTATTAAGAATTTTTTTTTATTTAAAAATCCTTTTTTTTACGCTAATAATATGGTTAAAAAAAAAATTCGAAAATATTTAATTCATCCATTTGTTTATAAAAAATTTATAAACAAATGGCATGAAAAAATTATAAAGGTAATTTATATAATGTCTAGCATGAACATAAAACCAGCAATAGCTTTAAATTAAAAAACTATACAGGGTGTCCCAGAATTAACTACGGAAACTTCGTATACGTATTCCTTGATGACAAATAAGTAGGGTCTTTCCTATAAAAAAAATTTTTTTAGAGACTCCTGTCAGAGTTATAACCCTTTAAAGAGGGGTGGTAAAATACGGTTTTAATTTAATATCTTCTGATTGGTCCAAGATAAAAAATTAAAAATTTGGGTGAACATCATTTTTATAAAGACGCATTTCTCCTGCCGCTTTTCACCTGCCCTACCCCATTCTAAGGGTGCAAATCAAGGAACCCCTCTTAATATTTTTTTTGTAACTTTCTTAGCAATTAATATTTGCAATAACAAAAAATTATTTTAGGAAGTTTTGATTATTTAGAAACTTTTTTGTTCCTTGTCGTTTTTTGCGAAATCGTTTCGGTTTGGAGTAAAAAAATAAAAAGTAGGACCATGTCAATTGCGTATCGTATATCGCGATCAAGTAGCGCACATTTTACCACCCCTCTTTAAAGGGTTATAACTCTGACAGGAGTCTCTACAAAAATTTTTTTTATAGGAAAGACCCTACTTATTTGTCATCAGGGAATACGTATACGAAGTTTCCGTAGTTAATTCTGGGACACCCTGTATATTTAAACAACATTATTTTCATTTTTAATTGTTTTTTTCAATTAACAAATTAATAATTAATGAATTAAAGAAATTTTTAAAACTTTTATGATGTCATCTTGTTAAAAACATTGATAATAAGGGCTCCAAGAAAGGAAAAATTTTTAGAACAATTAATAAAACTTTTATACCGCCTTTTATAATCACGGAAATCCGTAAAAAATTGTTAATTAACAATTAACTAACTGTTTAAAAAATGATGATACAACAATTTTTATCGCGTGACCATTTTATTTGAAGTGTTTAGATGACATCTGAATTTTTTCTAATTTTTCTAATATTATTTAGTGGCATAAAAAAATTATTGAAAAGTTGCGGTCGTTACAGAGGCAACGCGCGCATGCCAAAATTGCCGCGCGGAAGCCGATTTTCAACGTTAAATTAAAATTATAAATATTGGTGCTACAATTCCGAGAATCCAGATCATCCCAGCTGAAATTTTCTGCTCTTTCAGAAACGTTTTTAATATTTTAGCTATCACTTATACTTTTTAAGATATTAACAAAAACCGAAAGGACTATTTATTTTTTCAGTTTTTTGTTAATAACAATTGTAATTTTTATCTCCAGAAAAAAATCGAAAAATGGTCTTTCTCTAAATGCCATTCTGGGTCGTTTGAGCTATCACTCATATTTTTAAGAGACTGGTAATTATTTTTCGCAGGAAATCAACTTCTCGACTAGACTATTAGGGATATGACGTAAATAAGAGAAAGATTATTTCTAAAATCGACAATTGAAACATCAATCTTTAAGTTTGTTTTTTATTTCATTCGGTTAGACTGGTTAGAGGACAAAATTCATAGATTTTTAGTGATTATTTGAAATTGAAACATTTTTAACGGAATTGTTAAAATTTAAAAATTTGACAATAAGAAATGATCTAAATCTATTGCCGCAATGAAACTCTGGAATTATGTCAACAAAAGATTGAGGTTACACTTGTGTCTAATGGTTTTATTGGTGGCACCTTCTAAGCGGCTATATGAAAAACTAAAAAGACAACCTTTGTAGTCGATAGCGAATTGAACTATTTGGCTACAAACAATCGGGTTTTTAATCATTTTATCGTAGCGTCACTTCTGTATAATTGCATAATAATTTAATAAAAAATTACACATCACGTGACATTATTATTCAATCAGGAATCGTGATGAAGTGCAAAATACGCTGACATTTACCTATGATTAGTTCTTCAAAATATTTAAATGGGAATTTAATGCATTAATTGTATTAAACAATATATAGAGATACTAGATTAAAGCTAATGATAGTTTTATCGCTTATACATAAATACCTAAATGATTAGATTAAATTAAAATTAACTGCATTTCATGAATTATTTAGGATCATTACAATAGAATAGCTAACTGAAATATTTTGATATCATACACATGCTTTCTTATCTGAATTGTACCTTAAATGAGTATTTATAACTCGAATCGAGTTCTTTTTTTGCTTAAATCCTGTTTTAATTTGATGGACCAATGCAATTGTTTTTAAAATAATCTATTTTTTTCTTTTTCAGTTTTTTTTTGATTTTATTTAATTTCTCTTTTATTGTTTACCATTTTTTTATTATTGTTTTTCAGTTTTTCGTCTTTATTCTATTTTTTTGTTTTTCTCACAATTTCTTTTTTTTTAATTTTTTGGTATATTTTATCGTTTTTTTCAGTTTTTTACCCATTATTTTGTAATTTTGCATATTTGTCATATTTTTAACTTCCCGCTAAAAAAAATTAAATTTTTTTTTTAAATCGGGAAGTTATTGGTTTCACCCCGTTTTTCGAAAATCGAGTTTTTATCGGATCTCAACGTTTTGAGATCTTAGGAACCTCCCCTGACTATTTTTACGAGGGTGTCTGTATGTCTGTATGTACGTGTGGATGTGTGTGTGTGTGTGTGGATGTATGTAACCCACTTATAACTTTTGAACGGCTTAACCGATCGGAATAAAATAAAAAGCATTCCAAAGAGTTCCATCTAACTTAGATTCCTTGTAAGTTTGAACCGATTCGAGCAGGTAGATTTCGAGAAATTTCAAAATAACCGAAAAAAACAATTGGTAAAAATGATGTTTTTTGGGCATATCTTTTTGGCTATTGCATTGATCAATTTCATAACCTAATCAGCTCTTAAGCTTAAAAAGCCACGTCGAATGCCGTTTTGCAAATTAAAATCGGTTGATTCGTTCATGAGATATCGTTGTCGAAAAATGTCAAAAAAAGTGTTTTTTTTTCAATAACTTAGAGATTTTTTGACTAACCGAATTTGCACTCTGGGTAACGTTTTTAGGTCTCAAAAAACTGCGTCGAATGCCATCTTGAACATCAAAATCGAATAAGGCGTTAAAAAGTTATGGCTTTTTAAACATTTCAAAAAAAGTCAAAAACGTCAAAATACGTCACGTAACTATAGCTTTGCGGTTAAAACTAGCGGGAAGTTGCAAGGATGGCCTTTAAGGTCAACCTCTTTTCGAATTTTTTTTTTGTATTTTTCCTTTTTTTGAAGTTTTTCTGTTTTTTATCGTTTTTAAAATATTTAGTGTTTTTTAAAATTGTGATATCTTTATAAATCATCACAATCGGTCCAGTCTTTTAACTTCCCGCTAAAAAAAATTAAATTTTTTTTTAAAATCGGGAAGTTATTGGTTTCACCCCGTTTTTCGAAAATCGAGTTTTCATCGAATCTCAACGTTTTGAGGTCTTAGGAACCTCCCCTGACTATTTTTACGAGGGTGTCTGTATGTCTGTATGTACGTGTGGATGTGTGTGTGTGTGTGTGTGTGGATGTATGTAAACCTCTTATAACTTTTGAACGGCTTGACCGATCGGAATGAAATAAAAAGCATTCCAAAGAATTCGATCTAACTTAGATTCCCTGTAAGTTTGAAGCGATTCGAGCCGGTAGATTTCCAGAAATTTCAAAATAACCGAAAAAAACAATTGGTAAAAATGAAGTTTTTTGGGTATATCTTTTTGGCTATTGCATCGATAAATTTCATAACCTAACCAGCTCTCAAGCTTAAAAAGCCACGTCGAATGCCGTTTTGCAAATTAAAATCGGTTGATTCGTTCGTGAGATATCGTTGTCGAAAAATTTAAAAAAAAAAGTATTTTTTTTAATAACTTAGAGATTTTTTGACTAACCGATTTTGCACTCCCGGTAACGTTTTTAGGTCTCAAAAAACTGCGTCGAGTGCCATCTTGAACATCAAAATCGAATAAGGCGTTAAAAAGTTATGGCTTTTTAAACATTTCAAAAAAAGTCAAAAACGTCAAAATACGTCACGTTTCTATAGCTTTGCAGTTAAAACTAGCGGGAAGTTGCAAGGATGGCCTTTAAGGTGAACCTCTTTTCGAATTTTTTTTTTAGATTTTTATGCAATAAAGATTAATACTTATAAAAATAAATTTTAAGTATTTTTATAATATTTTACCCACGACATAAGTAAATTGCCTATTTATTAACCTATATCTCTGTCAGTAAGTGTCAAATTATTGAGGAGTTGTGTTATAGTTTTATTTACTGCACTAGTGGAGTAAGTAACCTGTATTATTATGTTGATAGATAGATAGATAGATAGTTTTATTTGTGTCAAGACAAAATACAATTTGTATACACTCGTCAATAAAATACATTAACAATTTTTCTAAAAAAGAAAAGAAACAAACATTTTTTTTAATTTAAAAACTAACACACTAAACAGTTAGATTAAAATATTCATAAAATTCATTAATACTATAGAAAACATTTGTTTGCCTACTGTATACATTAAATTAAACTAACATATGACATTTCTCAGACAGAACTGTCTGCGAAATCGAATATTTTTGACAACCTATGCCAAAATTTTAATTTTATGTTTGTTATTTTTAGTTTTATACAAAACCATTTGGTAAGTCGTGGGTAAAGCATACTACTTTACTCGAGGAACAAATTGCATATTTAGCTCGTTTCTTTAGCCCATTCGCTCGCAAGCTCGCTCATGGGCCAAACACACTCGCTGTAATATGCAATTTACTCCACTCGTCAAGTAATATACTAATACCCACGACTTATAAGTATTTTCTAACCTATATTTTTGTCAGTAAGTGTCAAATTATTGAGCAGTTGTGTTATATTTTCATTTACTGCACTAGTGGAGTAAGTAAATAGAAACCAGTATTATGCACTGAAATACGCCTACAGTATACATTAAATTAAGTAACAATTGATTGATTTTTGAGACAGAACTTCTCATTGAAATCGAATATTTTTGACAACTTATGCCAAAATTTAGATTTTATGTTTGTTATTTTTAGTTTTATACAAAAACTTTGGTAAGTCGTGGGTAAAGCATAGTACTTCACTCGAGGATCAAATTGCATATTTAGCTCGTTTCTTTAGTCCATTCGCTCGCAAGCTCGCTATGGGCCAAACACACTCGCGGTATATGCAATTAACTCCACTCGTAACGTAATATACTATTTTATTATTATCCAGGTGAATGGGTTAATTTATTTGTCCACATCAGAAAACAATTAGGATATTCGAGTCCCTTATTAACACGAAGAAATTATAGTTGGTCGAATATAACATTAGAAGATATAAGAATGCAAAATTTTTTGAGTTACTGGATTCCTTCCTGTATAGTATCATACTCAATATATTTTGGAATTGGAGGATTTTTACATGTAAGTATACATTCCTCTACTTATTAAAATATTTGTATTTAAATTTACCAACTACTCTTATGAAAATTCTCTATGAAATTATTTGGTCAACGCTCTTTACTCTCCAGATCTAAATTAGAGACAAACGATATGATAAAAAACTTTTCATGAAACTGATTTATAAAGAAATTTTAAATATAAAAGCAACGTTATTTAAACATGTAAACAATTACAAAAATAGTTATTTGTGACACAAGGACGGAAAATGACATTTTGCAAGAGTGAGTAAAGTTGTGTAACCGGGGTGCGTAGCACCGAGGCGAAACAATACGAGCACTTGCAAAACATTTTCCGGACGTGTAACACACACTATTTTTTGGTCCGACCAATTTTTAATATTGTCAAAAGTTCAAAAACTGTTTACTTCGTGACATATAAGATTAGGTGTTTATTGACATCTATTGCACGATTAAAGGAATTAGTAATAAGGAATGATTTTCTGATAATGGATTTCAACATCCTTAATTTTTATACATACGAATACTGAGCTAATAAGCAGCACAGTAAAAACTGTAATATTAAAAATATTAACAGTAATATCTAATAATTTTAAATAAACATGGCAGAACTATTATAGTTCAATGAGCAAAATAAAATCGAGATATGTATTTTCGTAATCGAATAAGAAGTTGTAAATTGACATAAATATCAAATTTAAAATAAAAGTTGTGAAAGAAATTAATACTCTGTCAACATCTTCAAAAACGTGAAAAATTAAAATAAAGGTCCTAAAAATATAAGCGATAGCTCATTGGATTCGGAATCCCCTCTAGAAAAATGTTTTTGAAGGAAAAGTGTGCAGGCAAAAAATTGTTTATGTTTTTGTTAATAACTCGAAGAATATTAATATTTAAGCAATTTTGAAAAAAGCTCGTTAAAGAGGAGGAAATTTCCGAAAAAAAAGTCCGTCCTCCCGGAACTCTATCTCCATTATTTATAATTTTAATTTGACGTTGAAAATGGGGCTTTGAGCGGCTTTTACGGCATACGCGCGCTACCGCTAAACGGTGTTTATCAGATAAAATATTTTTTTTATGACATAAAATGTTATTTTAAAAATTTGAAAAAATTCCAGTATTTTTCTAACACTTGAAAGAATCTAAATCAGTTGGAAAAAACATTTTATCACTGTTTTTCAAAAAGTTATTCAATTGTTAACTAACAAATTTTTTCCTAATATCTGTTGACATAAACAATGGGATAAAAGGTATAAATAATTGGCCTAAAAATTTGAAACTTTGTGGAGCCCTTTTCATATGCATACTTTACAAGATTCTGTGATAAATGTTTATAAAAGTATATTAATTTGTTAATTATGATTTTTCATTACTATTGCAAAATATTGCGAAAAAGTAAAAAAAAATACAGAATTTTTCCAAATAATTGCATGTAGTATCTAATAAACAATAAATACGAATTTGGTCTTAGAATTATTTGAAAGAGAAACTTATTTTCTATAAAAAACTCTTTATCCTTTATCATATCTCCAATAGTTTAAAAGATATATCATTTTTTTAATTGGCAAGTTATTTGGCGCTACAGTTAACGTGACGTATGATTAGAAAGTACTATTAACAAATTAATAAACTTTTATAAAGATTCATCACAGGATCTTGTAAAGTATACATATGAAAAGGGCTCCACGAAGTTTTAAATTTTTAGGCCAATTATTTATACCTTTTATCCCATTGTTTATGTCAAAAGAGATTAGGAAAAAATTTGTTAGTTAACAATTGAATAACTTTTTGAAAAACAGTGATAAAATGTTTTTTCCAACTGATTTAGATTCTTTTAAGTGTTAGGAAAATACTGAAATTTTTTCAAATTTTTAAAATAACATTTTATGTCATAAAAAAATATTTTATCTGATAAACACCGTTTAGCGGTAGCGCGCGCATGCCGTAAAAGCCGCTCAAAGCCCCATTTTCAACGTCAAATTAAAATTATAAATAATGGAGATAGAGTTCCGGCAGGACGGACTTTTTTTTTGGAAATTTCCTCCTCTTTAACGAGCTTTTTTCAAAATTGTTTAAATATTAATATTTTTCGAGTTATTAACAAAAACATAAACATCTGTTTTTTTTCATCTTATTTTGTTAATAACAATTGCAATTTTTTGTTTGCACACTTTTCCTTCAAAAACATTTTTCTAGGGGTGACTCCGAATCCAATGAGCTATCGCTCATATTTTTAGGACCTTTATTTTAATTTTTCACGTTTTTGAAGATGTTGACTAGAGTATAAATGTAAATTAGAATCCTGCTTACCTTTAGAAAAAGTTATTAGTTTAGTTTATTATAAGCTGTTTTTAAATAAATTTAATTAAAATTTGTATTATTCATTATGTATTTGTGATGACTCATAGCGCCATCTCTTTAGATAATCTAAAAGGTGCTTTGCCGGCCTAGGCCGGAAAATGTCATTTTCCGGACGATTTTGAAGTAATTAATAGTATTGTTTCTGGACGGAGGACGAAAAAACTAATTTTAGTAAACGCCATCTATTAGCATTAGACTAAGTATAGGTATATTTTTTTTATCTCCTGATCTCTTTGTGTTTGAAAATGTATTTTTTTTTAATTTTTTAAAAATTTTTGAATTACTTTTTTTTATTGAACAGCCAAATAATAATGAAAAAACTGTTTTGGAAAATAGGTTTGACCAATCGATAGTATATGCAAAAAAAACATCCCCAACCAAATTTTTAGTCCCGCGGATGCCCCCCTGACTTTTCCTATGCTCAAAAACTTTTTTTTTGCATTATTTTTTTCTATACGCAATTTCGCACCAAAAAATCTAAAAAAAATTTAGAGCTGTAGTTTTGGGGCACAACTGTACCATAATATTTTTAGATTTTTGCTGCCAAAAATGCACCCTATTTTTTTTTTAATTAATTTTTAAGTCTTCTGACTTAAACGAAATCTGCTAAATCAGCTTTAGTTTTGCTTTGTCAATTTATAAAATAATATAATAGCGTTACTACCCACAAATATTCATAAAAGGTCATATTTTTTAGTTATTTGTAGCAGCTTTTTATTACCTGAAAATATGGATGAAAACCAAAAACACCTAAATACAAAATTTCATAAAAATAGTTAAAGCTGTTGTCGAGATTCAAATTATATGTATATACAATAAATAGTCAGGAAGAGTAATATTTCTTTTCCTGAAAATGAAAGCTAGCCAGATCGATCTAACCATCTAGATACCAAATTTCATGAAAATCGTTGAGTTTTTAATGGCTAGACGATCATAGCACCTCATATGTAAAATTTTGATTGACCAATTATACCATCTGATAGGTTAGAAAATGGTCATAAAAGGTCAATCGGTTTAATTAATTGGTCAGTGATAGAAAAAAAAATTATTAAGCATCAAACCTTTTCAAGGCCAATTAATAATTTTGGCACCTCATTTCTCACAAATACCAAAAATGGTGACTTTATTCGATAGAGAATGATCTACTGATAATTGGTCAGCCAAAATAAATTATTGGTCAGATCAATTTTATTTTATAAAAATTAATTAAGTGGCGTAGACAGTTGTGCGCATGCGCTGGGACCCACAAACAATATCAGGATAGTAAACGTAAGAATTACGAGTCTCTATTATAAAACAAACAAAGTGAGGACATGATTTTTTTTATTCCCTATAGTAAATAATTTGAAAAATATTATTTAAAAAAAACTTTTATAGAACCAGACTGAAATAATAGATGCTATCATAAAAGTTAAACTGTTCTAAATTTTCGATGAAAAAAATGATAACAAGCACGGTTATTTCGTTGAAAGAACAAAAATCTAGGCATGTACTAAATAATTTTAAATCATTTTATGTACTTATTTATTTTGGCAAAATAAGTTTTCATTGGCATTCAAAATATTTCAATGCTATATGGATAATAAATTAGTTAATAAAAATGTATAAATAAATGTTCTCATTAAGAAAAGACTTGGAATAAGGTCTTGTATATTACCATTCAAATATTTTAATAAGTATAAATGTTTTTTTAATAATATTTTTTAAATTATTTACTATAGGAAATAAAAAAATCATATCTTTACTTTGTTTGTTTTACAATAGAGACTCGTAATTCTTACGTTTACTATCCTGATATTGTTTGGGGGTCCCAGTACTCTAGTCTCTAGTCAACATCTTCAAAAACGTGAAAAATTAAAATAAAGGTCCTAAAAATATGAGCCATAGCTCATTGGATTCGGAAACACCTCTAGAAAAATGTTTTTGAAGGAAAAATGTGCAGGCAAAAAATTGTAATTGTTATTAACAAAATAAGATGAAAAAAAAACAGATATTTATGTGTTTATTAATAACTCGAAAAATATTAATATTTAAGCAATTTTGAAAATAGCTCGTTAAATAGGAGGAAATTTCCGAAAAAAAAGTCCGTCTCCCGAAACTCTATCTCCATTATTTTAATTTGACGTTGAAAATGGGGCTTTGAGCGGCTTTTACGGCATGCGCGCGCTACCGCTAAACGGTGTTTATCAGATAAAATATTTTTTTTATGACATAAAATGTTATTTTAAAAATTTGAAAAAATTCCAGTATTTTCCTAACACTTAAAAGAATCTAAATCAGTTGGAAAAAACATTTTATCACTGTTTTTCAAAAAGTTATTCAATTGTTAACTAACAAATTTTTTCCTAATCTCTGTTGACATAAACAATGGGATAAAAGGTATAAATAATTGGCCTAAAAATTTGAAACTTCGTCGAGCCCTTTTCATATGTATACTTTACAAGATTCTGCGATAAATCTTCATAAAAGTTTATTAATTTGTTAATAATACTTTCTAATATCATACGTCACATTAACTGTAGCGCCAAATAACTTGCCAATTAAAAAAAATGATATATCTTTTAAACTATTGGAGATATGATAAAGGATATTCAGGACTTTTTTTATAGAAAATAGGTTTCTCTTTTAAATAATTCTAAGACCAAATTCGTATTTATTGTTTATTAGATAATATATGCATTTATTTGGAAAAATTCTGTATTTTTTTACTTTTTCGCAATATTTTGCAATAGTTATGAAAAATTATAATTAACAAATTAATAAACTTGTATAACCATTTATCACAGAATCTTGTAAAGTATACATATGAAAAGAGCTCCACAAAGTTTCAAATTTTTAGGCCAATTATTTATACCTTTTATCCCATTGTTTATGTCAACAGATATTAGGAAAAAATTTGTTAGTTAACAATTGAATAACTTTTTAAAAAATAGTGATAAAATGTTTTTTCCAACTGATTTAGATTCTGTCAAGTGTTAGGAAAATACTGGAATTTTTTCAAATTTTTAAAATAACATTTTATGTCATAAAAAAAATATTTTATCTGATAAACACCGTTTAGCGGAAGCGCGCGTATGCCGTAAAAGCCGCTCAAAGCCCCATTTTCAACGTCAAATTAAAATTATAAATAATGAAGATAGAGTTCGGGAGGCTGGACTTTTTTTTCGGAAATTTCCTTCTCTTTAACAAGCTTTTTTCCAAATTGCTTAAATATTAATATTTTTCGAGTTATTAACAAAAACATAAATATCTGTTTTTTTTCATCTTATTTTGTTAATAACAATTGCAATATTTTGCCTGCACACTTTTCCTTCAAAAACATTTTTCTAGAGGTGATTCCGAATCCAATGACTATCGCTCATATTTTTAGGACCTTTATTTTAATTTTTCACGTTTTTGAAAATGTTGACTAGAATACAGCGGATGCGCACAACTGTCTACGCGACTTAATTAATTTTTATGAAATAAAATTGATCTGACCAATAATTTATTTTGGCTGACCAATTATCAGTAGATTATTCTCTATCGAATAAAGTCGTCATTTTTGTTATTTGTAAGAAATGAGATGCTAAAATTATTAATTGACCTTGAAAAGGTTTGATGCTTGATAAATTTTTTTGTATCACTGACCAATTAATCAAACCGATTGACCTTTTATGACCATTTTCTGACCTTTCAGATGGTATAATTGGTCAATCAAAATTTTACATATGAGGTGCTATGATCGTCTAGCCGTTTTTAATAGCTTGTATTTAGTAGGAAAAATGAATAAATTCCTCTGAACCAACCTTTTTTAATTACCTTTACATTGAGGCTAAAGTATTAATGTCAATATGTAGGGTGATATAAATCAAGCATTATAAATCTAAAACTATTGTAGATATAAAATTGATATTACTTAGGTAATTATCTAGATAAATATAATGGAAATTTAAATGGATTAAAGCGATTTTACTATTACACGTTTTCTACACTTAATTGGATGAATCTGATACTAAATATTAAAATCAATTTTTGCCTAAACAAAGTATTAGGCTAATTTAGTATAAGTATAAATTGTTTCAAAATCGGTATGTAAGATATTTTCCTTTCAATCAATAGCATTTTTACCGATTTGAGAAAAAGTTTGAACGTTTTTTTGTAAACGTATAACCGAGCGTAAAAAGGCTTTAAAAGTTTACGAGAGACCTTTGTTTGCTTCTTTCGTTGCGACATATGTTTATACGTAACCGTAAAAAAGCAATTGACACCCGCGAATACTATGTTTTTATTTCACTCGTCCGAGTGAAAAATCTGAAATGAGTATCTCCCTAATTTGCGCCACTTCTCCTTTTACTTTGTGTGTATAAAGCGTTTCTGGATTGTAGGGTCTTCGTGATTCAATGAAACCCGAATAAAACTCTCATATTTTTAGATTTATGATGCTTGCAAAACAATTTTTTTTATTTATTTTAGCCTAATTATGACTTTTTTTCAATATTTCTAGAAACATTTTTAATTGAATGTAAATACGTTATAGCATTAATCTCAATATAAATATAATTCAGAGTTTAATTGAATAGAATTTTTTATACAGTAATCTAGTAAAAATGCACATTCAAAAAGTAACTCGTTTCAAAATTGTATTTGCAAGATACTGCAAAGATGAGAATTTATTTCTTTAATATTTATTTTTATTTTTTGGTTTTTACAAGTTTTTTATTTTTATGATTTTTTTTCGTTTTTACTATTTTACGAAGATTGTCTATTTAGTTTTGCATATAGCGCTTAGAAGGCGCCACCAAAAGAACCTTCAGACACAAATCCAACCTCAATCTTTTGTTGACATAAGTCCAGAGTTTCATTGTGATACAAGAAATCGTCTAGGTACAGTGAGTTTTTGAAAGCAAGTCAGTCAAAAAATCGATCTTAGCCTAGAACATTATCGGGAATTAATTTTTTACAATTTTCGGAGAGATTTATCTCAACAACAATGTCTTGCTAAAATGGTTTCAATGTTTGGGAAAGAAACACCACACCAATCAACTATTTCCCGCTGGTATTGTGAATTTTAACGTTGTCGCTTTAGTCTCAGCTACGAATCCAGGCTAGGTCTACACAAAACAGCCGTCACACAGCAAAAGATTGATGCGGTTTGTCAGCTAATAATGATGACCACCGTGTAACACACCTGGAGATAAAGGTAACTTTGGGCATTTCAAAGACCTCTATCCAAAAGATTCTACATAAAGAACTAGGTGTTACGTAGTTGGTTTCCCTCATTAACTCACACAAAAGCAAAAAGCGGTTCGCGTCAATTGGTCTCGAAAAACATTGGAACGGTTCAACAAACGAAGCTCAAAAATGGTTAGTGGCGATGAATCTTAGATTCTTATGAACCGGAAAATAAAAGCCAATCCGCTGTATGGGTTTTTTATGAAATGTAAAAACCAACAAAAGTGATCCATTCTCGAAGTGTGTGAAAGAAAATGGTGGCAATTTTTGTGCCAAACAATTTCTTTAGAAGATCGAAGAACGGTCATTTTCGATTGGTATATAAACGTTTGTTTATCAGAAGTTATCACGAAACTACGACAAAATAACATACAACTGCGAATCATCCCACATCAAGACAATGCTTACACTCCCAAAAGACAATAGAACTTTTGGAGCTCAAAACATCGAATTGTTAGACCAACCACCGTATAGTTCCGACCTATTTCATAACGACTTCTTCACGTTCCCAAAGATCAAGATTGCGTGGATAGCGATTCCAGTCGCCAGAAGAAGCCATCGTTGCCTTTAAAACAGCGATTTTGCAGGTGTCAACTAAAGACTGGAGTAACTGTTTTACCAATTGGTTTGAACGTATGAAAAAATAAAAGTGTATCGATCTTGGTGGAACGTATTTTGAAAAGCAATAAAGTACTAAAAAGACATCCCTCGTATCTGGTACGTTAGAAGAAATTTGACGTGAAAAAATCAATAAGTCATGATTTATAAAAACAAATAGTTTTGTCAAAAGAACTAGACATTAAAAAAAGATCAAAGTATGTATTTCCAATTATTTAATATTCATTAAATCAATTTTTATGTCTTTGCGTAAAGGTTAAATCACAAGAAATCAATAAATCGGAAAAAATTATCAAATACTAATATAAAGGATCTCAATAAGCGTTTTATCAGTTTTTAATGATAAAATTAATCAAAAGTCAATACTTGAGTACAGATTTGAGTATACTAATATCAATCAAGGAAACGTGACTAGCCGAGTTTCTAGTATTATATAATTTATAAGTATATTACAATTTTAACCGATAAAATACAGCTGAAAATGTAGCTAACAAAATGTGTGTGAATGTTAATTTTAATTTTTCTATCCGAATCGGTTGGTATAAAATTTGTATTGTTTTTATTTTAAATAACGATAGTCTCTTGTCTTAACGTTACAAATTTAACTGTCATGAATTGTTAACCCTCTAGGGCTAGGGTCACACTTCACTGGAATCGCATGAAGGTCACACTGGTTGAACGCCGAAAAATAAATGTCTTGAGTTCGAGAATTGGCCCTTAACATTTTTACCGTTTGCCAGAAAGATAAATGAAGATAGGAATAAAAATATCTTTTTCCATTTTCAAACAGCTTGGCAAGTTAACATATCAAAAGTCGTGTTTTGCAGTAAAAAATTGGTATGTTTTTTGAGGATTCTTATGGGACAGAATAGATAAGCAGGATCTATTTCTTAAATATTGTAATTAATTAGTTCCTAACAACTGTTTACTGTTCGTCAACTCTGCAGAAATTTGATGGCTTAAAATTGTCTTAATAGCAGTAATTGATGAAAATATCACAAATTTCCCGTAGGTATTCGTAATTCGAGTTTCACTTTATTCGATCACCAAACTGCAAGTAAGTGTACAAAAAATAAATCTGGATCTACCCATAATTTATCTATAAAATGACATTCCCTTTACGACATTCCACAACTCCTTATAATGTATATTTGACTCTTTCCATATACCACTGTATTATTATAATTCTATCAATGCTCTTAGTTCAGTTGCACTAGTAGTATAGTTTGATGATGGTAACTCCTTAAGTCTTCTTCTTCAAAAATAATTTTGTGTTCGAGTAAAATGTTGATAATCTGATCAGTAAATAATACAGACCAAAACTAGGTGATACTGGTCCTTTAGGCCCTACGCCGTCAAGTATTCTTTTACCGCTTAAACAATTTTATCTTTTTTATTGGCCTTTCGAGTGCTGATTTGGCTATTTCTTTCATACAATTTTGATGTAGGTCTACCACGTACTCGCAATTAAAGCGTTCGAGTATCAGCTGTTGCATCATTCTCCATATTTAGAACATTTTTCTTTTTCTTCAGCAAAATGGTGGTCAAATTTATCATAAAATAGTTTTCCATCTAGAGCCTCAGGCTCTGGTTCCTCCAAAAGCAGATCAGAGTCCATTTACAGATGTACGCCATTTCTACACTTGTCAGAAAATACTGATGAAAAACTAATACAAAGTGCACTTTGTCACCCTGAGTGAATTTCACCCAACGATTTTAGAACTGCTGTTTGTATCGAACGCTACGTGAAGACTGACGAATGTGAAACCCTACCGACTCCGAAAATGTCAGGTAGATTTTCCCAACAAACATCAGTGAGCGTCCCGAAGCCAGAGTGTTAGGTGCTCTCCGATGTGCTCAAAGTTTTTTCTGGGTGAATTTCACCCAGTTTGACCCTGGACTTACAAATTGTCAATGTAAAAAGTATCTGTCTGGATTTGAGGAACTAGAAAGTTTGCACCATATCATGGTAGGACTCGCCAGTAACAGTAAGAGAATTACCTGCAGCGTCTTCAAAATTGTAAGGTCCAATGACTCCTCCATACCAAACTGTGACTCAACGAGAATGTAGTGGTCGTTCATGGATGACACGAGGGTTCTGTAATGTCCTGATATGGCAATTCTGCTTATTAACAAATCCGGTCATATCGAAGTGGACTCATTATCATTTGTTGGTAAAAAACGTTATTTTGGGTATTAAGCTGCAATATTGCATGACTGTATGGTCGGCGACTTTTATGGTATCTAGGCTGCAGATTGACTAATTTTATATGGCCGCAAGTTCAAGCCTTCTTTTAAAATACACCCAATTTTGAGAACGATATCTGCTCCACAACACTTTTACGAACTCTTTCTATATTTTTGGCAGTACGAATAGTTCGAACACGGCCTGATGTTGCCAAGTCTTTAACTTCACCTCTTTGTTTAAATTTCCGCACCACTGACGAATATTGTTGATAGGCACATTATTTTGACCGAAATTTTGTCGGAGATTCAAATGCTTGTATTAAAATTGGCGCGCAATTAAAATCAGTCAGTTATATATTGCCCACCTTGTATATCTTCGTAAATCGTAGCGTAATTTTCAGAATACTTTTTCATGTCTTATACTTTAATGGTGTGCGGGTTAGAATTATAAACTAATAATTTTGTCACTTAACTTTTTCAACTAACATGTAACTAACAAAATCTGTCAACAGAAGATTTAAAACATTACAACTCCTCAGTTTGTTTAAACATTTCGGACAGCTCTGGTTTGGATGTAAATACTTCCAAATAAAATATTTACAGCGACCAAAATTTTGTATAAAATTTGATTTTTGAACAATTTTCACCAATCTTAGATAAAAATAAAACTCATACATATTAGAATTCAATGACGTAATAAACAAAAAGAATGGTCATTCACCTTTCGTTGTCGTTTTTTGGATTTCTAAGCCTCAAATTAAGGGTGAGTTGCTCGCCTATTCTAAATAATATGTTACAACAGCCCCCTTTCTATATAAAAGTGTATTTACAATTAAACAATTCAAGAAAGGAATTTTAGAAAGTGTCGTAGGTGTAGTTTATTTGAAATGACTTGGCAAATCCCCAATGTGTCGTAACGACAGCAAATGAGATACCTCATCAATAACAACACTTTCAAAATGAATTTTTGAAGACAAAGCAGGATAGGATTTTAAAAAATTGATACAGTAAAGTAAATTAAAAAACTAAACTAGACAACATACCAGACAAAAACTTTATGTAAAAACAGACCTAACACGTAATTCCTTTCTGCGGTTTGTGATATACGTGCAAAGAAATTTTATATTATTAGTCGTTACCAAAATAAATGAGTTTGAAATAATGGTGAGCAAACTGTATTCTTATACCCGATTAATAATTTAAAAATATAAACTTTTATAACCTTCTTTCCTGGTGAATGCTCTGGTTAGCAAGCAGAAGAAGAAGAAGAAAAATATTTTGTATGCTATCTACTGTACTTAATTGTATTTTAAGTGTCAATTTTTTTTTAGTGGTATTACTATGTTCGTCAAAGAGATAAAGCTGAAGAATGGAAATGTCAACCAAAGAAGTGGCTTAGTCCTGATTTAGAACGCCATGAAATAATTTTAGGTTCATGTACATTGTTTTTAAATGCTTCTATATCTGCTATTTTAGCATGTTATCTTGGTAATGGTGGTTGGAGTACGGTGTATTACAAATTAGATGAGTATGGATGGTGCTGGTTCTTCCTACAGTATCCCATTATATTTATTATCTTGGTAAGTTAAGTGCAACATAAACTCTTTATTTTTCATATTTAAAAAAGTTCATTAAAAGATATTTATTTTTTTGGTGTAATTTACACGTTCATTAAGTTCTGTGTAATTTAAATTTAAAATTAAAGGGATAATTTTTAACACATTACATCATAAAGAACAAAAGCGTTTGTGTGCCCCGTTACAAATGTGAATTATAGGCAACTTCTTCAGTAAAAAAGGTGAAATTAGTGTATAATCAGAAAATTATGTCTCCACTTTTAGACCTTCTATTAGTTAGTCGTGACATTACGCGTTAGCCGTTTGAAAATAAAAAGGACCTAAATTGTTGGATGTCGACATTTTCTTCCTGAAAGAATACTTTAAATTTTAAAAGTAATTAAACACCTCATGGAATTCTTTGCTGAACTCAGCACTAAAGAGAAATCGTGCCGTAGGATTCAAATTACCGACAACAAGATACAGTGGCAGAAAAAAAAACTAAAAAAGAAGATTAGATTTCTTTGTCATTTAACATTAAAGAATTTAAAACGAAAATTATAATTCAATGATGTGATATGTTTACAAAACACATTACTCGTCGTGGTTTAAATTAGAAAAAATATCACAGAACTGTATTTAGAAAAAAATATATTTTGACTCTTTAAACCATATAGACATTATTTTTTGGTTTTTGTGAATAAGTTAGAAATATTTTTGAAACAAAGACTTCTTCTGACCCACTTCATACAGATTGCAATATGGAAATTAAGAATAGCATTTGTACAGTAACAAAAAGCAACTTAATACATTGCAATTTAAATCAAAGCTTTTAAGATAAAAGACATTCCACAGATATAAGTCTTGCTTTCCTTTTTAAAAGTGTAAGTCCCCACCATTTTAATAAACATAAAAAAGGAAAAAGCATATTTTACCTTTTAGTGTGTTTTCAGTCACTACACACGTGGTCTAAAGTCGGCTTTATTTTAAGTATTGTATATAACTCGGATCCAAAACAGCCTGAAACTGCAAATAGTCTCTAAAGCAACTGGCTAAACCAAAAAAGTATATTTTCTGTGGGTACCATGTTATAAAAGAATTGTCGGAAACGAGATTGCTGGTAGTCTCGTAAAAAAAAGGAGCTAGTGCTTCTTTTTTGGATCTGAACCTATCTGTAGTATCTCAAAAAGACGTATTAAGGATGAACATACGTAATTAGGAAAAGAAGCTTACAAAAGGGTCAAAGTGGACAGATTTTATGAGGAATATCTGTAACTGCAGAGTAATTGTTATAATCTACAATCTATAATCTAGTTTAAAAAAAGATTAAACTCTGCTGTAATACTATGCAAATATCTTATAATATTAAGCGAGCAAATGTCTGAATGTATTGCCATTGGTTCCCGAAAACGGCACTTATGATCTCGTTGAAATTTGAAATATAGGTGCACACAGAAGGTAATAATTGATCTAGCTGGGTACCACGTTTAGGAAAATTTTTCCACATAATAGGGATCTGAAAATTTTGGGAGGGGCGAACAAGTGCTCTGTCAGCACTGAGGCCACATATTATAACCCGTTGTGCATCCCCACCTCAGGCTGTCACCAGGACTAGACTTTTAAAATAGGTGATGAGGCTCCCAAGGGGGATTTCCCTGACATCGGCTGGTGTAAGCCAGTACTCGCTCACCACCGATCTTCTAATTTCAGAAAAAGCAGAGCAGTCAAATATAATATGTTCTACTGTTTCATCTTCTTGTTCGCAGCCTCTGCATAGCGGCGATTCTGCTAATTTCTTCCTAAAGATATGTTGTCGCAATTGCAGTGACCTGTTAAGATTTCCACAGCTGTTCGGAGATTTTGTCTGGTCAATGCCTTAAATTTGTTTGCTGTTTCTTCGCCAGGATGATGTAATAACTCTCTGGCCAGTCTACAGTTCGTAGTTTCATCCCAGCACTGTATAAAGTTTTGGTGAGAGTGCTGTTAGGACCACGACAGCGGACAATGTTAGCTTGGTACATGGGCGAGGGCTAACATATTTGTAACCTGCAGCTCACCTTGCTAAATTGTTCGCAATGCGATTGCCTTTAAAGTTCCCATGTCCTTTGATCCAGTTTAGAGTTACCACGTTATTCTGGTTGGCTGGCCTCAGTTAGAGATTGGTGACATTCTAGTTCTAAACTTGATGTGATACGTGGTCTATTCTAAGTCAGTAGTGCTTGTCGGCAGTCTGTGTAAAAATTTACATTCCTCCCTGTGATGTTCCTATTGATTATTTTTTTTTGTAGCTATGGTTATGCCTGTGAGTTCTGACTAAACCACACTTGACAAGCTATCCATAGCCCATTTCATTTTTTGGTTTAAAGATCTAGAGTAAATTCGACTCGTCTTAAGAACACCTTAAAAAAATCGTCATTAAACACAAACAGACCAGGTTTCTCAAACTTCGGCCGTGGAGAATTATTTTAAGAAAAAATTCATGAAAATAATCAGGTTTGCGCTCGTCCTAGACGTGTTGCTAATATAGGATGTTTGTAATACTTAGAGTATCATTATATGAGTAGAAAAGTCTTAAAATATAGATGTCATCCAAATACTTTATACTTATAATATAAAATCCTATCTTATGTACAAAGCTATATATGAAGTTGTAGATGTCAGTTTTTAATTAATTGAAAAGTTGTAAACAAATAGTTATAACTCAATAACTGCATTTCTATAGAACTATACGGAAATGTTTTTGAAAAAATTTTTGTAATAATAATCCGACATGCGATAAACTGTCATATGTGTGCGCGTTTTTCTATTACCGCACAAGTGGTGATTATTAATTTTCCATACCAAGAGAACCGTTGCAATAGAGATCATAGTTGTACCGGCTATTGCGAGAATTTTTATTTCTAATTGTTTTGAAAAATTTTGTTTGCCAAACAATTATTTTTTTTTTACGTTTTCCACATCCAAAACAAAGTTGGCGTTTGCCTACATCTGCCGCTTTCCGCCTAGACCAGAAAATTGTTAACTTTCCAATTGCTGAGTTTTAGTCCGTTTAAAAATGGGGTAAAAGTCCGGGAAATTGCGAAACGGATGAGACCACTTGTTCCCTACGTATTTTGGGCCGGTGATCACGAAAATGAGGGTTAAAGATTCCGCCAGTGGTTGGAACATCCCTAAAAATGCAAAAAACACCCCTTAATAGGGTTGTTTTTCGAATATTTTCGTTGTTTTGCAAATGTAGCCATCCTATATGTTTTTTGAGGTGCTGATTACGAAAATGGGGGTCAAATCTTGCACCAAGGGTAACAACCACCCCTAAAGTTGCCAAAAAACACCCCCCCAATAGGGGTCGTTTTCGACTATTCCTGTTGTTTTTTAAATTTAGACACCCTATATGTTTTTGGGGGCGCTGATTACGATAATGAGGGTCAAATCTTGCACCAAGGGTAATAACCACCCCTAAAATTGCCCAAAACACCCCCCAATAGGGGTGGTTTTCGACTATTCCTGTTGTTTTCCAAATTTAGACATCTTATATGTTTTTTGGGGCGCTGATTACGATAATGAGGGTGAAAACTTGCATTGAGGGTCAAACCACCCCGAAATTGCACAAAACACCCCCGATAGGGATGGTTTTCGACTAAAATTGTTGTTTTTCAAATTCACACATCTTATATGTTTTTTGGGGCGCTGATTACGAAAATGAGGGTGAAAACTTGCATTTAGGGTCGAACCACCCTCAAAATTGCCCAAAACACCCCCCAATAGGGGTGTTCTCGACTGTACTTTCACAAATTCATTGATGTGTAACTCTCGTCCGGGCCCTCGAAACAGTTGATCTAGTCCTCTAAAAATAATCTCCGGCTAGATTTCCAAACTCTGACGAGCGTTCTTTCACTTTTCTCCCCTATTGGGGGGTGTTTTGGGCAATTTTGAGGGTGGTTCGACCCTCAATACAAGTTTTCACCCTCATTATCGTAATCAGCGCCCCAAAAAAACATATAAGATGTCTAAATTTGGAAAACAACAGGAATAGTCGAAAACGACCCCTATTGGGGGGGTGTTTTGGGCAACTTTAGGGGTGGTTGTTACCCTTGGTGCAAGATTTGACCCCCATTTTCGTAATCAGCGCCTCAAAAAGTATATAGGATGGCTACATTTGCAAAACAACGAAAATATTCGAAAAACACCCCTATTTAGGGATGTTTTTTGCATTTTTAGGGGTGTTCCAACCACTGGCGGAATCTTTAACCCTCATTTTCGTGATCAGCGGCCCAAAATACGTAGGGGACAAGTGGTCTCATCCGTTTCGCAATTTCCCGGACTTTTACCCCATTTTTAAACGGACTATTTAGTTTAAAATAAATAAATAAAAAAAGATACTGAACATGGTATGGTATAAAAAGCATTGTGTGGTTTTATGAAACCACGGTAAAAGTGAAACTTTTTTTACACTATAGACATTTAACTAAAAATTTTTCGAATCATATTCCATTAAGGGTATAAAAATCGCTTTATCAAATCAAAATCAAAATCAAAATCAAAATCAAAATCGAAATCGAAATCAAAATCGAAATCGAAATCAAAATCGGAATCAAAATCGAAATCAAAATCAAAATCAAAATCGAAATCGAAATCAAAATCTAAATTGAAATCAAATTCGAAATCGAAATCGAAATTCAAATCGAAATCGAAATTGAAATTAAAATTCAAATTGAAATCTAACTCAAAATCGAAATCAAAATCAAAAGGTGCGATTCACACACGATAGAAGTGAAAACTTCAGTAAATCGACAATAGAATGAAATGAATATATATAACAAGGGTAGGATAATTATTACAAAGTTTATTTGTTTAAAAATGAAAGTGTTTCGATTAATTTTAAAAGATATTTTATTTAATATATGTTACATAATTTATTGCTCAAGTTCCATATTTTCAGTTTCAAAAAGTATTATTTACGACTGTAATATTTTTAAAACGTTACATGTCGTAGATACTTACTTAGTCGAAGTTCGTATTAATACGAATAAGTACAATATAACCGTCGACGTTACATGTCGTAGATACTTACTTAGTCGAAGTTCGTATTAATACAAATAGTAGGATTGTTTTCATTAGCAGATCTGCTCACTCCCGTACATTTTTGTATTAAACTATAGGCGCCGCCTACTTTATACTTTATACCTACTCGACGTTCGACCGACATGCGACATGCACTTAAAACGATCCTATAAAAGTTTCACTTCACCTTAGACTAACGAATATCTTATTTGACTTTCTAATACTTGCAATGTTTTAATTAAAATAAAAGATTTAAAATGTCAATAAACCTTAGTTTGACTGCCAATATAGGCAGCATAAACTACACATGCTATAAAAATATATTAAAAAACATTTTTATTGTAATTTCATTTGATTGTACAAATAATCTTGTATTTAATTTGACCAGAAAGCTCTTTGTCGTTTTTTATCTCAAGTGACATAGTAGCACTTCCACTCTTAACACACAAATAGCATTTTCGTCTATCTGCTTTTCCACTTCCTTTGCAAATTTATGTAATGTTCTGCCTATTGTTAGCAACATCAACTGTTTAAATTATTATAAAATTGTTCATAAAACTCTCACGCAGGTGTAATAGAATGACAGTCACGCGGTTAAGGTGGAAACATACTATCAAAACGTGACACGACGCCACGCCACCCGACGCATGTCAGTACTTATCAATTCCATATATTTAATACAGTTAAGGCGGAAACATACTATCAAAACGTGACACGACGCCACGCCACCCGACGCATGTTAGTACCTCTCAATTCCATATATTTAATACAGTTAGAAGCACAACACGCTATGTGACCACACGCCGCAATATAAATATATGGACTAACATGCGTGGCGTCGTGTCACGTTTTAATAGTATGTTTCCGCCTTCAGACATAAGGTATATAGTTGTAACACGTTTTTCAGTCGCTCTATATATGTTCATTTCGTCCGTCAAAAACGTTATATAAGCAGCATAGTTTAAAAAATACTACTTTAAATTTTATTATATTTCAAAAAAAAATGAAAAGATAACTATGAATTTCAAATGGATTACTAAATATTTAGAAATAATAGAAAAAAGAAAATGACAATAAGGACAAATCGAAAAAATTACATATAGCAGGATTCGCACCTGCAAAAATCGAAAAAATGACATATATCGCAGGATTAGCATTTGCAATCTCAATCTATAGCCGGTAACACATCCTAACTACTTAGTCATATATGCATTAGTAGTCAGTCGACGTTTTTAATCGTATTGATTCAAACCAAACCTCAAACGATTAATCAATTCCTCCTTAATCACATGTATGCATGACGTTAATAAAAAATAGATTATTTGTCAAATCAACAATTAAAATATCTTCAGATAAACACGCAAATAGGGTTTTCAATAGATACATACAAACTCAGGTGTTCAACAGTTAGATAAGCTATATTCGTTGCATAAATCGCTAATTTGAGTAATAAATATATCTGTATTGATAAACGTTACGTTCTCAAGTTGATATTACTAATTTAAGGTTATTGTTTGTATTTTAAAATCTACAAAGGGAATTAAGTAATAACAAAAATGGATATTTTCGACAATATTGGGTGAGTCACGTGATTTGTGACAGACGGACTTTAGCGGCTCCATAAACTGAACTAAATAATCAGTCCGGTTATTTTTAGTTTAAATACTCAATGACAAATGGATGGAAAAATCGGTTCAAAGACCTCTTTTATAACAAGAAACTGATATTAAGGAAAAATAAAAAAGATGATACATCCGGCAGCATTGTTACCTGCTATTTTTATTTTTAACAGATAAATAAAAAATCTGGTGTGGGCACCACACGACCTTCCGAACAGTAGCATGTATAATAACAAGTAGTGGGTGATAGAATTAGAGTGGCCATAGTATGGAGATGTCAAAAATATCGAAAAAACTAATTAGTTAGTAGTCTGTATTTTCTATAATAACCAATTTTTGTTCAAAAAGAGCGAATCCACAATTTTTATTTCACATATTTCCAGTTTTTGATAAAAGTGTCAATATCTCGAAAACTAATGAAAATATCAAAAAAATGTATTCTTTCAAAAATGTCGGAAATTACATGTTTTTTCCACAAAGTATAAATATTTTGCCAATAACTATATGAAAACCCAATATTTAAAAAAAATCCCTTTTTTAATAAGAGTAAACGTCCACTTCCGGTCGGCCGATTTTACTCAAATTCTATCAGATTCCTCCGGTGGTGATTATAAGTAAGGTTTTATAGTTTCATTCCGATACGATTAGCCGTTTAGCCGCAAATGTGTTCACAGACACACAGGCAGACAGACAGACAGACGCACAGACAGACATTTTTTATTTTTGGGTTTTTTAGGCTCAGGGAACCCTAAAACGCGTATTTCAGCTAAAAACCCGAGATCGAAATTTTTCGTGATCACAATACCTTCCTCTAACAGCGTTGCTGTTCGGAAGGTAAAAAGGCTAAAAAAGTTACTTAAAATTTGATGTTTTGATCAACGATTTCCAAATTATGTCTCTTTCATTGACGTCATGCACATGTTCAAGGAGGAATTAAGTAAGTTTCATATTATATGGAATGATTTAAATTAAGACGACCAAAAACGCCGCCAACTGACTACCATCTGCGGCTAAAGTGGTTACAGGCTTTACCGGCTATAGGTAAAAATTGCAAGTTCGAGTCCTGCCGGATGTGAAATTTTTTCGAATTCTCCTTAATGTCATACAATTGACTGATAAAATCTTAAACACGTTCTAAACGTGGAAGGTGCCTTCCTAGACATAGAAAGGGTCTTTCAGAATACTCAACATGAGACCAAGAGACTATCCTCATCATGTGGAGTCTTACTGTGGACATCTTACTCTGGCAATTGTCCGAACTAGGTATACCTTGCTAAGGGTAATCCGATGACGTGGTTATCCTCGCAAAAAGGAAGTATGAAAATGTCCTCTGTGACATAGTACAGAGAGGACTGAACAAAAAATAGCAATGGTGTAGTTCGGTGAGACTTAATACCAACCTCACCAAGACTATTTTAGTAGCCTTCTCAAGGAAAACGAAACCTAACTTAAGAACTGTCAAAGTAGGTGGAAATATAGTTGAGTGGAAAACAGAGGTTAAATATCTATGGCTAACCCTAGATAATAGGTTACTCTGGAACAAACACGAAATAGTACACAAAGCTACAAAAATCCTTATGGTGTGCAGAAACAACGCAGGAAAGAATTGGGGTTGGAATCCAACGACAATGTCATGGATGTACATGGCAATAATAAACCAATCCTCGATTATGGGGCAGTAGCTTGGGAAACGAGAGCTACTCTGCATGACCACTACGAGGACAAACCTCTCGAAGATTAAGAGACTAGTCTGTGGATGTAACACTGCAGCAATAGGAACATGCACCACTGCTACAATGGAAGTAATCCTAAATCTCACACTACTACACATTCAAGTAGAAAGTGTAAAGAAGAAAACAATATATAGCATGGTCAAAAAAGAAACAATCAAGGAAAGACCTAGAAGAAAGAAGAAGTAACAAAACAAGAAGATAGTCAAAAATCCAAGTATGGAACGATCTAGAAGAACTAAGACGTTCGAAGACGCTTCTGTTAAACTATAACCAGAAGAGATCTAATCCTAAGTAAGAACAACCCATAACGGGAATATTAACCGGGCACTGTCGATTTAGAGGACATATGAAGAAACAAGGATTGGTAGATGAAGCAAAGTGTAGATTCTGTGAGCTAGAGGATGAAACCTCAATACACATACTCTCAGAATGCATTGTATTACGTAATTTTAGGGTCAGATACCTAGGGTCATACGAAATAGAAGAAAAAGACCTGCAATAATTATTGTTGCTGATGTAAAATAAGCTCGAGTATCAACATCTATTCCTACTGTAAATATATGATGTGCCCATACAATAAATCCTAATAGTCCAATTGCTATTATTGCATAAATTATTCCTAATGTTCCAAAAGCTTCTTTTTTTCTTCTTTCTTGTCTTACAATATGGGAGATTATTCCAAATCCAGGAAGAATTAAAATGTAAACTTCGGGATGTCCAAAAAATCAAAATAAATGTTGATAAAGAATTGGGTCTCCTCCACCAGCTGGTTCAAAAAAAGATGTATTTAAATTACGATCTGTAAGTAATATTGTAATTGCACCGGCTAGGACTGGTAAAGATAAAAGTAAAAGGATGACCGTAATAAATACTGCTCATACAAATAAAGGTATTTGGTCTATTGACATTCCTTGTGGCCGTATATTAATTATTGTTGTAATAAAATTAATAGCACCTAAAATTGACGAAATTCCTGCTAAATGAAGACTGAAGATAGCTAAATCAACAGATGGCCCATTATGTGCAAGATTTGAAGATAGGGGAGGATAAACTGTTCATCCAGTTCCAGCTCCTCTTTCTGTAAACCTTCTTATTAATAATAAAAAAATTGATGGCGGGAGTAACCAGAATCTTATATTATTTATTCGAGGGAAGGCTATATCCGGGGCCCCAATTATTAGTGGGACAAGTCAATTTCCAAATCCTCCAATTATTATTGGTATCACTATAAAAAAAATTATAACAAAGGCATGAGCAGTAACAATTACATTATAAATTTGGTCATTTCCAATTAATGACCCTGGTCTTCCTAATTCAGTACGAATTAAAAGTCTTATGGAGGTACCAATTATTCCAGCTCAAATTCCAAATAGAAAATATAAAGTTCCAATGTCTTTATGATTAGTTGAAAATAATCACTTGTTCGATGAAATGGCTGAGCCTAAGCAATAAACTGTAAATTTATTTACGAATTTAAATTCTTTCATCAAAATAGCCTTATATTCATTTTATGATAATAAATTGCAAATGTATAGGTAATTTATTTAATTTTAAGGCTTAGAGCTTAGAGAATCCTCTCTATTTTTAACTTTGAAGGTTAAAGGTTTACTTAACCTAAATCCTTAAAGATAAACGAAAATTATTGTACAGATAAATAGTCTAAATAAGGTAATGAAATTAAAAAAAATAATTCTAGATGTTTTTCATTTATTATAAAAAATTAAAATTTCATTTGAGGTGAATATTAAAGTAGAAAATGTTAATCGAAGGTAGAAATATAGAGTTACCAAAGTTATAAGAATTAAAATAATTCTTAATCCATAAGAATCATTAGAAACTAGGGTTTCGATTACTAATCATTTAGGTAAAAATCCTAAGAAAGGAGGTAGGCCCCCCAATGAAAAAAAAATTATTAGGAAAAGAAGCTTTAATAATTTATTAGAATTAAGACTAATAGAAATTTGAGAAGAAAGAAAGATATTAAGTTGTGAAAAAATTATAATAATAGAAATATTAATAGTTGTATAAATAGCAAAATAAATTCCTCATAAAGTTTTTATATTAAATAATCTTGCTAGTATTCAGGCAATGTGATTAATTGAAGAATAAGCTAAAATTTTTCGTAATCTAACTTGATTGAATCCTATTAATCTACCAACTAATCTTCTAAAAATAATAACAATTGAATAGAATACAAAATTAGATTAGTGATCACTACGATATCCTAAACTAAATACAATAGATCTTAAAGGTTGCAGGTGTATCTGTTACCCCAAATTTTTCTCATACACAATGTCATTTTCTTGTTTATATAATTTCTAAATTTCGAAAAAACTATAAGTAATAGATATTTTCAAATAGGTAGATAACTATATGACTAAATAGTTGTCATAAAAGAGATATTCAGTATTGTTGATGTCTAATTTAATTCTTTGCTTGTTTATTTTTTAAATCATAATATGTGGATTGAATTACATATTTAAATTATTGAAATTGCTTATGTTTGTTTTTCACATTGGTGATATGTATGTACATTGTAACATCTGCAATTTTATTTGTTTTTGTAGCTTATATTTTGAATTGTGTTATTGCATTTATAACGGTTCGCAGACTCATTGTAAATTATTTTTATGATTATTATTTTGGTTTTATACCCTTATCAGTAAATTTGTAATAAATGGCAGGTGTAATGTGCGTCATATGTACCGTACCCAGGAATGAAAATAAATAGCAACCCATTTACTCACGTATTTATATAACCATTAGCACTTTATCAATATAAATTTGATATTATAACAACGTTTGCGGCGCGACAAACTGGTAGCTGACAATAATAATGGACTAACCCCTATTTTATCCTAGCAAACTTCTAAAATCAATGAATATGAAATGACTCTATTCACGAATAAATGAATAGAATGGATGTCATAAAATGAAATATTTATCAAGCACATCGAATTGAATGTATTGTTAAAACGTTCCAGTAAGGAACAACAGTGATGAATTGATATCATACAAAGGTCGTTTTGAACAATACCTGTCCTTACCAGTCTTTTCATACCAGAAAATTGTACTATTTAAGGGTAGATTCCTACTGCTTAATGTTTTACTTTATACAAAAGTAGCTTTAAAAATATCTTTAATATAAATTTTTAAACAGGGTATATGTATATTAAAAAACATTATATAATAGTAAAAAACATAAAGAATAATAACAAAGATTCATGGTGCAACAAATAAAATATTATGAAAAACATAAATCTAATACACTCATCCAATATTTTCGGTTTAATATTTGTGTTTCTTATTTTCTTATAGTGTAGTAAGTTTATTTTCGATATAATTTTATCTGGATCTGAAATGATCAGACATTAAACTTTTTCCTAAAAAAACATAACTGGTTGTATCAAGTAAAAACTGCCTAGCCGTTGTGGAGAATAAACAAAAAAAGAAAAGTCCAATAAACAAAATCAGCATTTTTAGAGATAGCGTTCCAAAAAACGCAGACCTTTAAAATATTTCTAATTTATCGAAGGGACTGGTTCTTAATGAAAAAAAAAGTTTGTCGACAAACAAACCCGCGAACTTATGTTTCAGTAATCTCAAGGGATCCATAGCAAAGCCGAGACCAAACCATCTGAATGAAATCGATAGTTTCAAAACTTTACCGTCACTTTTATGACCCATAAAGTGACTCTGATGTGAAAGAAGAGCATTTTATATGGTTATCCCGTTCGTCTATCGTCGCTTTTAAAAATATACTTGCAACATCTCCCGTATTAAAAAGGACTTACTTCGGTTTTATGACAGTAGCACGATATTCCCATAAAAATTAGTGTAACCTCTCAGACGTAAAAACCACTGTGTATTGAAGTCGCCAACATTAACCTCTTTTACGGACTTTTTAATGTAAACTACCTACCAACAAATTACCTTGATGCGGCTAAGTAGTTTAAGATATATTTCTCAGGTCATACATAAAATATACAGGGAAATTTAAGATCTTAGTAACATATTACCAAGAAGTTTGTTTTCCATTTCAATTCCAAAGTTTGTATCAATACTTAAGCAGTTCTAAGTAGGTTTGAGTGTTTTAAAGAATTAATTAAGTTTCTGAAGTTATACAAGAAACAAAACCGTTTTGATACATTGTACCTTTTATGGCAGATATGGAATTATCTTAACTAGCACTTTATGCTGTATAAAAGCTGCGTAAACGTTTTCCGGTTTTTTTTATTTATAGTCGTAGGAATAAATGCATGTTTATACGGTATAAACCATCGTATAAATTATACAGCAGCTAAAGATTATCGCACAAGTGTATAAACATTTACAAAAGTTTTGTTTGTTAACAAACTAAATATTTTCACAACTTTATGGTAGTCTTTTAATTGAAGTTACCTACTATTTGTATTAGCTTTGTCCGCAGAAATGATTCCTAACCTGTTCTTAACAACTGCGCGAGCGTTTCGCGATTTTAGTTGTACTGGTTTCTAATAAAAACTTATAGCATCGTATATAAGTAGTCAATAATACTAGGATCACTCTCGCAAATACTTATTATAAGCCGTCGAAGCTCCCGGTCAGTATTATGGTCTGGATTGTTGTTGCTCACCAGCAACGTTGCCAACCTAAAATTTCTGAAATTGGTAGATTGGTGTATTGTATCTTTGTTCAAAAATCTACTTGTTAAATCAGTTACAGATACTAATAAAACCACCTACACCTTGCTTATAATCAAACCTCTATGCTCTGGCGGTTCCTGGTTTGACTAGTTAATCCTCAGGTCTTTGTAAAAAATACATTCCAGTCCAAACACTGAAAATTTAGTAACCTACTTCAACGATTTATCAAATATCATAAAAACAGTAAACGGCTGTTCTCAATGACAAGTTTTAACGCCTTTACTGTGGTTAGTAGGTCGTAGTTGGCGATGTTATGAACGTACATCCTAAGCAGACTTTCTTAAAAGTCTGGACCTTACGGACTCACAATAAGTTATAAGATAACTAACTATACACAGGTCGCAGTGTAGTAAGGTCGTCTAGGCCAATCGATCTCACTTATAATCTGCAATCTACAATTGACCGTTGATCTATAAGATTCTTAAGCTATGACACTTAATCTCAGTATAATGTGAGAATGTAGAACTAATTTGAACGCCAAAGATAATGTACCTACATTCTCAGCGATACAAACAAATTTTTAAAGCTACTTACCTACAATTTAGTTTGATATATTTTTTTTCATCACTCCGTGCGGAAAGCACTGCTTTCGACCATGTAGGACCGTGCGGAAAGCAATGCTTCCTTCAACGCTACGAAATATAAAACTTTTCATCACTCCGTGCGGAAAGCACTGCTTTCGACCATGTAGGACCGTGCGGAAAGCAATGAATGACCGAAACAGAGTTGATAAGTGTTTCCCAATCAAAAATAAATAAGATAGAAAGTGAATTAAGAGAAATTGAGAATGAATTTTCTAATAGTCTTGCATCTGATAACGCGGTAGTAAATGCACCACGATATAATCAATCAAACGTTTCATTACTAAATAAAGATTTTGTTGATTCTCAATTATTATCTAATATACTTAAGTTGAATAAAAAAAATATGTCTCTAGAATTAAGCAACTGTTTAAATATTACATTTAACGTATTTAACAAAGATTCAGAACTATACATAATTTTGTAACAAAACAGTGTTTTTTTATAAAAATGTTATAATTTCTTAACTCTAAAAATTTTTGTTTTAATGTGTGAATCCGCCTCCCCAACCCTCCTTCAGCGCCTTCGCGGTGCAGGCGGATCAGACCTAATACTACTTTTATTATCTTTCTTTTCTTTTATTTTAGACAAATTCAAGAGCTTTCGTCACGGAGTGATGAAAAATAGAATACGCAACTCGTGCGGTGAGCAGGTAATCCCATCACTCGTGCTTTTTATCGCGTTCGCCTTCGGCTCACGCGACAAACGCACTTGTGATGGGATCACCTGCTTTCCGCACTCGTTACGTAATGTACTATTTTGGAATCAGATTGTTATTTTTTGATTTTATATTACTCTAGTAAAATTAGTTTTAATTATTCAATGACATACAGTTTATTTTATATTAGATTAATAAACAGTTTACAAATTGTGGCCTGATTAATTTATTCTAATCGGTAGAATGCACTCAATGATGCAACCACAAGCATAAATGTACAGTTCCAATTTTAATAAATTATTTATAATAATGCATTTGCCGTATGGATATAGATCATTAAAATTTTTAACAAAAATAATAATGAAACAACAAAGTTAATAAAATTAAACAAACTAACAGTAAATCCGTATAATACTGTTAATAAAATTTAATTCTTTAGACTATAACTGAAATGAATGTATGCATTAGTTATTGTATAATAATGATTAGAGTCATTTTCAAGTTTAATTATTGGATTAACTAGATATCAAACATAAATATATACAATTTACAACTTTTTTAAGATCTATTGAACGATTGTATATCTAAATCTAGGTAAAAAAATACGGTATGCGCCAAAACAAAGGACACTGAAATCAGGAAGCATGTGAAATATAATCGCGTCATATGAGACAAGTGACAACAGTTGTCATGGTATTTTTAAACATTGTTTATTGTAACAAACTGTCAAAAAGATTCGAAATGGTGCTTACAACGCAAGAAAAAATATTTATTATTGAGTATTATTATTTCCGCTCATACGGGAATGGACGATCAAATGGACCTAGTTTGTTAATGGTTGCCAATCAATTTCGGGAAGAGTTTCAGAAGCCTGCATCGACTAATAAGGACTTGTTAAGAGTCATTGCAAAATTTCGACGAACAGGAAGCGTTCTAACTCAACGCAAAAGCTGTACTGGTCGTCCAGTTACCGTGACAACAAATACGAATCAAGAAAGGCTATTTCTACAGGTGTTAGAATCACCAAAAAGAAGTCTCAGCAGAACATCTCTAAAAATGAATTTGAGTGAAACGTCTACCCGAAGAATGTTTAAGAAGATTGGTGGTTTTCCCTATAAAATACAGTTTGGACAACATTAGACAAGACAAGACGAGAAATCAAGAGTTGTTTATTGTACTTCAGTCTTGGCAATGGTTTATGAACAACCCCTATTTCTTTCTAATGTGTGGTCTACAGACGAATGTCACATCCATCTGAATGGATTTATCAATCGACAGACAAATCATTTTCTTGGTTTTGAACGACCAGACATCATCGTAGAGAAACCTCTTCATAGTGACCGATTAGGTGCGCAGTGTCAGGTAATGGATTATTGGGCCCTTACTTCGTGGAAGACGAGCGTAGAAGACCCGTTACACTAAATCAAGTGCGATATAGAGAACAAATTTTGACACAATTTTTCATTGATCTCGGATAATTCTGTCGTGCCAGAAACATACCGTTGAATACCCAATGGTTCCAACAGGATGGGGCTGCTTGTCATACCACGACAGCATCCTTAGATCTGATTTGAGAAAAATTTGAAGACCACGTAATTTCCCGTAACACGAATTTTCCTTACCCTTTTCAATCACCTAATCTAACAACTCCTGATGCTTACGTATGGAGTATGCTGAAACAAGCCATTTTTACAGGAAACCCACCGACAACTATTGATGTACACCGTGAAAAAATTTTGACCTTTCCCAGAAGAATACAGCACCCTATTTTTAACATGCTAAGCAATCTTGTTAGAGTCGATTACAAAATAAACGCGACAGCTCAGCTTTTCCCACCTATCTTTACCTTCGACTCGAACGCTACCGATTACCTAGTTCGAGAGGTTTTGTAAAGATGGCTGTAGCGGTAGCGAACGCTTTCTCCTCCGTCTTTCGATAAAAATAGATTCCAGTGGCGTAACAATTTTAATTTTTTTGGTGAATTTGGTTTTTATTTGGATTTGTAAATTCTGTAAAAAGTACGCAAATTAAACAATTTAAATGTTTATTTTTTCTTTCTAGTTAAAAGTTGTATATACATTTTTAATTAAGTTCATCAATTAAGTTATGCTCAATTTAGCTCATAACAATTCTTACTTTTAAATTGTTATTACCCAGCGAAGACCACGGGGAGGTATGAGCATTCTTCGCCAACGGGATAGAGGGGTGAGGTATAAATTTTAGCGAGGTTACGAGTGTTAGTATATAAAAATAAATAATAATAAATATATAAAAAATATCACAGATCAATATCACAGGTAATATCACAAAATTGAAACAAAGTCAATTGTAAAATAAAAACTTAAAAATGAATTCTTCAAAAAAAATAAAAAAAAAATTCTGATAAAACAAAAAAGAAATTCTAAAAAAAAAAATTATGAAAAACTAAAAAAAAAATTCTGAAAAACTAAAAAAAAATTCTGAAAAACTAAAAAAAAATTCTAATTCAAACTAAAAATAAAATCTTCAAAAAAAACTAAAAATAAATTCAGTTGTCAGTTTCGTCAATTTGGTCGCCAAATGTAAGATCATTATCTGACCATTCTGAGCTCCATTCTTCGGAACTGCCCGTATTGACATTGAAAACTAAATCTTGGGCAGTGTCTAATAGATGCTCTTTTTTCATTAAATCTAATTCGTACTTATGTACATGTTCGCAAACTCTTTTCCACTCTTCAGTGGTAATGCTGGAGAACTTCTGTCTTGCAAGATTTTCGACGTCACCACATCTAAATGTTATATTATGACTTCCAACCCAATTTTTGACCGCGGCCCAAATTTTTTCTATAGGGTTTAATTCTGGGTGATATGGTGGTAATCTTACAACAGAGTGTCCGTGTTTTCTCATTTCCTCATCTAGAACGTATTTTAGAAAGCGGGGTTTGTGCGATTTTATTACTGGAATGTTGGGAATGAGTTGTGTTCTCACTCAACGCATGAAATTTTCCGTGTTCATGTCATCGTGATAATCTCCAGTCTTTTTTCCAGACTTAAATATTAACAGTCCATTTTCCACAAACCCCTTTTCTCCTCCTGCATGTACCATAATTAGCCTTTGTCCCTTGCTATAAGGCGCTTTTAATGTTTGGTCTGGTTTGGTCGTATCTATCCATGTTTTTGTAGAGGTATGCGAACTATGCAAATAAGTTTCATCGGTATATATAATATTTCTACCGTCGCGGCGAAAATCTCTATTTTTTTTCAAAAACTCTACGCGTTTTAACCTTACATCGTGGCTTTCCATAAGTGATTGCCGATTGTCTGGTGTTTTGTCCCAGGTGAAACCTAATTTTTTTACAACCATTCTAAAGGATTGTAATGACCCTTCAAAACCTACTTGGGCGTCCTTCACTCTTTGTAGAGCCTTCTTCATCGTTGGGCGTTGTTTTTCTATAATGTAAAAGTTGTTAATAATGGATCGAATTCGATCTCCTTGCCCTTGACTAATAAATGTTTTAGAATTCGGACGACCCCTCTTTTTTTGAGAATTACTTAAATTTAAATCATTTGAATTTGATGTCGAGGGACGGTCGTCAATGACGACTGATGTTGACATTTTTGTAACATCATCTACTTCTAAAGCACTTATTTTTTTATTTACTCGATGGATGACATCCTTAGAAACACCCGTAGCTGCCATAATTCGTTGGCGAAAATTATTGATTGGAATTTGTAGCCCATTTTTGGCTTCGTTTTTCATAAATTTACTTACGGAGTTAATAATTTGGTAGGCATCCGCCGAGTAATGCTTTCTTCCCATTTTTGCGATGAAAAAAATAAAAATACACTCGGTACTTACTCTACAAAACTTAAAACGCTCGAACTGAAACGAAGCACAAATTCACGACGCCGCTGGGTCTGGGACTAACTAACAACGCTCACGAAATCCACTTAGCAACTGAATAGTACTAGAATTCTCCTCTGGAGGCGCTGCGGCGCGCGCCGATCGGAGATCGTCGGCAAATATCCCCACATTGCCTAATTTTACTAGAGCTGTCGCGTTTATTTTGTAATCGACTCTACGCGTTATGAGTACTGCTTGGAACGCAACGGCGAGCACTTTGAACACATTTTGTATAGAAGCAAAACTTAAAATTCGCATTATTTAAAATGTTGTTATTTAATTTTTCATGTTTAATAAAGCTTTAGTTTTTCAGTGTCGTTTGTTTTGGCGCATACTGTATTTACTATAATTTGTTAGTGCAGAAATACATGTATTGTAAAAGTAATAAATTTAACTAAACATAATCTATTTTATTTTCAGGACTACGAAACATACTGGATACATCGATTTTATCATTATCCCTTTTTGTATAAACATTTCCACAAACTTCATCACAAATATAAACAACCGACGGCTTTTTCCGTTACTGCTATTCATCCAATAGAATCAATTAACATACAACTTTTACTAATTGCTCTACTATTTATCATACCTGTCCATTGGTGTAAGTATAAAGTACATTTCATCAATTTGTAGTTTATTAACATATAAAGTATCTACGTGTATAACCCTTTGAAAATCATTTACATAATGTTTATTTACAGTTTATTTAGTAAATATTAAACTATCATTTAAATAGTCATTAAAGATATTCAATAAAACTAAAATAAAAATAACTTTGAACCAGTCCCTGGTATTTATTTACATCTTATTGCCTTTGATTTATTTACACCCTACTTGAAAATAAATCTCTTCACTAATCCATGCATTCAATCTTTACTCTGGTAAACCAATTTTTCATTTAGTGTTGCCGGTAATTTGTTTGCATGTAAGTTTTATCCCATTTGAATATATTTTCCACTTTTATAAACGTTTGTTTTTCAAGTCTTTATTAGTTTTTATTAACTGTTGTCCAGATAATTGTTTTTATGTGTTTTGAACCATTTTCAATTTATTATCGCCATATTTATCTTTAAAAACAACGAAATACACATTTAAATTTTTCTTTTATATTGTATTAACTAAAAGCCAATTTATAAACCTCAGTTGGCATTCGCAATTTAGATTTTATGGCCGATTCATAAATTTTGTTACAGTTGGTAGTTAACCGTAAATTTAGCCAAGCAAATTATTATCTGGTTGGTCCTTAAGGAGATCCACGCTAAGTAGTCAAATTTTTAAAACTTCTTAGGAATTTGTAAATGTAATCTACGTAGCCAAATAATTAATAAAAATAAATAAAAAACAGTGGATTTCCGGTTTATAGTTAAACGTAATAGTAGTTTACGACGTTTACGTAACAAGTCCCCGCAGGCTTGCAGGACTTGCCTGCGGCTCGCCCTGCAATCGCCCACTCGTCCAGTAAAAGCACTACGTATTACGTACAATATTTTTTTTAAACCGGCCAGAATTTAGTAACTTCCAGTTTATTTTTGGGTCAGAAAATCTCATTTTGTCGGACCGGGCCAGAACCTGCCTTCCTTCCTTCTCTTATTGGCCTTTATAAACCTTTATAATTGGCCAGCTCATTTATTTTTGGTACTTTGGGGTCATCCTAGATGTGTCTGAGTCGAACTCATCCCCCTAAAATTGGCTGTAATTGGCTGTAATTGAAAAATTATTGTGATAGTCCGGTAAAAGCTTTTATTTCATCCTGTCCAGTAAATCCACTTCCCTGTTATTAATTCGGCGCCGGTAAGTAAAACATTACGGTATCATGTACTGTAATGTGTTGCCTAGCAACTATGCTCTGATTGCTTAAGGGAAGACAATTACTTTTAATTTTTGACATTTAGTTTTAATATTTGACATTATAATGACAATAAAATAAAAATAAAAAAACTAATTACTTACTTTTTATTTTAATTTAATTTAAAACACGAATTAACAATTAATACAAAAATTTTAAAATATTTGACAGTAACTAGTCAAGTTACGAATTATTTTTAAAATTTTTATGAATTTATGAATTTATAAAAACAGGATGAAATAAAATGTTATACGATACATGGTCGTTAGGTGTTATTATAGTACTCGTTTTTATTTCCAGACTCGGCTCCTACGTCGCTTCGTCCGTAAACCAACTCATACTGTAATAAGTCACCTACCGACCTTGTAACGTATAATACTATTACCGGACTCATTTTTATTTTCTGGCTATGTCCGACAAAATGAGATTTTCTGACCTAAAAATAAACCGGAGGGTACTAATTTCTGGCCGGTTTAAAAAATATATGTTTTTAAGTTCTTTTTAATACTTTCTTTGTATAAAATTTACCTCAACTTTCAAATTTTAGTAATATATTCTGGTAAATGACAGTATTTAATATCTATCTATTAATATTAATTGAAACTCTCTGTTTCACCTCGACACACAGTTTTAAACTAAATTCGAATTATGAGGTTTCATTTCACCGCAACTATTAAAACATTATTGATTTAATTTTTAGAAAGAAGAATTATTAATTAATATATGTATTTTTTTTAGTTCCATTTTATACAATTGCTTTGTACAATTATTATCACGGAATAATTGATCATTCGGGAATCAATTTCAAATCATATTGGTGGCAACCATGGCAACCGGATGCTATTTTCCATGACAACCATCACCAATACTTTCATGTAAATTTTGGATTTAATCTGTTTATATGGGATAAGGTTTGTTATATTTTTTTATTTATACATATTTAGTAAATTTAAAAGTATTCTTCATTTATAATGTTTCTCAAAAACTGGTTTATCTACAGTAATTAATCTGCTTTATTTCCTATTAATTGTGCCAAAAGAGCTTTTCGAATTAACACGTTTATGATCAAATGTTAGCAACCGCGACACTCAACGCGCAGACAGCTTTTTCATGCCTAAATTTAATATGTAACAAGCACATTTTTTGACATGTTCATAGTTTCTGTTAACTCTCTCACTTTAATTCGGCGGTCATCTGGCACCAATAGGTTAAGTTTTGATAGTTGCAGGTTTCGGAAGTCCCAAACTTTCAGTGTCTTCCAAGTTCTTGTAAGAATGAGCAAATTAAGATTAACAGATACACCTGTGGCCTAAAAGGTCTATTGTAGGCTTTCTTTTCTTGCCAAAATTCTTATGTTTCCTCATACTTATAGCAGCTCTTCTACTCCTATCTTTCTTAGAAAGTTTAGGATATAGTTGGGCTTCACGTTAGGTAGTTCTTTCTCTTCTATTTCGTATGACCCTAGGTATCTGACCCTAGAATTACGTAATGCAATGGATTCTGAGAGTATTGAGGTTTCATCCTCTAGCTCACGGAATCTGCACTTTGATTCATTTACCAATACTAGGTTCTTCATGTATCCGCTTAATCGGCAATGTTTCCGTTATAATAGAGGATTTAGTTTCAAGCAATCGGACCCATTGTCGGGTTTGGTGAAATCTGCATTTGGAGACATTATTAAGTGCTACGCGAGAAGGGTGGGTACAATATTCAAGGAAAAACTAATGTACAACATTGGGAAATAACACAGAGAATAAGAATTTAACTTAGTCATCGCACAGTTCTTTTTAATGGAGAAGCTGTAATGTTGTAGACAGAAAAGCCAGCTGCACATACAGAACTGTTTAATATGAGCAAAATCTAAGTTATCTTGAACAGTAACACACTGGTGCAAAATTTGTTTTTAGTGACAAATCAAAATTGGATATTGGTGTAAATATTTAAGGTCACACACACACAGGACTTTACTGCTGGCAGAGCACTAGCTCGCCCCTCCCCAAATTTCCAGATCAAGATCCCAGTTTGGAGAAGCTCTAACCTGAAAATAAAAATTTCATTTTTCAACAGAATGGAGCTTCGTGTCACACTCCGAAATCATCCAAACAGTGATTTGCAAATTACAATATAAAAGTCCTTACTTTGCCTTCAAGTGTCCTGACTTAAATATGACATCACATAAAAAGTTACTTGAGGAACAATTCGGAGAGAAAAAAAATATTTACAAGCAAAACTAAGGCATATACGGGGTTCATTTACACCAAATTACTGTATGTCTTTGATGAATACAATACCTGATAGAATTTGAGTTGTTATAAAGGCCAAATTAAATTGTTTGAAGATTGATCGTCCACACTTTAAGTTGTCAAAAAAATTTGTTCATTTTTTACTTTCTTTTAAATGTGTGATCCGTTATTTAGTTAAAAAAAAGCTTTTTCAGTATTTAACATATAAAGTTAAATAAACTGAATATAATCTAAGATTTATTTAAAGCTTTTTAAACAAAAGATCAGTAAATATTAATAAAAAAACTAATCGTTCAAACATTATGTTGTTAGGGCTAGGTACTTAAATTTTTAAATACTCTTAAACATTATTTTATTGTGATAAAACTTAATTTAAAATTGTCTTTATTTATAGATTCATGGTACCTACAGATTGAAAGATCGTATTTATCGGGAAAATACATTTTACGGACAAGGAAAAGATATTAAAAGTTTAACAGCAGATGAATTACAAGAAGAGATCGAAGAAAGGGAATCTGAAAATCCTTTAGCATATCACAACAATGTAAACGAAAACAAATGGACGAGAAATGAAATTAAACAAATTCGATTAAAAAAATGACAGTTACTCTATTTATTTTTTAAAATAACTATATTCGAATCTTCTGGAGGAAGGACTATCTGTGTCGAAATAGTTTCGGAGCGGTAGTTGCAGTTTTATAATCTAGAAAGTTATAATATTGGAATTGACGGTTTAAGAATTATTAAGGATTAATTTAAAAATTTTATGATTACTTTTAAGCACTGGGAGAAGTGTTGTAAATAATTATTACTTAATAGAAATCAAATAAAATTTAGTTTCTTACAATAGAATTTTTTAAAAACCCTTTTTTAAATTTAAAAAATGTAATTAAAGTTTAATCTGAAAATTACTATTTTTATGTTTTTTTTTTGTTACGCGAAATAATAATTTGTAACTTTCCCAACAAGATTATGTAAAATAGGAAAAAGATCCAAGAGGACTTCTATTTCGGCTTCTTAGAGCTTCAGTTATGCCAAGGCACGCAAGTCTTTGGTCGTTATTTAGCTTGATGATGGCATTTTCTTTTGTTGTAACTTTGGTCACCAAACCAAAGACGTATATGTGACTTTTGGTTTAACCACCATGTTATAAATTCAGTGTAACATGTCTGCATGTTTTGCTATAAGTGCGTTTTGGTCATTATTACAGTTGTTATCACCCTCTTTGTTATGTATATAAGATGGTGTGAAATTCTGATTCTAATATTACCCCAAGGTAGGTACTTAACTTCTCCCACCATTTGTATATTTGTACCAGAACTTTTAGAAAACTTGTGCCTTCTAAGTTCCTATTTCTGGTAAATGTTATAATCTTAGACTTCAGATGGTTAATGTTAAACACTGCAGTCAAGGTCCATTCTGTGACTACATTCAGAGCCTGTTACATTCTATCTCTTATAGTATTAAATTTACCACCAGATGATATCTTTTAATGTTAAGCCTAACTATCAAATTGTCCATTACCTACTAGAAAACTCAGGAAAATGAAGAAACATCCACTTAAGGATATCTTTTGATAAGCCGTGCTGATAATGTGTCTTCTGGCAATGTTGAATATCTCACACGACTTTTTAACACGCATTCTTTTCAACTGCTGCTTGTTTAGTCTATGCCTTGTCGATGAATAACTCTTTTTTTTATACAAAGTGTTGTCAAAATATCACTTTTTTGTTTTCCAGAACTGATTTTACCCTTTGAACAAGATAATGTAGAGCTGTTTCTGTAGATGTTTCTGCTCTTTTGACAACCTAGTCTTGTTGACTTTAATTTACAACCAATATACTATCCCTAATGTGCCTATTGAACTGTTTTTCTAAAGTCTTTAGGGACTTTACTTTATCATATCCAATTTTTCCAGGTTTAGGTATAAATGCCAGCATAGTTGATTTCCACGATTTTGGTATATATTCAAGTTTGTTGTACTGGAGTTCTCGGCCCTTATGCAAAAGTATCGGATAACTCTGTTCAGTCCAGGTGATTTAAACGTCTCGAACAAATTTATTGCCCATTTAACTTTATTCTGATCTACCACTGTTTTTGCCAACGGCCACCTAACCCTAGTGTCATAACTTGTGCTTTTTAGTCCGTTATTCTTCTGTGTGGCAGGAGTGGTCAGTTCTGTTTTTGGTTTAGGAAGGTGAATTTTAAAAAGCTACTTTAGAGTTTTTTACGATTCCGGGTATATTTTCTAGACTTTCTTTGGATTGCTGGTATACTTGTCTGAGGATATTTCGATATACTTTGTGCATCCTAGACGAAATGACATTTCTGCAGTCTTTTGGCCTGCACAGTTTCTAGCGTGAATAAACAGTTTCTTTGTATATTTTATTTAACTCCATATCGAAAAATCAAGTGAATGTAAATCGGGACTCTTAGAGGGGTGAAATAATTTCACTGTCTCGACCAATTTACCGATGTGAAAACACTTCGTTTAAATATTCACGCACCGGTCGACAAAAGTGAGCAGGCATCCTGTCTTGCATATTCTTTTAAAATTGAATTTTAGATTTTAAAGTCTATTTGACGCAAAATTATACCGGGAAAAATATAAAGACCTATTTAGCCAAGTAATGGATTATAAGTGGCCAATGTTAAAACTGTTTACAGATCCTTTTACCCTGTAAGGAAAAATACAAAGATAACTTGTATAATAATAGAAAAAAATTGAATATAATTTTAGTTATCAACACCGTGTATTTTCTAAATCATTGAAATTCAGATTAGACAGGTTATCATGCTAAAACCTCCAGTATCTCCAGTATTCGGACTTTCTATTGTTAATGAATCATCCTATTTTAAACGGATCAGAGTGGTGACCAAAATTGTAAGGGTCTAAGAAAATCAACCAAAGAATTGTTTTAGTTACTTTCAAATGTAGTGTGTGGCTTTGGAAAATCATAAATAAAAGCGTCAATGTGGTGACTAAAAGTAGGAGAAAAATGAAAAAATTAACAAAAAGCCTTAAGAAAACCGAAATTGATAGCGACAGGACCCTATTTTGTCTTAAATTATAGCTAATGAATATTTCTTTAAAACTAGTGCACTTATAAGTATAAAAAAATCGAACATGGTGGATCAAATATGGCTAAATTTTTGGCACCAAATTTTACATATAGAGGTTTGGTAGACGTTTTTGAAGTTATACTTTTATTCGTACACCCTGTAGAAAAAGATTGTGTAGAGTTAAATGGGAAAAATCATTACATATGTAATGGTCTGAGTAAGAGAGAGACAGAAACACTCATAAGGTATATTGGTCGGTAAAAACAAAGATAAAATATATACCACATGTTATTAGTCATAACTATAAGTCCTTTGAATACCGTTTAATCATTCAGTACATTAAAAAGGGATAGATATACAAAAAACAGTCTGAACTAATGTATGAATATCATAGTGACGGACCACATGATTATTTGACAGATTATTTTATAATTCTGTCACGTAAGTATACATATAAAGTTTAGCATTTTATAATAATAATAATATTCAGTAATGAGTAATGTAATGTAGTCTAAAATACCGTCACATGGTCGCAGTATATTTTTCTCCATGCTTTTAAGGTTGTTGGATACATAAACAGAGTTTTTACCAATAGTGGAGAGTGGAGGAAATAAAGCACCAAAACCTCCGAATTTTGTAACGTAAGATGGATCGGAATGCGTTTTTTTGCATTGGATCCGTTAAAGTATCAGGAAATTTGTCGCTATATTTTATAATGTAAAAATGGAAATTGCATTTCTCCACGACCATTAATAAATGTAATAATTCCGACTTCATTTTTAATAATAGAAAGTGTTCATTCTCACTCTTGAGATAGAATATTCATTCTAAAACACTTGCTTCTTATGTGTTTTGCATGTATTTCCATTCTATAACTAGTGACGGAATAACATTCTGTAATTGCTCAACAAAAAACATAGATTTCCCTGCGAATTTTAAAACTGTCACTTAGTTTGTCAGTGCGACGTTCTAATTGTTTTGCTACATATTTCAATTTAAATAAACAGAATTATTACATGGTCGTGGAGAAAATACAGTCTGTTACACGGTTAGAATGAAAATTCGATTTACTCGTGGTTCCTCTCGCTCGCTACGCTCGCGTTCGGAATTCTCCACTCGTATCGAATTTTCATTCTAACCTTGTTACAGAATATACTATTCTCCACGACCATTAATGAATGTAATAATTCCGACTTCATTTTTAATAATAGAAAGTGTTCATTCTCACTCTTGAGATAGAATATTCATTCTGAAACACTTGCTTCTTATGTGTTTTGCATATATTTTCATTCTATAACTAGTGACGGAATAACATTCTGTAATCGCTCAACAAAAAACTTAGATTGCCATGCGAATATCAAAACTGTCACTCAGTTTGTCAGTGCGACGTTCTAATTGTTTTGCTATATATTTCAATTTAAATTAACAGAATTATTACATGGTCGTGGAGAAAATACAGTCTGTTACACGGTTAGAATGCAAATTCGATTTACTCGTGGTTCCTCTCGCTCGCTACGCTCGCGTTCGGAATTCTCCACTCGTATCGAATTTTCATTCTAACCTTGTTACAGAATATACTATTCTCTACGACCATTAATGAATGTAATAATTCCGACTTCATTTTTAATAATAGAAAGTGTTCATTCTCACTCTTGAGATAGAATATTCATTCTGAAACACTTGCTTCTTATGTGTTTTGCATATATTTCCATTCTATAACTAGTGACGGAATAACATTCTGTAATTGCTCAACAAAAAACTTAGATTGCCATGCGAATATCAAAACTGTCACTCAGTTTGTCAGTGCGACGTTCTAATTGTTTTGCTATATATTTCAATTTAAATAAACAGAATTATTACATGGTCGTGGAGAAAATACAGTCTGTTACACGGTTAGAATGAAAATTCGATTTACTCGTGGTTCCTCTCGCTCGCTACGCTCGCGTTCGGAATTCTCCACTCGTATCGAATTTTCATTCTAACCTTGTTACAGAATATACTATTCTGCATTCGAAAAGTACATTCAGACAATAGAGAGAAAACTTACAACTCGGTAAGTATTGCTGACAATGGGTTCAATTTATATATTCGGGGTTTTTGGAGTCGCTGAACACTAATATCACGATTTAAAAAGTCTCCGCGGCACTTGGTGTCTAGGGTATTTACCTCTTCTACTGAGGTTTTATGTCAATTCTGTACGAAATCAGTGCACACTTGGTACTCGGTGGTTTTTTTGAGTCGCTAAATACGGTAAGTATTGCTGACAATGGGTTCAATTTATATATTCGGGGTTTTTGGAGTCGCTGAACACTAATATCACGATTTCAAAAGTCTCCGCGGCACTTGGTGTCTAGGGTATTTACCTCTTCTACTGAGGTTTTATGTCAATTCTATACGAAATCAGTGCACACTTGGTACTCGGTGGTTTTTTTGAGTCGCTAAATACGATTATAATAATAGCGATGGTGTTCGAAACACCTGGTGCTTAAGACGGACCTCGTCTCTAGGAATTTTATGCAAATTCGATGCAAAAAGAGTGTGCACACGTTACTAGGAGGTTTTTGGAGTTGCTTACCACGAATATCATATAGAAGTCTAACTTCTGCCGGCAGTCCCACTGACTGCCACACAAGTTTTTTTTTAATCGATTGATTTCAGTAAACCCACCTACTATATTAAATATGTATTTAGCTACCCTGCAAACCCAAATAACCAAATTTAACGCAAATTAATTTAATTGGGAAAAAACTACATTTTCTGTTTAGCCACCCTATATATAGTAAATTACGCCACAACTGGGAGCTTGAACCGCCATATTCGATCCGCTATGTTTGATTCTTTTATCTAACTACACCAGTTTTACAGAGCTATAATTTAAGTTAAAATACGATCCGGTCACTATAAAACTGTTTTTTTTTAGAAGCTTTTTCATCAAAATTTTAATTTTTCTTCCATTTTCGGTTGTCGTATAGAATTTTTTATAGTCACACACAATATTTGAAAGTAGATATCCTAAGCTTTAAATTAAGCTCTTTATTGCTTTTTTGGGTATCTACAATTTTGGTCACTGATTAACTCGATATGGGTTGTCCCATATTTGGAACGTTATAAAATTCTACTAAATTAGTTTTTAGCATTTAAATAATAGTTATTTATGAAACAGTTCGTGAAGTATGCTTTTTGCGCACGCACGCGATGTTTAGAGCACGAGCGAAGCGAGTGCTATATATCGTGTAAGTGCGCAAAAAGCACTTCACGCACAGTTTCATACAAAATTTTATCTACGATAAACAAATAAAAAATAATTACAAATTCAAATTTGAAAATTTAAACTACAAAACTGTCACAATAACTTTGATTGAAATGTAATGCTCTCATAGCAACACCATGACAACGCGAATGCTAAGGATCACAGCTAAGGATATTTGATTATATGAAGGTGTGTCAAAAACAGTGCGAAAAAGTAAATCCCATTTAAAATACATTGTTACTTCACGCACACTTTCAATCCTTCACGCACTGCTGTCTATAATGACAGTTTTCACGAACTAAAAATTGATACATAATATGAGGTAGAGTAGATAAAAAAATATATACGCTTTTATGCTTTTATAATCTCTATCGTTTTGAGAATCCCGTTAAAAATTTTAATTTTTAAAATTGTACAAATAAATAATCAATCTTTAAAAATATAGTGTTTGAAGTTTTTTATCCAGTCATTAATTTGTAAATATCTACTTTATATGTATATAAACTTGCAAATATGGACAAATCCCATATGTTCAAAGTTAAAATAAATATGTGTATGCAAATTTTGTTAGTTTTTGTTTTTGCATATCATAAAGCTGTTACCGAAGAGCAGGTTCAACAAAAAACAATACATAAATTATTTATTGTTTCTGCTTTACAGGTCGTTGAAAAGATTATACGAGGTAAAATAGATACCTATTTTTTCCATATAATTGGAATCCAAAATATTTTGATATAATCTATCATGGCAGAGATATCAATAAAATTTTTAGTTTTGTAAAAAACAATCATTGCATTTTTAACAAAAAGAGTTTTTGTGTATATAATACTCAATAGTCGAGTCATAAGCAAAATAAAACCGTTAAAGTGATAAAAAGACACTTTATAACCCGCATCATTCATTTCAGTTAAATAAAAACTGAACAAAAAAAGTGAAATAATCGATTTAAGTGTAATAAGGAATCATATTCATTTATGATTTTTCCTGATTGGCTCTTTTGTCTTATATATAATTTATTCTCAAAATATTGAGTGGGCTATAAACAGCCACATCCAGAGGCTGCATATGGTCGGTAGAGTAAGGCGCAAATGAGACAACATTATTTTGTGCAGCATGATAGAATTTGTGAGATTTATCGTTATCGAAAGGAACAATATTTTTTTGACTTCAACCAACTGTTCCTTTAGTCTCTTTCGAGCTAAAGTACAAATTAGTGTAGTGAATTACATCGTATAGCTGTCCTCTTTCAGTATTTTCCTATTTTCTACGACTTCAACTTGATTATTGACTTAAACTTAACAATTTCGACAGCTTTGAACTTGTTCTCACATCTTGTACGTCCAGTAGTAAATAGTGGTTGGATCAAAGTATTTCTTTGCGACTTGTTTCCCATAATTTTCGTTAAAATAATTCAACCTGGGGTCTATTGAACCCTCTTGTTCTCTTAAAAACTGGGTTTTGACGTACTCGAGATGTTTTGCTTCAAAACCAGCACAGCAATCTCCGCCTTCTGTTTTTCCAGTATGAACATAAACTAGATCTAAAAAGTATCTGCAAGTCCAACAGTCCAAGTTTTGAAAGCATTCGAAAAACTCTTTTTCATAACACAAGCATTGAAACAGCTTGTTTTGATTCCTGTTTTGCCAGTCGAAACAAGAAAATTTCAGACCAATGCAACTGTCAGTCAGAAACTGACACTTTTTTCTGCTCTAGGGGAGAAACAACGCTATTTCTGCCAGGCACATTCATTTATTTATTATTTATGTCTTTATTTCAAGTCTGTCAGAATCGCATTTGTAATAAACAAAAGCGAATAAAATCATAATCGTCTGACAGCTGTCGTCAAATCGTTGTCAAGATATTACTACGCTATTTGTCTGAAATAGCCTTACTTCAACTGGCTACAGAGATCAAAACTCGCTGTTTCAATGCATGTGATATGAAAAATATAGTGTGTGGTATGGGAAGAAACAAAGACGATTTCTGACCGGGCAAAGACAGCAATATACTATTTCATATCACATGCATTGAAACAGCTAGTGTTGATCCCTGTTTTGCCAGTCGAAACAAGAAAATTTCAGACCAATGCAACTGTTAGTCAGAAACTGACAGTTGTTTCTGCCCTAGGGGAGAAACAAATGTCATTATTTTAAGTCTAAGTCTGTCAGAATGCTTCTGAATGACAATTCAATTGGTCTGAAATAGTCTTTGCTTCGCTCGGGCAGTCAACTCTCACCCTAGTCAGAAATCGTCTTGTTTCACCCCTTGCCACACAATATACTATTTCTTGTTCTACAGTGAAAATGGGAGTAAATTTATCTCACTACCAGATTGTTGGTACAAGGTAACATAAGGTATATAATATTTTGTAGCAGTTGTATTGAAAGATTTTTATGTTCTTTTACTTCGTAAATAGGATTTTGCAAGGCATTTTTGACCACAAAGCTTAATCAGTTTTACGTTTATACTTGAACACCATTCTAAAAAAAAAAGAAAACTTATCACGAAAATACTAAGGATAAAGTGGATAAAATATCCTCTTTGTCCTATTTGCTTTGACCTAAACGAATGTTTGTTGACAACCTATTTTTGCTATATCATTAAATTCATGTCACATGCATATAACAATTGACAATTAAAACATCTAGCTTTATGTCACTTTTTTATGCCCTATCTTATATTTTTATTAGGTTAAAAGACTCAAACTAGAAATATTTATTAAACTAATTACCGATATTTGAGATAACCAATAATTTAGGAAATAGACAATCAAAATGAAATTGTTAAATATTTGATAATTTTTTCACGAAAATCCTCTTTAAGAATGTAAACAGATTAATGCTTAAATCGACATGCCAGATAGGAATTTGTTTCTAAAAAGTAGGTAATATCTTTGAAATTGTTCGTGATGCACTCAAAATTTCAGAATATCTGCAGGTGTATCAATACGAAAACAAACTAAAACTTTTCTGATGCTTTCTATCTTCTACAAGATTAGCATAATATTACCGCATACGATGTTTGTTGTTGTATTCTATTCAGTTTTCTGAAAAGCTTGTAGATATTATCCGTGGCATCAATTTTCAATAGACCAGTCATCGCTTTTTAGTATACCAGTTTATCATAAACATACAAGAAAAAAATGTATACAGGAAGACAGTATGGTATCCAATGGAAAATTTGATAAAAAAGGGGGTATAACTACGAAAATCAATTACAAATCAGTTATTACTTGTATAGCACTTTGACAAAATTTGCATACATTTTAACTTCATGTAGATTCACGAACTGTGACTACAGAACTATCAGAAATCAAAATTTATGACATTTTCCAAAAGAAGGAACTTCAGGGTAAAAGTGGTTATATAAGTTAATTACTATGGAATATTAGACACAAACTTATTTAAAACCCATTTTAAAGACATAACTATAAAGGTAATGAGCGCTTCTATGATGTTCCAATGCACATACGGCAAAACTTAAAATGTTAAATTGGATCTATAATCTGGTGGATCAACCAACAATCACATAATTTAATGATAAACCCAATACGTTTCAAAGACTTGCTTGCTTTAAATTAACAGGGGCTCTGAGAAGCACTTCAAAACAGCATTAAATATTCAACTTTTCCTTGCTTCTCTTCACATTATTGTAAAGATTGAGGCAAACAAATTAATACTAGGTACCTACTGAGATACACAAATAGGTATCATATGAACCAAAAAAATATAAGTTTTTGGCAACATATAATGTTCCTTTGTCTCTTATACGCTTCCTTGGTTACTTGCAACAATGAAGTCTTCGCTGAGGACGCTGTGATGGTTGTAAATTATTCTAAAATATAACTTTAAAACAGCTTTACTTTAAAATCAGGTAGTGAGACTGTAACAGCAACTTGTGTTAACTTTGCCATTAGTTTATTTGTTGATAGATACGTCTCTAATTTAGACTGACATTATTTGTCTATGTAAAAATTAAAAAAATATCAATATGTTTATTGTTGATATTTTATTTAAAAATTAAATAAGTAAAAGTTTAGCAATTTAATTATATGGTCATTGTATTTTGTGTATGCAATGTTGTAGAACATGCGTTAGTATAGCATTTGACGAAAATATAGGGAAATCGCAAAAAATTGCCAGTGTCTCGATAATGCATTAAATTTATTTGGTGGTGTGGATTGAAGGAATTAAGTTTGAGTAGGTACGAAAGATGTTAGGGTCCAAAAGGGGTTATTTTTTTTGGCATTCCACTGACTCAATGTCAATGTCCAGTCACATATTCTCTGAAAAAGAACAAAGACGGAAAGTAATTTACCATTTGTTACCGAAAGCTAGATTTACGAGGCTTGTTTTTTTAGTTATGCATATATCCATAGGGACCTTATTGCTTTTAAAAATATGTCCCACCAAGATCGATACACATCTGTATACGTTCAAACCAATTGGTAAAAAGTTATACCAGTCTTCAGTTGACACCTTCAAAATAGCTGTTTTAGAGGTTGCGATGGCTTCTTCTGACGACTGGAATCGCTGCCAACGCATTGAATTTTTTACCTTTTGGAACGTTAAGTCGTTGGGATTGAGGTCGGGACTATACGCTGGATGGTTTAATAATTTGATGTTTTAAAGCTCCAAAAACTCGACTGTCTTTTGAGCCGTTGTGTGTTTCGTTGTCGGAGTTTTTCGATAACTTTATATACCAATCGGAAGTAACCCTTCTTCGATCTTTTAAAGCAATTGTTGCCACATGATGAGATTTTAATAAAAAATTCAAGATTCATCTCCACTAACAATACTATTGTAACGGGATAACCGAATAAGGAAAGGACCTTTACTTGAAAGACTGTTTTTAGGTTATCCTAGAATATTCTCACTCTAGTGTGCACTGATTAGGTTCGATCATGTTTCTCGTAAATTCTAGAATGTTCATTTGTACTATATAAAGGGATGTATGGGCAGTTAAGGGGGGTTTAAATAATTCGAATAGATCATTGTTATTGTAAATCATTTTAGACGTTATCCATGGGAAAACTCTGAGGTAACGGTTGACTTAACTAAAACTAACGACAAATTTAAAAAACGACAATCTAGTATAACTACCTATGCTCAGACAGTAAATGATAACCCAATGTTTAAAATAAAATGTATTGGTGGCTGAGCTCAGAAGAGAGCATGAAGAATTAGAGTTGGAAACTACTGGGAGCAAATATGTATTGTTAAATAGGCTCCGTGAATACTACCTAAGTAATAATTTAGACCCTGACGTTGTGGAGTTCAATGACTAGGTTCAAAAAGCTATTTCTGAACTGTCGCAACGAATGACAAGCCAGCAAGAAAAGCTATCCAGTCAGATAAGAAGCCAGTGCTAAGATATGTCCCAGCTGTGGCAACGAATGACGAACCAGCAAGAGGAACAGACGCAAAAACTGTTCCAGTTATCCAGTCAGATAGTCAGCCAGCGTGAAGATGTTTCCCAGCTATCACAACGGATGTCTACCCTACCAGAAGCGTTATCCAGTTCCTTCTCCCAGCAAATATCGCATCCGCGCTCCGAAATGTGCACCCTTGGTGGTGAACAAAATCAGCTTGTGACCAACTTGCGAGACGAGCAAAATCAGAAAGTGACCAACTTGAATTAGCAAGTGTTAACTTGGACCCGCAAGTGAACAACTTAAATTAGCAAGTGGTCAACATGCGAGACGACAACCAGCTAATGCAGTCCGAGATGGGAAAGCTCAAACGAGAACTGGAAGCTTGTCGCCGAAATCAAACCATCCACCATGGCGACGGAGACACAGAAAGGACAAAAATCTGCCACTTAGACGTCGAACGACCAGTGAACGGGGAGGCGACCCAGGTACGAACGACGATGAAACCCCCGACCTTCGACGGGAAGACTTTCTGGCCAAATAACCTAAAAACAGTCTTTCAAGTAAAGGTCCTTTCCTTATTTGGTTATTCCGGTTCTTTGAGATTTCTTTGTTAAACCATTCCCCATGTTTTTTGACACCAATTGACTCGAACCGTTTGTTGCTCTTATGTTACACGGCGGTCATCCTTAATTAGCTGACAAACCGCATCAATGTTTTGCGGTGTGACTGCTGTTTTGGGTATACCTAGCCTGGAATCGTCAGTGAGACAAGAGCGACCACGTTGAAATTCGCAGTACCAGTGGTAAATAGTTGACTACTATGGTGCTTTATTCCAAAAACCAGAATCAATTTCAGCAAGACATTGCTCTTGGGATAATCCTAAAATCGTAAAAAATTATTGCTCGAAAATGTTCTCGGCTAAGATCCATTTTTCGACCGACTTGCTAATTTCAAAAATTCACTGTACCTACACTACTTGTTGCATCGCAATGAAACTCTGGATTTATGTCAATAAAGATTGAGATTAGACTTGTGCCTGAAAGTTCTATTGGTGGCGCTTTACAAGCGGCTTATGCAAAACTAAAAACGAAACCTTCGTATTAATTTCAGGAAAGCATAGACAAAAATAAACGTTTTTTTTATTTCTTTAGAATTTAAATGGTATATATTATCTTCTTTTTCTAAGTTGATTAGAGCAAATTTAATTTAAATATCATATTTACGTTATGATATACCTTTTATGAAAGAATGAGTGCTTTGTTATCGCTCCTTTCAAAGCTGCCAGACCGTAAAAAATAATTATATAGTTGACCAAATTCGTTCCATTCAGAATGTCCGTCGGAATTTTTAAACATTTTATTCGCGAGCATCATTATTTATTCTTGTTTACCGGTCTGTAAATTTTCACTGTTGTAACTACATTTGTCACTTCGCAAAATAAGTTTCGCTTCTGCAAAATATAAATTCGTTAACAGTATATCCTGTGTTACGTTCACTTGGTTTTATAATTTATTTACAGTGATTTCAAGAGCGATAGGGATCCGAATAATTTGGTTTGTTTTACGAAAGCGGATTATGCTATATTTGTTAAAACGCGCATTTATGCCAATTTGAATATCTTCAGTTCCCATTAAACTCCCGAGTTTCGAGATTTGCTGATGTTGCAGCTATCAAGTGATGCTAGTTATTGCGAGAAAATGAAAGTTTCAATCAAGTTTGCCATTCGTTAAGATTTTCTTGAGAAGGCGAGCTATACTGATGAGTTTGTTTTAAAGTAGACGACACGCTAAGAATATATTAGCTTATTCACAGATGTTTTAGCGATATTAGCACATAAAATCTTACTTAATTTTGCCGTTCCAACTTATTTACAGCAAAAGTCCTAATTTTAATTTAGAAGTTTTAATAAGTAAGTAATTAGTTATGGATTAAATTAATATAAATTAGTTAGTTACTAATAATTTGCAATATTTTAATGCGTTTCAAATGAGTTCCATTCTATAAAAAATTATTTTTAAATAAAAACCTAATCTAACTAGGTTGAGTAATCGTGGTAAATGATGTTCACTACCAAAGTGACAATTAGACACGAATTAATGCAACCTCTAAAGATTTTGACCACTGTATTCAAAAATTTGCATTTGTAAGGATTTTTTAATTAATTTCTAGTATTAAAGCTATTGAATCTATGCTTTTGTGGTCACACGGTTTCAAATCAACACATGCACCCGAGCCCAGATCCAAATTAACGGACGAGAGGGCACCACTTACGCTCCTTAATCGCGTACTGAACGAGAACAAGTTAGAGTGTTTAACATACACCAGACATGAATGTTCCCACTGGTCCGTCGGGGGCAGTTGAAACTGGCTATTACAAACTCTAATCACAAGCTCTCACCACACGAACCTTAAAAAGTACAATCATTAGCCAATTCTTTATCCTTCTAAAAGACGACTTTAACGAGACCAGTTAAACAACTTACATGGACATACAGGCAGCTTACTTTATAGCGTTAACCTAACACTAGACCATCATCAATTGTGACTATAACTGTTCGTCAAAAGCATCGACTTCATCGCGAATCAACGCAATCTTGGGGATTATTTTTGTACATTGTATAATTTTTAATTAATATCCAATTATAGTAGATCCTATAAATAACCTAAAAAGCATTTTCTATTGTCACGCCTGGGGGGATTAAGGAATGTGCCTTAATGTTTTGGGATGAGGGGTAGCTTACTGAAGGCACTTCCCACCCAGGTCGTGGTTATCTACCCCCTGGTTAGGTATCCTGCTGAAGGCAGAAAACTAACCAAGGGGAAGATGAGATAAACAACAGGAAACAAACAACAAATATATTAACAATGAAACAAGCAATAACAATAAATTATCAAAATATTAATAACGAACTAAATACAATAAACTTAACTAATCTTACCAAATAAACTAAATGGTGGCATGTCACATTTACTCACGAAAATAAGTCAAGAGTCACAACGGCCCAGACCCAAGGGTCTGTTTTAGGGACACCCCGAAGGGTGACACTTACAGACAACCTTAGACTCCGAACTCCCCGAGTACGACCTCAACGACGCTCTTTTATAGCCAATTCTTACGCTACGTGAGAATAAGAATTAAACTATATAAGGTCGCCTTGAAATCTAACGTACTGACTTTGGCCTGGATAATTACAATTAAAAATAATACAAAACAATACAATGAAATCTAAAACAATTAAACAACCCTATTATTGTATGTGACATGCCCCCCTTCCCTTAAAGCCAGCCCCTGGCTTTGCTCGGCTCTGGCTTACAGGGGTGTATGTATAGGACTGAGTTTTACAACATAATTATAATCCACCACACTTCTGTCAGTATCTGCTCTTCTTGGAGCATGACCTGTCTTGCCCTCGTCTAGAAACGCCAGGTCCACCGCTGGCTAGACGGATCCCTTTTTGGTATGTTGGTCTGCCTGCATTTCTGTGAAAACCATCGTCTCATAGCTCCATCTGTCGAGGTCCATGGCCAACATCAGACTGTACTCCATCACACCATTCTTCTTAATACATTTTTACAACTATACATTTACAGTCTTCCCATCTTTGGCTACCATCCATTGGGAAGATCTGCTATTGGGATAGGAGTATTGAAGCTGACCATTTCCATTCCTCGACGGAGACCTTTCTTACTCGTTGAGACAAGACCCATACCATACTCAGGATGAAGGACCCTTTCTCTCTAGAATTCTGGTACCGAGCAAGCATCTCCTGGATCGCGTCTTCCTTAAGTAGATGTGGGGAAAACGTTAAACATTTAAACATGAAAACAATAACTCGGTCCTAAAACATACAAAACAAATACCATTAAAATTTGTCTAGAAAGAGCATTAGGGAATTACTATTTTTACATTAACCTCTTTGACCTCATACCGATAAGGGTATTTGACTTCGGTTATAAACACCTTACTTCATTAGTTTCCCTTTTTCTTTTAAACACCAACTTATCTGCTGTCCCTTAGCAGACATCATTATACCTAAAAAAATCATTAGCAGGAACCATCATCTGCTCTTCTGGGTGATAATGTCACCTATAATCTGTGCTTCATCTGCACCTAAAAAAGAAATCCGCTATTCTTTAGCAGAGACCATAATCATATACACCACATATATCTGTGTCTTTTGCACACTAACTTGCCTGCTGTCCCTCAGCAGACATTAATTCACTTAAAAAAAACTCTTATTAAAATCATAAGCAGGAACCATCATCTGCTCTTCTTGGTGATATTGTCACCTATAATCTGTGCTTCATCTGCACCTAAAAACAATTCCGCTTTTCTTTAGCAGAAACAATCATCACAAACATCACATATATCTGTGCATTTTGCACACTAATTCGCCTGCTGTCCCTCAGTAGACATAAAAAAACATAAGCATGAACTCTCAACTGCTTTAAACTGTTGCCCTTGCAACTTTAATCGTTTAGGTTAGGGGAATACTTGTCCCCAAATATAAACATCGCTTTCCTGCTGTATCTCAGCAAAACATCATAAAACTGAAAAAGGAAACTACACATGAAATATAGAAGTCAAATACTACCTTTAAAAACAATCCATTTACTTCTTTTTACGCGACAATTTGACTACCCTAGACTCCTTTTCACACTGTCCTTGTAATACCTTTAATTCATTCATTCTAACACAACCAGTCTTATTTTTTAACTTTATTTACCTTTTCTCATTCAATGAATTTTTATTCTATACGGATAAATCCATTTTATGTTGTATTGCCACTGCACAGCACCACGTCATACCTTCACCCAAGAAGTCTAGAGCCCGTCTATTTCTAACCGCGGTAGATGACCTATTTTGTAAAACTGTCAGGCTCCAGCTTTCTTGAAGAAATTGAAACTCACTTTCATACTGCTCTTGCAAACTTTTGATTCATTCAATCTATCACAATTAGTCTTATCTTTCAACTTCATTTAACTTCTCTCAAAAATTATCCTCGGTAGTCATCTGTCCTAGAAATTTCAACAAAAATTCTAAACTTTATACATAAAAAAATAAAACATGTTTTCCCTTCCGCTTCTTCCTAGATCCTTATCTCTATTATTACCCACAATTAAAAATATTCATTAACATATTAAATAATTCCTTTTAAAAGTAATAAAATATAAATTTGAAATACCACCTAAATGTACCTACTAAAGATTAAAAAAAATCATCTTGTCAATTACTAATTTACTAAGGACAAATAAAATTCGACTGTAATAGATTCAGTATAAATATAAAAAATAAAAAATGTATATAATATTAAAGTATTTCTACCATCTCTGTAAAAATGGTTTTTTGGAGTCTCGAAGTTTCTGGTCCGATGTACTCTTTACTTACTTTTGACATGCCACCTTTATTACTTATAAAGTTTAAAAAAAATAACTATAGGTACCGAATATTTGGTATTTGTTTCCCAATTTACAACATATTATTAAAAAAAAATACCAGAAAAGCAATGAAGAATAGACTACCTAATTAAATTAATGATAATTGAAATATGTTACCATGAAAATCAATAATAAGAAGTTTATAAACAAAGGTTCAATGTCAATAATCTGAACTAATTACAGCTGTGTGTGCAGTTTTGCTATTTCGGAATTCAAGCTTACAAAGAATTAAATAACATAAAACATTTACTCGACCTTGACCATATCTGTAAACTATATACACATACCACAACAAATATTTAAAAAATGTTCACTAAAATCAGAAAAAACCCTATTCTCAATTGGTACCTATAGATAGATTATTACATAGATATGAATGGGGTTATATTGATGAATATTTATTATTGCACTAAAGAAACTGCAAAAAAATAGAAAACAATACTTTACATTTTGATTTACTTGAAGCCAGTTCATTGTTTATCAACAATACATATTGTATACACTATTTAGACATTATATGATTGACCGTGAAAATAACACATAATAAGTGACCTACCTATACTTAAACATCTCGTATTTCAACATACATACAATAAAAAAATGCTAAATCTGCACTCAGGTCATCATCCTAAATAAATCAATTATTCCACCGTCAAATTTAAAAAAATAATATACACACGAAAAAGCTTCATAAAAAACTAAAAAAACAATCTTTAAACTCTTCAAGATAAATATGTATAAAAGTATCTCAGCATTGTGCAAAAGAACAAATACTGTAAATAAGTTCACAAATCAAATAAAAACACAAAATAATTCGCTTTAAAATTCCTATCGAACAGTTTAGGAGGAAATTTAAGAAAATTAATTGATGATACTGTTTAGGAAGAAACAGTTCATAGGAACAGCTAACGGCACCACCACAATGTCACGTCAGCGACATGGGGCAAAAAATTGCTATAAAAAAAATTGATACAAATATTTAAAACTAAACTGATTAGGAAGAATCAGTTAAGGAATCGGACAACGGCACCTCCACCATGTCACGCCTGGGGGGATTAAGGAATGTGCCTTAATGTTTTGGGATGAGGGGTAGCTTACTGAAGGCACTTCCCACCCAGGTCGTGGTTATCTACCCCCTGGTTAGGTATCCTGCTGAAGGCAGAAAACTAACCAAGGGGAAGATGAGATAAACAACAGGAAACAAACAACAAATATATTAACAATGAAACAAGCAATAACAATAAATTATCAAAATATTAATAACGAACTAAATACAATAAACTTAACTAATCTTACCAAATAAACTAAATGGTGGCATGTCACATTTACTCACGAAAATAAGTCAGGAGTCACAACGGCCCAGACCCAAGGGTCTGTTTTAGGGACACCCCGAAGGGTGACACTTACAGACAACCTTAGACTCCGAACTCCCCGAGTACGACCTCAACGACGCTCTTTTATAGCCAATTCTTACGCTACGTGAGAATAAGAATTAAACTATATAAGGTCGCCTTGAAATCTAACGTACTGACTTTGGCCTGGATAATTACAATTAAAAATAATACAAAACAATACAATGAAATCTAAAACAATTAAACAACCCTATTATTGTATGTGACACTATAAACCATATAAACTTTGTATCAGACATATACATATAATACTTTAAAAAGCATTTACAAAGAAGCACTATAATATTGAAGAACTCAACCCAGAGTAAGCCGGAGCAATAATAAAAATTCAAATAAAATCCAAGACGGTGCACTAGAGAAACCTTTACAATTGGCGCCCAACGTGGGGCAGAAAGAACAAGAAGGATAGAAGAAAGTAAAAGCTGAAAGAACGAGAAGGCCAGAAGAAAGTAAAAGCTCAAAGAACGTGATAGCTAGAAGAAAGTGCAAACTCGAAGGACGTGAAAACTCGGAAGAACGTGAAAACACTAAGAAACAGTAAATACCCATATAAGGCAAATACTGATAGAAAAGACCAGTAATTCGACATACAGGACTGACAAACATGAAAAATTGCTATATTTAAAATATTATAAAAAAGACAAAAATACAAACTTTTGAACTTATTTTTATATACGAGGTCTGTCACAAAGTAAACAGGACTTTTAAAAAATATCCGATAATAGTAGCGCCATCTGTTATTAGGGGTAGCGCTCGATAAGTACATCTTTCATTGATGGTTTGTCAAAATTTCATGAAAATCAAACCAGTTAACGCCGAGTTTTCGCTCTTTAAGTGATAGTACCTTTTTACTAAAATGAGCATCGAACAAAGAGCCAATATTAAATTCTATTTTTTGGTAAAACATTTACCGAAACGCATTGATTGTTGAAGCAAGTTGGTGGTGATGATTGTTTATCTCGTAGTTGAGTCCTCGAGTGGTTTATACGGTTTAAAGAGGGTCGTGAGTCGAAGACCACGAACATGTTGGCTAGCTGAAATATGTGATTACACCAGAAATTATAAAAAAAGTGCGTCTGGTTATTTAAAATAAGCCAAAATCTTCAGTAAGATACATGATATGGAATTAAATATCTTCAAAGATTCGATCGGGAATTTGGAAATAAGAAAGTTGTGTTCACGATTTGGTCCGCACTATACTTCGAATGCTAATACTTTCTGTACAACATTGTAATTAGTAACGAAACGTGGTGTTTTCAATACGACCCCGAACCCAAGAGTCAAAGTTCCTCATGGAAGCACTCAAGCGAGCCAAATCCGAAAAAGACGTTTGGAAAAGTCAAAAGTGAAGACAATGTTAATTTGTTTCTGCGATTCGAAAGGAATTATTCACAAAGAATTTATTCAAGCGGGCTGTGCATTATTTTGTTGTATTTTCTTGTATTTGTAGTGTTCGGCCAGAATACTGCGAAGAAGGAAGCTCATTCAAAAAATTTGCGTACCGTGCAAATCGGTGTATTTACTGTAAAGGGGACCTTTTTTAGATAAAATAAATTTCAGTCTTTGTAGAATCATAGCTTCTGTTGGTGTGTTCCACAACTGCCAAGTTATTATTATTATTGCTATTATTAATTTTATTAGTCAATACCAATATCTAATATATTATTATATTCTTTAAAATACAATGAATAAAGAAACTTTTGTGTTATAAAAAACGTATATCGTTAAAAAGTATCTGATTTATCCGATTGTAATAGCGGTTGTAATACTTATTTGCTTTGTTAATATTTCTGTATTTTCTGGTTGCAATTCATGTCTAGATACATCAAACTCTATAAAATAATGATTTCAAGTTATAAAACGCTATTATACTCTGGATAAAAATAAAATACTGGTTCACAATATTATCAAAGAAACTCAAACATTGATTTGTAATTACAATATAACGAAAGTGGAATTTGCTGGCAGTTAAGTTGTGATTTCAACGTTGGTCTCATGCCTGATACTTTCTTATAGGGTCTGCATTTTTGTTGGCAATAAGGTACAAGGTAACGAGATTTTTTTTGTCTTTATTTTATTTTATTGCTATTTGTATTTCAGCATAATATTGTCAATTCTTCATACCGTCCCAGTAGAAGCTGAATTCTTCAGAGTTTATCAGCTGTTAGTTCTTCGTAAAAATATTCAACGTTGTTTTAAAGATATTTTCGGTTTACAAAATCTGTTTAATTCGCTTTAAAATGCATTTTTTATAAATTATGTAAATAATACATAACATACTAACTGACCCAGCGAACTTCGTATCGCCCAACACTATCTCATTTTCCGTTTTTTTTTTAATTTTTACGATTTTGTTTTATTGTTTTTAATAATTTTATTGATTAAATATCTGAGATATCTACTGGGCCACCTTACGGTGGCGTCAAAGTACTTAATTTTTGTTAAATGTGCTCATTTAAATATATTAGATATTAACTGCGCCACCTTACGGTGGCGTCATAGTAAATAAGAATTACTTATATATTTAAGATATCAATTGCACCAACTTAGCACTTATTTTGTGAGATGGTGCTCGTTTAAATATATTAAATATCAACTGCGTTAATTTACTTGGAGTCGTAGTACTTAAGTAAGAATTGCTCGTTTAAATATATGAGAAATCAACTTCGCAACCATACGGTTTCATCGTATTTAATTTAGCAACAATTTTTTTGGTTTCATTTTTTGCATAAGAATAAATGCTCTTTTTACTGCTTCTTTTATTTACAAAAGATGTAATTCTTCTTCTAGTTTTATATGCTACTGTGCCTCTGTATTCTTAGACATTGAACAAGCCTTCGATAAAGTATGGCACCAAGGATTGCTTTATAAGATAAAACAGTTATTACCCCACCACATTTTCCTACTACTCAAATCCTATCTAAGCAACCAATACATGCAAGTTAAAGTCCAAACCAGTCTATTTAACTACCAACCCATAAAATCAGGTGTCCCCCAAGGAAGTGTCCTTGGTCCTTTTCTTTACCTAAGGTACTGTTGATGTTCCAACCACCGACAATACATTAATCGCACCTTCGCTGATGATACAGCAAACATGACATCAGATCGAGATCCCATAAGAGCGTCAGAAAAGCTACAATCTCATCTCAACTTTTTACAAGAATGGCTGCAACAGTGGAGAATAAAAGTTAACAGTGACAAATCTACCCAAAGTACGTTCACAACAAAACACAGCGTATGCACACAAGTTTACATCAAGAACAACCAAATACCAGTTAAAACTGAAGTTAAATACCTCGGATTATATTTAGATCAAAAACTAACTTAGAAACCTCATATAAAAGCAAAAAAAGAACACTTGAAGCTAAAAATACAAAAAATGAACTGGTTAATTGGACGTTATTCACAGTTATCAATTGAAAACCAGGTACTTCTGTACAAAACCACTCTGAAACCAATATGGACATATGGTATAGAGCTATGGGGCTGCAGCAAACCATCGAACACTAAAATATTACAAACGTTCCAATCAAAAATACTTCAAACAATAGCTAATGCCCCATGGTTTGTAAGTAACCACACAATTCATAATGATCTTAGAATTCCAACCATCAATGAAGTAATCCAAACCTCAGCAAGCAAAAACAAAACTAGGAATGAACATCATACAAATCCATTGATGTCCAACCTATACACGGAACCTATGAGACATAGAAGACTAAAACGTTGCTGGCCAGAAGACCTCTTAGATAGAAGAATAGAAAAACTCCGGAGACCCATCGATGGATGGTGCCCGCCTCATGCCACCTAACGATAAACCATACCATTTACTTATTACTTTATTATTTTAAGTAGATTGTAAATTAGAGACTTATATCAATCAGGTGTATATGCCGCAACACTGACGTCTTTTTTCCATTTTTCGTTTTTTTTTAAATTTCAACGTTTTTGTTTTGTTTTTTGTTTTAATGTTTTTTTTTGAAGTTATACTTCTATTCGTGCACTCGGTGGAAACGATTTGTGTACAGTTAAATGGAAAAAATCATTACATATGTAATGGTGTGAGTAAGAGAGAGACAGACACACTTATAAGGTATATTGATCGGTAAAAACAAAGATGAAATATTTACCACATGTTATTAGTCATAACTATAAGTCCTTTGAATACCGTTTTAAGATTCAGAACATTGAAAAGGGATAGATATACAAAAAACCGTCTGAACTAATGTATGAATATCATAGTGACGGACCAAATGATTATTTGACATATTATTTTAAAATTCTGTCATGTAAGTTAACATATTAAGTTTAGTATTTTATATTAATATTATTAATAATAATATTTAGTAATGAGTATTGTATTGTAGTCTTAAATACCGTCACATGGTTGCAGTATGTCCTGCACTATGCTTTTGAGGTTGTTGGCTAAATAAACAGAGTTTTTACCGAATAGTCGAGAAAATAAAGCACCAAAATCTCCAAATTTTGTAACGTAAGATGGATCGGAATGCGTTTTTTTTTGCATTGGATTCGTTAAAGTATCAGGAAATTTGTCGCTATATTTTATACTGTAAAAATGAAAATTGCATTTCTGCATTCGAAAAGTACATTCCGAACAGACAATAGAGAGAAAACTTACTCGGTAAGTATTGCTGAAAATGTGTTTAATTTATAAACTCGGGGTTTTTGGAGTCGCTGAACACGCATATCACGATTCCAAAAGTCTTCGCGGCACTTGGTGTCTTCTCCTTCACACGGTACTAGGTGGTTTTTGGGGTAGCTTACCACGAATATCATATAATGATTTTGCTAAATCATTCTCATACAAATTTATGAATCCATGCGCGTGCATAGAAGTATAACTCCTGCCGGCAGTACCACTGACTGCCACACTAGTTTTTTTTATTTTATTGTTTTCATATAATGTAAAATATAATACTTAGTTTCGTGAGAATTTCTTGTTTAAATACATAAGAAAATAAATGCGCCACCTTTCGGTGGCGTCTAGTACGTAATTAAGTAAGAATTAATGGTTTAGATGAGATATCGTCTGCGTCACCTTACAGTGTCGTCATAGTACTAAATTTAGTACTTTTTTCATTTTACTTAAATTTCTTGTTTTTCTATTTATGTAGAAATCGAACTGCAATACTATCTACCAGGTTTTCCCGCAACCTACAAGTTAAACGATTGTTTAGATTTTTCGACAAATTAACTTACACCGATATCTATTAGGAATTCATAAAACTTCGTACTTAGAATAAATGATCTGTTTATTGCTTTCTTTGTTTAAAAAATGTATCATTCTTTTTCGACTCTTTTCTTATTTTTAAGTAAATAATATATATATATATATATATATATATATATATATATATATATATATATATATATATATATATATAAGGGGAAAATTATTGGGCATGTACGCAAAAAGGATCAATAAGGCCACGAGTAGGAATGGTAACCGCAGACATGCATGTTTCTGGCTCATTAGCCGTCATCAGTGCGGCATAACCAAGTAGGGTATTGCACTTGGCTAGCAAAAGTGTTGGGTACTTGGGAGCAAAGGATGTTGGGGAAACATGTGTAAAGAAACATAAAAACACAAAACCAACGAAAGCTCACACAGGAGTCCTATCGCCATTTTGTGCTTTCGGCCAGCTGTGCCAATGGGTTTTGGCTGGCAACCAGCGTCGCAACGTTATATATAACATTATATAACATTATAATAATGTAGTGTCTTATATGTTGAAATTTTAAAACAATTAAAACATGGTTGTAATAAATAAATTATGTTACTCATTATAACAATAGCCATAAGGAAACTCACTTTGCACGTAAGTTAATTTTTATACTGTTTATATAAGTACCAATTTATTATGTTGTACAACATTTGTCTTTATATTGTAGCCTTGAAAAAGGAAATAATAAATTTCCGAAAGCTTGGCGTTAGTGAAAAAAGAGTTTTTTTTACTTTAGCCCTAGACCGCATCCCCAAGAAAATTAACAATTATATATATATATATATATATATATATATATATATAAATATAAGTAGATAAGTGTTCTCATCTCGAAACATTGTTTCAGCAATTTCAACTCTAATGTTTAATCTTTCAGCAAAGAAGAATATGATTGACAGACTTCTTTAGCATTCTTTTTTTTATTTTATTTTTGTAAAGTAAAGATTATATTGCGTTTAATAAAGATTACTCCGGTTTTCATATTTATTTTAGAATCTTACATATATTTGATCTGTCAGTTCGTTATAAGGGATTCCTAACCATTAAACCGATGGTTACATTATTTGGTATAAAATATGGAACAATATTTCTTCTAGTAATAATTTTATAGACTTTTATGATAATGAAATAAAAAATATATACGATTTCGGAGAAACCTTTTTTAACCGTGCCACCTAATACTTTTCCCCAACACTTTCAAATAATCTAAGCACACAGATGAACTTCTTTCGTTCCCATTCTCCGAAATCAAATCAAAGAAAATCACGCAAGAAACACATTGTGTTCGCTGCACGCAATTCGTTCCCGCCACCAGAGGGTGACGCGCTGTCTTAGCCCTTGGAATCATTACATCAACTTGTTAAATCGCGCCCCTGCCGTCCGCACTAACGCCAATTTCCCATTATACGAGTTGGCTGAATAGCTCGTCTGATCGGGAGCAGTCAATAATACCGGATTTCCATACGTTTGCGATTTCACCGTTTATGGCTGTTGAGCTGGTGATTATATAATGTTGATGTATAGACGATTACATGCTCGTATCTAGAATATATTATATTGATTTTTAAATATTAATTTATACTGAAAACATGTAAATTTGAGTGTATTTATCAACAACAAAAATAAACATGTTTACCATTTTCTTTTCATAAAAATTTAAATATGTTTTAATTGGGTTTTTAGATTAAAACGAGAGCGTCCAATGGAACAGTAGATTTATTACGAAATGATTTTTGGCGTATTATATCAAAAAAATAACAGAAATAGAAAGAATACTAATACTAATAAAACTAAATCAAAAACGTAGGTATATGTAGGTATTTTCAAGAAAGAATACCGATCATATACACCATCCAATCCACTAATGATATCTGGTCCTTAGATTGGCGTGCCAAAAATCTTCTTTAATTTACCTTCGTTTACCATTTTCTTATTTTTATTATTATAAACAAATTGGCTTTAAAAAATAATAATTCCATAAGAAAATTTGCATTGTATTTCTATTTTGGACATATAAACATTTCTCTCCTTTTAATCTATGCACTTTTTGTAAATGTTTACTGAGTTTTAAGTCCTGTTGTAGCTTTGTCCGGTCATTGATTAGATTCCAGTTTAATTATTCAACAACCGCATGATCTGCTGAATACAATTCATTAATTAGGCGAAACATAACAGTGTCAATCTAGTTTAGGTGTCTTTATATAGAGGACTAAAAATCAATGTGTCTAATTAACTCACAAGAAAAAGATCAAGCTACATTATTTTATGATCCAGATTAATCTCTGTGGTTACCAAACGTTACAGTCTGGGGCAAGATGACAGCCTGGATGCCAAACATGTGTTAGATGAGCTGAAGTACTGCGTTAAAAAAATACCTTTATTGTCTAACAGGAATATAAATTCCCAAATACAAGACACATTACAGACAACAGAAGTGTTATAGATAATATATACATATAAAAAAATAATTTCTGTTGAGTATCAGTTATTAGCTACATATATTTCTAAAAAGAATAGATTTTAAAGTTTTTTTTAATTGCTGCAGGGTTACATTATAAACGTCCACCTTGGTACAAAAAGGGTAGTAATTCTTAACAATCTATAAGGTTATGAATAATTTTGTGAATGAATATGCAGAAATACTTGATTCTATATACTGTTTTCAGTAGATAGGAACCAAAATCTAACCAGAAACAAACGGTTTCGCAACCCTGCGAATAATAGGTTCCATCAATCCTGAATGCCATGTATTTCAAGAAGTGCCTCTATGTGATTTTGTATATATTGTAATAAAGAGACCAAACAGGGGAACCGTATTTTAGTTGGGATCTTATATAAGAATTAAACAGAATCAGCATAGTATCAATGTTCCTAAAGTCCTTGCAGGTGCGAAAACTTAAACCCATTATTTGTTTAGTTTTAGAAGTAGTTTTATTTATGTGTATGGCAAAGTTAAATTGGGAGTCAAAGTATATGCCTAAATCCTTGGTGTCATTGATATACTGCAAAGGATGGTTATCAATATTATACTCAAAAGTGTCATTTAATCTCATGGATTTACATTTATTTATATTAATTACACCATATAGACAAAGTGCTTAGATCAGTTTTCAAAATATAGCAGTCATTAATTGAGTTGATGACACAGTAAAGTTTAATGTCGACCACATAGAGAAGCATTAAAGTCTGAATATTACTACTTATATCATTGATAAATATTGAAAAAAGAAGAGTCGCTAGAATACTATCCTGTGGTGTACCACTTGATGCTCTAAAGGTGAAAGATTGAAATCCACAAAATTTCACATATAGTATGTGATTGTGAAGGTAGCATTAGCAATTGACTGTACAATCCCACGGCTTCAAGTTTATTAATAATGATGATTTAGTTTATCAAAAGCCTTTGACAAGTCGGTAAACATTGTAGTCGGTTATCCAAGGCGTCACTTACAGGTTGGGTAAAACACGTGAGATAAGTTGTAATTAAGCGTCTGGCAATAAAACCGTGTTGAGAGTTTGAGATAATATTGTAAACTTTCGGAGCAAATCTATTATATAGACAGATACCAAAGGCCTTTGTCCAATTTTAGAGCAACGTTATTGGTCAATAATTTTCGATGTTGTTTATATTGCCTTCTGTTAGAATAGGACAGATCTTGGAAGTAAACCAACCAAAATCTGCTAAGAATGTCGCCCATTACTGTAGATTATGAAACAATTAACACATATTGTGTCACTGCGTGGTACTGAACCACAAAAGATGGTCAAATGTGGAAACTTCATTTTTACGCCACAACATATTATGGCATACATCCTATAGACTTTTACAAATTACTACAAAGTATGATACTACAAGAACCTGACATGAAATCCATGAAAACAAAACATTTAAGCCTGCAATGCGACTATTACCTATAGTTATTATAACCCTGATGAAACTATCTTCAATATCTTATTTTTCTCGCTCATCTAAAACTAATATCGCCAGATTCATTCGAAAAAACTTAAACAACTTTATTCCCTGTAGACACAATATATTTAGCACCACCGAAAAACAAATCAGGAAAAGAGAAAAAACCCTTACACTGGTGCAGGGCAATCCATACCACGTTAGGCTCGCTTCACACTTATACGGTTCCATTAGGTTCGGTGCGTCTTCGATTCGTTTTCGGTAGCGCCTAAAACGAATGAAAACTCTTCACACACACTCGGTGAGTATAAGGTTTGATTTCACGACCGAATCATCGAATACGCAGTACTGAATTTTTTACTCACTTTTCCCACAATGCTCACTATGGAGAAAAGACAAATTGCTGCCATGTTATTTCTCTATAGAAGAATCAAAAAACGAAAAAGAAATAATCGACTTCACTGGGTACACCCAATCCTCACCAAACGGGTGGAATTTGGTGCATTTTATACCCTTTTTCCGAAATTAAGGGAGCACGAAGACAAATTTTCAAATTACTTCAGGATGTCTATCATTTTTTTTAGAGTCGTCAAAATCTGCGTAGCCGTCTATGATTTCCGTGCAAACAGCTTTCCAGGCTTCCAGCGTCTTAAATTTATCTTTATACTTTTCACTTGTTTTGTCCCACAGTACTACACGTGATTGGACTGATGTAATCAGCCGATCAATATCAATGTCCAGTGAATCAGACATTGCCAAATGTAAATTACAAAATTTAAAATGAAAATAAAATAAATATTTTCCCTTGCCGAAACGTGACCGAACCGAAACTAAACCTTATATGTGTGAACGACCAATTGCTTTTGTGAACTATGGACCCGAATTAAAACCGTACGAAACCGATTCGTGTCGAGGGGGTTTTCGGTTCTATCAGTTATCTATTAGGTACCGAACACACACCGTATCACCGTTTCACACTTTTTCGGTGGCTACCGAAAACGAATCGAATACGCACCGAACCGAATGGAACCGTATAAGTGTGAAACGGGGCTTATGCTCTAGTATAAAAGGTGGCATAGATTTAGACGTGAACTGAAAAGAAATTTGCAGACCAATATAAATAGAGGAAATATTATATCACTAATTGTTAAAAACAAAGAGATCAGTGCTTAACAATTGCGTGTTTTTCTGAATGTGGTCAATAAAAGAAAGTATGTTTTTTGTGCCTGCAGTTCTACACTACCACAAGAGGGTAGAACCACGTTCAAGTAACCTTCATACTATATAACATAAAAAGTGTTTCAACCAAGGAATTAAATTTTAATGTCAATGCTAGAAAAATAATTTCGCAAACGTCGCGAAAACCACCCAAAAGCTTCCACTTTTATGTTTCTTTGTTTCGTAGACAATTCAAGCAGTAATTATGTACTTCACTAAATGGCTTAAAAAATATGTGACATAAAACTATATATCGCTTTCTGAATTTTTCTATCTGTTTCTAAAAATGAGCTTGGTTTTAAATGCTGATTTTGTTATCAACGTGATAAATTTATTCAATTTTTCATTCCGATTGTTTTTTATGTGTGCGTGTTTTTAGACAATAGATTCTCAGTTGTGAAAATTCGGAACTGATTTAATACGAGTTTTAAATTTTGACACAATAACGAAAGTATTCCTGAAAATATTGTTCTGATAAAACTCTAGAAACTTTAGTGTTGGGTAAAGAATAAGTAGATAAAGAAGGTAAGTTTCGGTTTGAACATACCTTAAAAAATAAAAGTAAAGTGGACACAAAATTTGTGTGCAGAATACAAAATGTGATAACTTAACTTCAGCATTTATTTTTCTTCATATTATTGAATATTGCATTATAAAAGCAAAATAGCTATGTGATTTTATTAAACAATGTGTGACCTGGATAATCATATTTATGAATAACATCCATTTCATATTCGATTTAATCAGATTTTAAATAAATTATGATATTTAACTGGCACTCATTTTGTTATGTTTGAACAAATATTCAATTTATAACAAAGTGTTTAAAAATCGGTATAATTTATAACAATTTGAAATGAATGTTTTAACTTTATAAAAAAAATTACACTAAAAAAAGTGAGAGGTGTCAAGGGACACCCGGATGGAACGAAGTTCCTTCCGATTAATTAGTGAAGGAATTGTAATTTGTAAACACAACAATGTGTTTATACATACATAAGCATTTATTATTGTCTGTATTAAATCTCTTCTCACCTAAATCCATCAGCAATGTCCGACACTTTTGCAGAACAGAAACACTGTCAGGATTCATTATTGTTATTATTTTGTATTATTTTATTATTTATTATCTCCAAAAAACCTGTATAAACTTAACAAAGTCACGACAGTACACTATCAAAGCAAAATAGAAAAGAGTAAATCCATTATCACTTGAATATTTTCAACAGTTCGTTTATTTAACAAAAGTGTCCATTTATACAATACCGGAGGTTTAGATGACATACATATACCTAGAATTACCTACTTTTTATTTCAATTTAATTTAAAACAGGAATTAACAATTTAATACAAAATTTTAAAATTAAAATATTTGACAGTAACTGACAGTTAAGGTAATTTGACGTAGGTACCTAACTAGTCAAGTTAAGAACTATTTTTAAAATGTTTATGAATTTTTTAATTTATAAAAACCGGACGAAATATCATATAATAGATACTATTATAGGTACTTATTTTTTTTCTACAGTCTTTTCTTTTAATTTAAATTACTGTCTTTTTAATTGTACTTTTATTAGTATTTATTTATGTATATTAGGGCTTCCTATTTAAATAAAGATAGGCATATCTATCTATGAGAGAGAGAGAGACAGAGACAACATGCGTGTGTCGTATCGTGTCGTGACAAATTTTGGTCTGAATTTTGTTTGGCTAGCTCCTAGCCTCAGTCGTAACTGGTCGTAACGCCCGAAAGGGAACTTCGTTCCAAAAAACTTGTTATTGTTAAATATATTATATTTCTGTCTAATTTTACTATTCTCTTCAGGTAAGTGTTACAATTATGTTTCCTTGCATTGTACATACGATTTGTGGAAAGTTTATCCTGTGTAAGAAAAAACATTTGGTGTTTTTTAAAACTAGCTGTTTGTAGGTTTAGATATAAATATTTTTTTTCTTTTTACTTCCTGTAGGACCTACTATCCTTTTTGAGATTTAATATTTTTTGCTTTGTATAAAGAAGTTGTCTGTGGCAACTATATCCTGTATAAAAAATACAATTTGGGTCGTTTTTCTTAAAACTAGCAGTTTCGAGTTAAAACACTCCAAACTAGGGTTAAAAATAAGTTATAAGGATCGAAGTACTTTCTGTAAAATTTGTTATTGTGTCCGCTTAAGTTCTCTACATGCATACAGACGTTCTTCAACATAGACTTAAATCTAAATTACCAACATAAGTTATCATTGTTATCAATATTCTTTTTTAAACTCTATGTAGTGTTATCATGAAGTTATTTTATTCTTCAAGAGTAAAGTACAAAGTTATTTAGTGTTAAAATCTAGGTTAAGATATTTAATTTCTTGCTAGCCTGTATCATTGCGACCTTTACAGATCTATTGTAAACACCCACTATTTTAGAATAGGATTGGAGCACCTCGTCTAGCCCTTGCTTCTTCACTAGACTTAATAGCATTGACAGTGGCCTTTCCACGTAACTGGGAACACCCTGTTTTTCCTCTCCTAATATTATAAATTGGGTCCTTGCAAGGCCTTTACATGTCTTTTTTTGATAAGCTAACTCAGCTGACTCAGATGTTTCCTGAGTCGATTATGGCCTGTCAAGACACTTCCAATCATTCTGACATTGTTACGTATTTGTGATAACAGCTCTGCAGTAAATTTCGCCGAGTGTCCTTTTATGAACACTTAGACTTGTTGCTTGACCGATGATTTTTTCCCAATACTCCTGGTTCTTCTTAGCCTCCATTTTTTAATAGCTGCCTTTTTAAACTTTTTAACAACCCCGTCGAATAGTTCCAGGCCAATTATTGGGCTATTAGTTCCCGCTCGAGCCAATTCATCGGCTTTCTCATTGCCCAAAAAAAAGGAATTATAAAAAGTTTATATGACAGAGCTAAAATAGTATGTTCAAATATTGCTTCTTTTAAAGACGAAAAAGAAACAATAAAAACAGTTTTAATGAATAATGGGTATCCCGAAAAATTAATTAAATCAACTTTCAATAAAATTGAAAACCCTCAGAGATTGGATAACCAAATTGACCATACACAAAATTTAAAAACAACAAAAATTCCATATATAAAAGTTATTTCTGAAAAAATTCAAAAAATTGGTAATGCTTTTAACATAAGGACAATTTTTCAAACAAATAATACAATTAGATCACTTTTAACCAAAACAAAACCAGTAAATTTAGATCAAAAAACAAAAAATTGTGTATATAGTATACCATGTGATTGTGGCAAAGTCTACATTGGGGAATCAGGAAGACCTCTTGAAGTTCGCCTGAATGAACACAAAAATTATCTTAAAAAAGGAGATATAGATAAATCTAAAATTTGTGAACATGCTTTTAATTTTCTAAATCACAAAATAAAATGGACTGAAACAAAAATTTTATGTAAAGAAGAAAATTCTATAAAAAGAAAATTAAAAGAAACAGCACACATTTTATTAAATCCAAATGAATGTATTTCAAATTTTACTTTGGATTTATCTAGATCTTGGCTAACCACCTTAAAAAAAGAATGAGTTAATAATCTATATATCTATAGTTACAAAAAAACAAATCAAAATTTTAAAAATCTAAACTGCAAAAAGAGTATAGACTGAAAAAAATTTTTATCTTTGAAAACGACAACCGATCTGGTTGTTGAAAGCTCAGAAGAATTAGTTTTAAACAAATTATTTTCATTTTTGTTAGGCATTTTCAGTTTTTAAAGACGACCCTTGACAAATTTGACATATCTATCAAGATCAATAAGCAAGGGTCATTTTCAAAATATTGATTTATATTTTTTATAAGTTTGTTTTAGTGGCAAAAAGATCCCCGAATAAAGAAATAAATAAATATGTCTACCATTTCTACCATGAATATTAGACCCTTGGGGAACCTAGATCCAAAATGGTGGAAAGAGGGGTAAAAACAAAAGAGGTGACGGCAAAAATGACATGGTAGAAAAATTATCGATGACGATTTTTTGCCCAAATTTTGGCCCTCTTTACCCTTTTCCGCTACCTACTTTGTATCCAACTAGCTCTCCGCTCGTCGGGATTTTGAATTTTTGTATCAACACCCTCGACTGAAAAAAAGTTTCATCCACATTATCGATGATGACAAATTCCCGTAACAATTGGCAACTTTTACCCCTTATAGCCACCCTCTATATCCACTAGGGTGTCCGTCTGAGCGGGAACGTAAATACCTGTATTGAATGAATATGTTGCAAAGAAGAAATTTCATATTACGGATAACAGCAAAATTTTGGCTCTAGCTCTTAGACTATCTGTCAGTACGCATCTCACAGCTAAAATGATGATGATTAAAATAAAAATGTAGGCGTGGGGTGGATTTTTCAGATTTTGCCTCGTTTCGAACAAATTTAAGATCCAGGGCTGCTGTGTTTCTTTGTTTTTGTTTAACATTCTTAGTCTAAATATTTTTAGTTAACAAAAGAAATAACTGGTAGATAATGTTATAGTGAAATAAAAATTTCTTATCGATTCAAATTTATACATAGTAACAGGTTGTTATAAAGAGAAATTTTATAAAACATTAAAGGCAATAAATTGGAATGCAAAACTCTCGAAAAGTTTCCCTATAATTAGTTGCCATTAGAATGTTTAACACACATTTTCCTTAATAACAAGTTAACATGACGTAAGTAATTCAAGTCATTAGTTGAAGAAGCAGCGGGAAACTTCTCGTAATAATATGCAAGATATTCCAGTCTATGATGCAATATAAAAGAGCTTTTTTCTTTTTTTCTACCGGAAAACTACTCCGGCAAAGTTAAATTTTAGTCATATAATTAGTCCGTTCTAAAAGACATTCATAATAATGAAGTACTCAGGTTGAAAATTCCGTGTACCTAATTATCGAGCTTTCTGGAGAAACTGGTGGTACGCATGTAAACACCTTCATTATATGTCTGAACAGTGCTTTGTAAAATATCGTTGCTAGGGGTGTTGTAAAAGGTTAATAGGCAACCTCCGGGATGCCATAAAAGGTCTCTCGAGACAATAACATCGCCCTCACTTCTTACATAGATCGATAAATTATATTTCTCCGATTCGCTATTCCGAATGGGTTGTTTTCACAAGAAAACTGGTTTTTATGCATAAAGGATAGAAAACCTTTACTTTAAACAATATTGTTTATAAAACGTTTGATATTTTTATTCTCAAAACGGTCAAGAAGAAAATATACAAGACGTTTAAAAAAAAATGTTAAGAAAGGTTTGTAGCACACTGTTTAAAAATTATTAAAACAAACTGAAATTATCTAATATACCAGTTTTGCATATGTTCATAAAGACAAAAATGCCAGTTGACATCTGCTAAATTGCTGTTCTAAAGGCTTCTTCTGATGACTGAAATCGCTGCCCATACATTAAAATCTTGATCTGTTGGAACATGAAGAAATCGTTGGCACTTAGATCAGGACTATACGGTGCATGGTATAATAATTCGATTTTTTAAAGCTCCAAAATCTTGATTGTCTTTTGGGCAGTGTCAGAACTTGCATTACCTTAATGTTTCGCAACTATTTTCTTTGATACACTTTGAGAACAGATCAGTTTTGTTTGTTTTTTCTTATTATGAAACACCCATACAGCGGATTGGCGTTTATTTTCCGGTTTGTACGAGATTGATCGCCACTTACACACTATAGACGTTTTTTGAGCCTATTTTGTAGAACCTTTTCAATGTTTTTCGACATCAATTGAGGCGAACTGTTTTTTGCTCTTCTGTAAACAAACGGGAAACAAACTTTGTAACATCCAGTTCGTCATGTAGGATGTTTTGGATCTATGTCTTAGAAATACCCAAAGATGCCTCTATCCTTTAAGATGTTACACGGCGGTTATGTTTAATTATCTTACGAACCGCTGTGTGACTGCTGTTTTGGGTGGACCTAGCGTGGATTTGTCACGGAGACTGAAGAAATTCGTAACACCAGCAGGAAATAGTTGACTGATGTGGTGTTTCATTCTCAAACACAGAAACCATTTTAACAAGACATTGCATTAGGAATAATCCTCTACAAAAATTGTAAAAAATTATTGTTCAAAAATGTTTTCGGCTAAGATCCATTTTTTGACCGACTTGCTAATTTCAAAAATTCACTGTATTCACACGACTTGTTGTATTGCAATGAAACTATTGTCAACAAAACATTAAGCTTAGATTTGTGCCGGAAGTTTCTATTGATGGCACTTCCTAAATGGCTATACACAAAACTAAAAAGTCAACCCTCGTACAGAAATCTATGAAAATGGTAATACCACACTGGATACAAACTGTTTCACGTGATTTTTCAGGCCAATAAATTATTTAAGAATTTGTTAGAAACATGTTTTTTAGCTAGCCGCATCTAATCTAAATCTCTAACTCCGTCTCATTTTCGTTTTCCATTTTTCAAGATTCGTAGATAATCAGGATTTACACTGACCTAAAGGATTCATACTGACCGAAAGAAGGTGTATTGATTTTGCTACTTGTCTAAGTTTTCCCTTTAGAGCACCTACTATAAATTACACCCTTATCTGGATCTATACATGACATGTCTGTCGCTATATATCTTGCTAACACATTGTTATTCATGGTTATCGCGAGAATCTCTTCACCGGGTAAAAAGTATTCTAATTTGTTGGCTAATTAAGTTTAATTGAAACCCTAGAATGATCATCGGCTCATAAAAATTTAAACAGATCGTCAATTCGAATTTGTTTGGCGTTAATTAGGATTTTTGGTATTTCAATTTAATTTAACTACACCCATGAGAGCAAATCATAGAGGTATTATATAAACAGAGTAGGGAAGCCAGGTTTACAACTGTCCTTCGATTGGAAATGGAGAGAGAAGATCATTGCATAGTAATAGTAGTTTACGTGACAAGTCCCGAAAGTGGTCTTTTACTGGACGAGTGGGCAAATTGCAGGGCGAGCCTCAGGCGAGCCCTGCAAGCCTGCGAGTCCAGTAAAAGCACTTTTGGGACGTATTACGTACAATATATTTTTTTAAACGGGCATTGTTGTACCATAAACTTCATATTATTCAGTTTATATTTATATAACAAGAACTCTTTATTAACTAATTTTAACATTTTTTTCAACAAACCTTGCTTGGGTGGCCGCCTTAACAATTTCATCTGGTATAATTTCATTTTCATTAATTCACAATCAAATGCATCATTTTAAATATCCATTTTATAATAAATTTCCCATTTTCAACTAAACGTCAAATTATGTCAAGTTATTTTATAGTTTTAAATATATACAAAACTCGGTTAGCATTGAAACCAATTGACCGCTATCTTAGACTAACTATTTTATTGTTTTTTTTATTAAAGATAGGCCTGAAAGTAAAGAAAAATGAGTCCGGTAAAAGCTTTTACCGGATTCATTTTTATTTTCTGGCCTTGTCCGACAAAATGAGATTTTCTAACCTAAAAATAAACCAGAAAGTATTAATTTCTTGTCGGTTTTAAAAAAATATGTTTTTTTGGCATTTAAAACGTTTTTTGTCATTTTCAACATTTTTCAATAAAAAATGTCAAAAATGACAAAAAAGCGAAATCAACACTTTTGAACGCAAATATCGACAAATATAAGCTGTTTGTCTAGAAAATGTGTTAAATTTGGCTTTTAAAAGTTTTTTGTCATTTCTAACGTTTTTCAATAAAAAAAGGTCAAAAATGAGGTCAAAGCATGAGAAATTTGCAAGGATGTCTGCAGGGTCAACCTCTTTTCAATATTTTTTTGTTTTTGCGTTTGACCACAAATTTTAACTCATTTCGTTTTAGAAACTAAAAAAACTGTCGTTATTTTGTCAATTATTTAATTTTTGATGCAATATAATTTTTTTAAAGTTTTTGTTAAGGACCTAGATTTAATCAAAGGTAATACCACGAGTCCTCAAAATTTTATCGATAAATTTTTAGTTTCCACGAAAACTTTTTTATTTGGCAAAAATACGAAAACAAACTGAAATGTGATAAAATCACGAGTCCGTAGGACGATTATTTTTTGAACCATTTTGTACAAAAACTACTTTATTTAAAAAACTTCCTGGAACAACTTATATTTCATAATTAACACAAACGAAATGCCGTTACCCCTCCTATTAACTTATCCTGTACACTAGATAGTATTGACAGTTGTCAGTTGTCGTGAAAACAGGGTTATAATTTGAATAAATATTTATTTTTATACCTATTTATACAATTATATTATTAAAGAGAAAATTACCAAAATAAAAATTATTAGGTATATCTATTTAAAGTTTACCTACAAGACCACATTTGCCTGTAGGCATATAAAAGTTTTAAATGCATGCAGAAGCAGGTTAGTTTTAAAGTAACTACATATTTGTTTTTTTATCATCGTTTAGATGAATTGATTTGTGATAATAATAATAACAAAATATATTTTAGAATATTTAGATAATATAAATGAATGTTGATTTATAAGGTACTTAAAAACAAGAAAATTGATTGTTCAATATTGTTATTAAATTTTTGACAGTTCTATAATTTTATCAATACTAGTAAAACCACAGGTGAAAAAAATAATCATAAAAAAATATCATCATTCGAATTGGTCCTAGTCTTATCATGGCCTGCACAATCTCCAGATTGTTATCCTATTGATTTAACTAAGAATATTGTTAATTAGAGCTTAAGTATAAACTGTCTAATCCCTTTTTTAATTTTTTTTTGTTTAATGTTTATTTTGCAATCTGTTACATCATATAATAACAATAAGCATACATGTTGATTGGTACAATGTCGTGAAAGAGAGTTTGTCCAATGATCCACTCTCTGTATGCACTTTTACATTCTTACATTTATGTTAAAAACAATAAAAATTTGTAACTTTACATTATTACATTGATATTAAAAAGTAAAATAAAACTATCACAATTTAAAATTAATTTCATATGTACAATTATTGCTGTTAGAATGGTAGATCCAAGGGTGTTCTTATTTTCAGCCTTCGGGTTTCTTCACTGTTGTCAAGCAGATTGATTGCCAGTGTGTTTGGATGTTGCTCTAAGCGTCTTAGGTAGTTTGTGCTAATCTGTTTAGTCACTGCAGTAACCGTTGGCATCTCTAGATCATTATAAATGTCTTGGTTTGTTACGAACCAAGGAGCATCTACTATACTACGCAGGGCTTTTGACTGGAATCTCTCGATGATAGCAATGTTCGATTTAGATGCTGTTCCCCATAACTGGATTCCATAGGTCCATACTGGTTTGAGAACGGTATTGTAAGCTAGTAGTTTATTCCGGAATGATAATTGTGATTTTCTGCCAAAGAGCCAGTACAGCTTTTTCCATTTAGTATCCAGCTGCTTTCTTTTTTTCCATATGTGGGTACGCCAGGTTAGATGTTTGTCCAGGTGTATCCCCAAATATTTTACGCTGTCTGTTTTAGGTATTCGTTCATTGTTGAATGTGATGCTTGGCGTTTCACCATGGCATTTTGTGAATGTTATGTGTGCAGATTTACTTTCATTTATTGTAATTCGCCATTTCCTTGCCCACGTTGCTATATTGTTGAGACTGGTTTGTAGTGTTGTCGCTGCTACTTCAGGATTTCTGTTTACTGCTAATATAGCTGTGTCATCAGCAAACGTAGAGGTGACTGTGTCATCAGTACATGGCAGATCAGCCGTGAAGAGTAGGTATAAGACTGGACCTAAGACACTCCCTTGTGGGACTCCTGATTTGATGATGCGTAGTTTAGTTACTTCATTTTCATATCTGACTCTGAAGTATCGTTCTTCTAAGTAGGATTTTAGAATCAAATATATTGTTGTTGGTAGCTGTGTTTTTAATTTGTAAAGGAGTCCCTCATGCCACACCTTGTCAAAGGCTTTGCTCACATCCAAAAAAGCTGATTCACAGTAACTTTTATCTTCGAATGCTTTGATGATTGTGTTAACAACACGATGCACTTGTTCTACTGTCGAGTGTTTCTGACGAAACCCAAATTGATAGTCTGGGATTAAGCTTTTTGCTGCGACAGTTTCCATCAGTCTCTTCATCAGTAACTTTTCCATTATTTTTGACAGTACTGGTAGTAAACTGATTGGTCGATAGGAGCTAGGTTCATTTGGCTGTTTTCCTTGTTTATGAATTAATATGATTTCTGCCACCTTCCATTGTGCAGGGAAGTACTTCAGTCTTAGAACTGCGTTAAAGAGGTGCGTCAACATAACGACCGCTTTTCTAGGAAGTTCTTTTAATTTTTGGCCGGTAACCAGGTCATAGCCAGGTGCCTTCTTGGGGTCTAAGTGATTTTTTATAACGTCGTAAGTTTCTTGTATTGTGAAGTTTCGTTGCTCGGTTTCCTCAAGAAATGCATATATTTCATCGTCATTAATTCCGTTTGCAGGTGGTAACGGTTGAAATACTTCCTCCAAATATCTACCGAAAACTTCTACCTTTTCTCCATCTGTTTTGGCCCAGGTACCATCAGATTTTCTAATTGGTGGGATTTGATCTTGTGGCTGTTTTAGGTGTTTTGTGGCTTTCCAGAGACTATAGTTAGTATCGGCTGAGGGTGATAAGTTTTGTAGATATTCTGTGAATGATTTATTTTTAAGTCTTCTAAGTGTTTCTTTTAGCTGCCTTGCAGCTCGATTGTATCTTCGTCTATCATCTGGGTGCCTTGTTCTTTGCCAGGTGTTTCTTAGTCTTCTCTTTTCGTTAATCATCTCTCTGACATTTAAGGGGCAGTTTACTTGTTTTTTCTTTGGTGTTGTGGTAGGGGTTGATTCCCATGCAGCCCCTTGGACCAGTGTTGTGAAGTACTCCACCGCATCTTCGAGTTCTTTTGCATTCTTTAAGGATATAGCTAGGTTTAGCTTTTCTTCAATTTTATCCCGGAATAGATCCCAATTTGTTTTGTTATTGCATAAGGTGATTGGTTTTTCTTTTAATACTACCGAAGAGTTAATTGTAGCAATTACTGGTGTATGATCAGAGGCAATATCAAAATTTGACTGTATGTCTAGGTATCCTTGTGCAAAACCTTTTGTAATGAAGAAATCTAGGCAGTCAGGTATTTTTCGATGATCTGTTGGCCAGTAGGTTGGTCGATATGTAGATAGATGGTCTAGTTTTAATTCCTGTTTAACTTGATGGAGTATTCTGCCTCTACCGGGTGCTGTAAGCCGAGATCCCCAGCTGGTATGTTTAGCATTGTAGTCACCCCCTGCTAGGAATCTATTGCCAAGACTTTTGAAGAAGTTGGTGAATGCTTCTTTGTTAGGTGGATAATTAGGAGGGCAGTAGGCAGCTGAAACCGCTATTGGCCCTATCCAATCCTCTATGACTAAGCTGACTGCTTGGAGGTATGTTTCTTCTACTTTGTTATCCAAATGGTGTTTAATGCCATCCTTTATTAGGACCATGGCTCCTGCTCTTGCTAGTCTAGCGGCATCGGGATGCGCTGCATTATAACTGGTATATCCATGTATCTTGAGACTAGTGTTAGAAGTTAGGTGGGATTCTGAAATTAGCATTATATCTATTTTATGAGACTCTAAAAATAGCTGCAATTCATTTTTATGGTTCAATACACCATTAGCATTCCAGAGAGCAATTTTGAATAACTGTGCCATCTATACTCTAGTTTCCCTGTCTTGTTTTACCTCCAATCTTAGGTTTTTAACCTCTAGTATTAAGTCGTTGATTGAAGCTTGTTGTTTTTCAATAGTTAGCTGCAGTTGTCTGTTTTGTTGCTGGAGGTAATTGTTTTGGTGTTGTAGAAATGCTATTACTTGAAAATCATTTGCTGAGGAATTTGGTTGGGCGTTTGTATTTGTTGGTAACACTACATGTTCTGCCGCAGCTTCTGCATATGTCATAGCTATTGGCCTTTCTTCATTTGTGTTACTATGTTTTATTATTCTGGCTGGTTGGGGTGTGTTTATTTTGCCAGGTGCACTTCTGTTTTGTGGAGATCTACGATTTATGATATCAAGATATACCTGGCACCCTTTGTAGTTTGAGGGATGCGCTCCTCCGCAAAGAGAACATTTGGGTGGCTTACCATCCTCTTTTTTCTTTGTGCACTGTCCATAATCGTGTAGTCCTGCACATTTAACACATCGAAATTGCTGTGTACATTGATTTCTAGTGTGTCCATAATTCTGACATCTCTTGTACTGGACTATTTCTTGCTTTTTATATGGCATTTCAAATCTAACCACTGCATGCAGTAATATTTTGATGTCATAGATTTCTTTATTTTTTTCATTTCGTTGGAGGTCTATAAAGAATAAGTTTTTTGGCTCCTTGGTTCGTTTGTCTCTGACATTCAATATTTGATGGACCATGTGACCTTTTTCTTTTAGCGCTGTTATTATTTCATTGGTGTCTGTACTGTGGTGGAGGTTTCTCAAAACTACTCGAAAAAGTTTTTCTTCTGGTAATTTGTATGTATGTCTTACAATCTTATTTTCATCCAGTAGTGTTTTAATTTTTTTATAATTTTCAACACTATTGGCTTGTATTTTCATTTTATTATCGATATGTAAAATCAGTTGTTACTGTTTCAATTAACTTTAGCAGGTTTGGGGCATTTTTTTTTCACCCCGTATAGTATAAATGGTGGAATGCTTACTTTCTTTGTGGTACTTTTGTTGTCTTTTGTGGTTTCGTTTTGATCTCTTTCAGTATCTTGCAGTATATCAAAACGATTGCTCAGTTCAACTTTGTTACTTATGGTCATAGTTTGTGCTGATTTCAAGTTGTTCTGTGGGCTGTCTCCGCTTCGTTTGCGTTTACTCCGTGATTTTTAAATAATACAAATACTGATTTATTGGGCATTTCTCATTAGCTATAACATTTATAATATAAATTTGTAATCTTTATTGTATTCATCAACTTTAATTTTTAATAAAACGTTCAATATTAAAAAAATTAATACAGAGTTAGTTTTTTAACCAAATATCAAAAATACCAATTTTTAATACAATTTTTGATTGAAAATTACAACTTTAAACTTTATCATAAAACAGAATTAATATTCCCCTTAATAAAGATTGCTCCATGTTTGTTTGTGTATCTATGAACTGATATGAGATTTTTTCAATATTTCATTCGCGAATGGAGTTTTTCAAATAGCGTTTTTTAACACATTTATCAAAAATTGGCATGAATATTGAATGTTATCCTGGAAACGACAGACAACTAATTGTTCATTTATAAAACAATATTTATACTCTTTGTACTTTTACAAATAGAAAAAAATATCTAGTCATCATGAAAATATAATTTTTTATATCTATTTACAAAAATTTGTATTACAATAATATGTTCATAAAGTAATCGGTAAATTAAACGCTTAAGTAGAACGCTTAATTTTAATTATAAAACTTGAATCCAAAGTTTATAAACCGTAATCAAAGCTTTCTATCGATTGGCTATCTATACCCATTTAAATAGGAATTGAAAATTCTCCCAGGAAAATCTGCTAAACATTACGACACTCCGCTTGGACCTCAACGAACGAGTGGTCAGAATGTAAAGCAATCTGACACTAAAAGTTTATACATTAAACCCGGTGTACAAAAAAAAATATTGAAGAAATGTAGACCAGTACATGCAAAAGACAGATGATCTCTCTTTAGTTATCCTATTAACTATTTTAGTTTAATTGGCAATATAATTGAAATAGGATAATTTTTCTACTGGTATTCCACGCTTCTATATCCGTCACACTTGCATTCGGCTCTTGTGACAAACTTTCATACTTACGTGGAATTCAGCACATTCCCCACTTGTTATAGAATATAAACAAACCATCTGCCTATAAAATTTCGAAAATACACGACTTAAATTTGTTAATACAACACACATAACGAGACATTGGTAGTTTAATACCAGATTAATAAAGAAAAGTTGACATGTTTACAGAACAAAAGTCGTACCAAGCAGGGATATATACGAGATCAGGCTATTAAATAATGAGACTGGTTACGAGAAAGGATGTTATTATAATAAATTATTGTACATTTGAATGCTCCCCTTCAATATACTCCCCTCTCCTTGTCACACACATTTCCATACGTTTTTCCAATTATCAATACAGTAGTGAAGGCCTTTAGGAGCTCTGCCACTTTCATCGACAAAAATCGAGTCTTTTTCAAAACAGATTTTATCTTCGGAAACAAGAAAAAAGTCACACAAAGCCAAACTTTGTACTTTGCATGTTCGAACACTGGAGTACGTTTATTGGCCAAATACTGCTTCATGGATAATGCGTAATTGGTAAGTGCGTTAACCCATTTAGTCATCACGATACCATTATTGTCGAAAAAAACGATCAATATTGCATTGAATTTTGATTTGGACATCCCTGCTTTTTTATTCTGGGCAATTCAGGTGACTCTAAATGCATCGATTGCCGCTTTGTTTTAACATGGTATTGAAAAATCCTCGTTTCGTCGCAAGTAATAATGTTTTTCATCAGTCCGGAATCTTTTTTTAACCTTTCAATGAAATCTGAGCATACCAGTTGACATACGAGCTTTTGCTCAGGAGTCAGACTTTTTAGAATTATTTCTGCACAGACTTTTGTAATGTGTAATGCTCATTCGACGTTCTGTATGCTCAATTTGGTTGATTTTGGTTACTGTTTCCGCAGTAGAAACAGTGACTGGGCGACATGGGTGCTGGTCATCTTCAGTGCTCTCTCGGTCCTCACTGAAGCGTTTGTACCACTCAAAAACACGCGCACGAGATAAAAAATAATTGTTCCCATAAGACTTTTGTAACAATTTACATTACTCAGTCAGAAAATTTTCAATTTATCGAGATATTTGAGATTGATACGTTGATCCTCTTTTTCGTCACACATGGTTTTCGACATGAGACAAAAAAACTTTCATTTCCAACCGCTTCTGCACAAATACTATAATATTAATAAAAACGTGGTTTGGTACGTGCATAGATATCCAACGCACGTTTTTTCCCACCTTTTTAGGGCGCCCTCCAGGCGCATAGTCTTGTTAGTTAATAGCCAGACTTCGTATTTACGTGCAATATAATTAACTGATTATTTAAAAAATTATTAAAGGAATTTGCACCATAAAAAAAAGTCTGTTACTTGTATGCAATAGCTAGGTATGGTTTGAATACGGGATCCCAGTTAAAAACGTCTGCTCGCGCAGGTCTCTGCGCATTGAAATATTAACTAAAATTAAATTTAATCGTTCATATGTACCGAATGCCAATAGGATAACTTTGCATATATTGTAATTTTATTTAAATCTCACTATTTTTAAATTAAATAAATAAAGTAATTATTGAAATTTTAAATATGGTAAACTGTGTTAGATTTAAAATTTAAATACCAAAATCGATGATTGTACAAAAACTTATTAAATTTTAAATAATAAACATCTCTAGAGACTGGACTAATGGACACTTTCCATTCTGTGTCACATGGTCATCGTGACGACTTTCGTGTTTATATTTTCAAAGTTTTCAGGTGCAAATTATTCGGTCAATATAATGTGTGAAAAATTGAGCTTTCAGTGAAATTAACTGTCAGTTTGTTATCTATAAAAATAGATCTGTATACGAAGGTTGGAATATATACTAAAATAAAAGAAAAAAGTTTTAAACACCAATATAATTTAAGTAGAATAAATACTTTTAAAATTCATAAAGCACAAAAATTTTGCCACGTTCCAGTTTATTTATTATTCCTTTGTCATTAACTGAGTGAAAATCAAAATCCCAATTTAGTCGAGACAATAAAGCACTGAACCTCCCAAATTTAAACGACCAAACGGATTTTAATGATTCTTTTTGCATTCAATTAGTGAGATTGTCAGGTAAATTTGTAAGCTTACACCGTCATGTAATATTGGAAAACTACATTAGTGCACACAAAAAATGCATCTCAAACAACTCCTTATATAACTTGAAAAATAATAATACCTAAATTTAGTATAAATTATTTAAAAGCAATTAACTTATTATTAATTTTATTAAAAAAAATGTGAGCCGTCACGGGACGCCTGGCAGATGTGAAACATCGACATTAACCCGTGCCTAAATCATAAGACATTTCCAATTTAAATAACATGGCATTTTTGCACTTTTTGTCGTTAATTTTTTTTACTGAAACAAATGTAGCTAAAAATAATTAAATATCTATTTCTTGTAGGAAATTTGCAATAAATTTGTCATCAGAGTTAAATTCACGATTTTTTTTGTAATTTTCACCATAATTTTTATTTATATCAAACTAAATACATATATATATATATAGGTAATAAAATTAACAAATACAAAATTTGGATACAAAATAAAGTATATTATCGCTTATAAATAATAGTATCACAATGGTATCACAATATTTATTGTACGTTTTCTCAGATTGCTCACAGATGTCGTTAGATTACAGAACGAAAATAAATTTAAAACGTGATTTCGTTTAGCTTTTTATTTAATTGCCTTAAATTCAATAATCTTAAAAAAGGAAATTATTAAAACACAAATTTATATAGAAGTACGTTACTATATTAATATAATTGTAGTTACTTCATAATTTTAGTACAAACAAAAAGCGATAGTAAATAAAAAATGGGAAAATGATGAATTTAACTATGAATACAACTTTATCGTTGAATAACTTTTAAACGGTATTTAAATGGGAAATGTATTATGATTTAGGCACGGGTTAATGTGAATATTAAGGGCTGGTTTGGGTCTGATAATTTTTGTTAGGTTATAATCTAAAAATTTGATGGGTGTTTGGAGAACAAAACCAAATTTGGGAAATAACGGACACCCTAATGTATATAGAGTAGGTAGGTACACACTCATTTTTATTCAATATTATTTCATCACTTTCTTCATTAACACTTTGTTTATTCATATTTAAAACAAACACTTTATACACAAATTTTACAGGGACTATTCACCAACAATCTATTTTGATTAACAAGCTGTCAATTTTACAGGTCAGCAAAATATGTAGGTACCTATATTATGTTGCCTATACAAACAAACATTTTTATATATATATATAGAATAGATAGTAGGCGGAATCGAGTTAGGTTTTTATGAAACAATTCATACCCTGTCTCGCCAAATTTTTGAATCGATGAGCTTCTTCCCCCTATTGTTGGCGCGCCACCGTCGGCGTCGCTCAAAACATGAGACCAATTTCATATAAGGTATCAGTACATCTCTTTATTATATATTATCGATGCGTTAGGTTTTTTACGTCATACGAATCATACGTCACCGTCGCCACGCGAGAAATCTGATTCACGTGCGGCTATAGATGTTTCACATCAAAAAATAATAATCAAAATCAATTATTACGTTTACAATCAGTTTTCACATACAATTAGATGTTTTTCGTTGCAATTTATGTTTTGTCATAGTCCAGTTACGAATCCACTATTTTTGATAACTGCGATACAGTCGTTATTAGCACTCTTTGATGACGGATAACCAAAATCCCAATTATTGTATCCTACTTTGTTTCCTGCTTCCAGTCACTGCCATTCACCATTTGCCTTTTTTCTTCATGATGTCCAGAAATAATTACCAGTAACTAACAATATATGCAAAAAATCTCGTTAAATAGTTAAATGATCCCATAGAGTTGCAAATAATAAAACAAGATGAGTAATGAATGGAACAGGCGGACAAAAAATGAAATATTTAGAAAATCTTATAGATATATAACTAGGACAGAAAAAAAAAACATTTTAATGCAAAGGTAATAAAAATTTAAGTACTGTATTTACAAGTGGATGACGATTCTATCATTTTCGCTTACAGTTTTTTTATATTAATAATAATATTTAGTAATGAGTATTCTATTGTAGTCTAAAATATATATATATATATATATATATATATATATATATATATATTCCAAGTTTAGCAGCCGCAAAGGAAGCATCACTTGAAAATGCCAGCTGAGATGTTGGCGAAACGTCGTGAAGACACAAACAACCAACGGATTGAAACCCGGAACACCACTACTGTTCATTCTACCATCCGTGAAACACTACATCATAACATATATATATATATATATATATATATATAATATAAACAAAGTGCCAAGAAAATGCGTATTAATATAAACAAAAGGGGAAAATTATTGGGCATGTACGCAAAAAGGATCATAGGATTACGAGTAAGAATGGTAACCGCAGACATGCATGTTTCTGGCTCATTAGCCGTCATCAGTGCGGCATAACCAAGTAGGGCATTGCACTTGGCTAGCAAAAGTGTTGGGTACTTGGGAGCAAAGGATGTTGGGGAAACATGTGTAAAGAAACATAAAAACACAAAAACAACGAAAGCTCACACAGGAGTCCTATCGCCATTTTGTGCTTTCGGCCAGCTGTGCCAATGGGTTTTCGGCTAGCAACTAGCGTCGCAACGTTGGCGAAACGGACTCATTGTGTTTGAGTCGTTCTAAGCCCAGGATATGAAATAAACAAAGTGCCAAGAAAATGCGTATTAATATAAACAAAAGGGGAAAATTATTGGGCATGTACGCAAAAAGGATCATAGGATTACGAGTAAGAATGGTAACCGCAGACATGCATGTTTCTGGCTCATTAGCCGTCATCAGTGCGGCATAACCAAGTAGGGCATTGCACTTGGCTAGCAAAAGTGTTGGGTACTTGGGAGCAAAGGATGTTGGGGAAACATGTGTAAAGAAACATAAAAACACAAAAACAACGAAAGCTCACACAGGAGTCCTATCGCCATTTTGTGCTTTCGGCCAGCTGTGCCAATGGGTTTTCGGCTAGCAACTAGCGTCGCAACGTTGGCGAAACGGACTCATTGTGTTTGAGTCGTTCTAAGCCCAGGATATGAAATAAACAAAGTGCCAAGAAAATGCGTATTAAATACATGCCCAATAATTTTCCCCTTTTGTTTATATTAATACGCATTTTCTTGGCACTTTGTTTATTTCATATCCTGGGCTTAGAACGACTCAAACACAATGAGTCCGTTTCGCCAACGTTGCGACGCTAGTTGCTAGCCGAAAACCCATTGGCACAGCTGGCCGAAAGCACAAAATGGCGATAGGACTCCTGTGTGAGCTTTCGTTGTTTTTGTGTTTTTATGTTTCTTTACACATGTTTCCCCAACATCCTTTGCTCCCAAGTACCCAACACTTTTGCTAGCCAAGTGCAATGCCCTACTTGGTTATGCCGCACTGATGACGGCTAATGAGCCAGAAACATGCATGTCTGCGGTTACCATTCTTACTCGTAATCCTATGATCCTTTTTGCGTACATGCCCAATAATTTTCCCCTTTTGTTTATATTAATACGCATTTTCTTGGCACTTTGTTTATTTCATATCCTGGGCTTAGAACGACTCAAACACAATGAGTCCGTTTCGCCAACGTTGCGACGCTAGTTGCTAGCCGAAAACCCATTGGCACAGCTGGCCGAAAGCACAAAATGGCGATAGGACTCCTGTGTGAGCTTTCGTTGTTTTTGTGTTTTTATGTTTCTTTACACATGTTTCCCCAACATCCTTTGCTCCCAAGTACCCAACACTTTTGCTAGCCAAGTGCAATGCCCTACTTGGTTATGCCGCACTGATGACGGCTAATGAGCCAGAAACATGCATGTCTGCGGTTACCATTCTTACTCGTAATCCTATGATCCTTTTTGCGTACATGCCCAATAATTTTCCCCTTTTATATATATATATATATATATATATATATATATATATATATATATATATATATATATATATATATATATATATATTTATATAATAATATAATAAATATATATGCTGCAATATGCTTTTGAGGTTGTTGGCTACATAAACAGAGTTTTTACGAATAGTCGAGGAAATAAAGCACCAAAACCTCCGAATTTTGTAACGTAAGATGGATAGGAATGCGTTTTTTGCATTGGATTCGTTAAAGTATCAGGAAATTTGTCGCTATATTTTATAAGGTAAAAATGGAAATTGCATTTCTGCATTCAAAAAGTACATTCCGAACAGACAATAGAGAGAAAACTTACAACTCGGTAAGTATTGCTAAAAATGGGTTCAATTTATATACTCGGGGTTTTTGGAGTCGCTGAACACGAATATCACGATTCCAAAAGTCTCCGCGGCACTTGTTGTCTAAGGTATTTACCTCTTCTCCTAGGGTATCAGTGCACACTTGGTACTCGGTGGTTTTTTGAGTCGCTAAATACAATTATAATAATGGCGATGGTGTTCGAAACACCTGGTGCTTAAGACGGACCTCGTCTCCAGGAATTTTATGCAAATTCGATACAAAAAGAGTGTGCACACGGTACTAGAAGGTTTTTGGAGTCGCTTACCACGAATATCATATAATAAGTTTGCTAAATCATTCGCATACAAATTTATGAATCCATGCGCTTGCATAGAATTATAACTTCTGCCGGCAGTCCCACTGACTGCCACAATAGTTTTTTTTTTAAAGGTGGTTCAATTTTTTTAAAAAAAGTTTTTATTTCATCCTTTTCTGTTGCTAATTGGCTTTTTCAGAGGTAGGTGAAAATTCATGAAGTAATCTTCAAAACCTTTCGCATATCAATTTTAAATCAAATTGTTATGTGGAATAGGTAGTCGATAATAAAGATTCGCCAAATGCCTAATAATAAAAAAAATCATGACCCCTTTATTGAACTCTATCCCAAAAGAAATTTTTTTGCAAACCGCGTCATAATTGATTCAGTTAATTGTGAGGTAATCGCAAACAAACATACATACATACAGATCAAGATGAGAACCCCTATTTTGAATTCAGTTAATAATTATAATCGAGTTTCTTTAATTAAATTTATAGTTTTTATTCTAATAAATTTTGAATGCGCATTTGCTCTCACCAATTTTTTAATAGTGAAGATGGTTAACTGAACCTATGACATATTTCATTGTTTAAATTTGTTTTTCATATAAATGTTATAAACCTATATTAAATATATATTTTTATTGTATATCTTTGGATTCCTAAGGAATACAAGTCACTTATATATAATTAGATAAGGTACATCTTTTATTACAAAAAATAAAGACAAAAAATATAAAATTCTCTAAGGACAAATTGCAGGACAATTTTTCAATGACTTAAAATGTGTACAACGGTTAAAAACAAATTGCCCAGAGGGTGATCTGAGGTACTCTTGACAACAAAGGAAAAATTTAATACGTACACATCAGTTAAAATGAAAATATATATACAGTTACCTATACAAAAGGTATTTATATGTTAGTAAACTATTTATTATAATTACGTTTATGACAAACTCTAACGATATTGAATATTTACTACCTAGTTGTAACTGATTTGTCTTTGAAGGGTTTCATAATTACATATTTAGTGTATTGCAAGAGATTTCTTTGTAAATTTAATAAAGTAAAACCGATGTTCTGGTAACTTAACATGTTTTATGTTGTCGTTAATATAAACTAGCTTTTAAGATAAATGAATTTCACAGAAACTCAACCATAATTTTTGTTATTTTTACTTTTGCCAGATTAGAAAATAGTGGAAGCATAATTTAAAATAATGGTATTAGGAAGTTACTAAATTAGATTAATCAATTTATAATACAAATAAACATTTATAACTACAGTATATATTTTTTAAATGCAATATATTCCTATTGATATTAATCTATCTATACAGGGTGTGTCACGACGAAGGGACAGTAGAAATATCTCGTGATCTACGTCGATTAAAAATCTGAAAATTTGTACTTGGCCATTTTCATCGATGGCCTATCTGCCTAAAATTATGTCATTAATCTTACACTTCCGGTTATACCGGAAGTCGCCATCAACTTCGTTATTTTAAATAGAACACCCTGTATATTATTACATTTTCGGATTCCGCATAAAATTTTGGACTAATTTTATGTAAGGTAGTCTATATTTAAAATCGATAGTGTTTGAGTTATTCAACTTTTTTTAAAAATTTTGAAAGATGCGACTGAATTTTGAAAAATCAATAACTGGAGTATTTCACAATCAAAGAAAACAAAAGTTGCTACGCTTGAACAGTAAGTGATGTTCTTTAATGCGATAAACAAATAATTTAGTTTCACAACACAGGGTGTTCTTAAACGGTGTGCCATTTTTCAGAATTTTGAATCAGAATAAGTCAAAAATTTCAAATAGGACACCCTGTATATACTTACGTCGTCTTACGTGAAATTTATTTGGCTTTCAAATTGTATTAGGGTTTCCTATACCTAAAGTCAATAGTTTTCACATAAATCAGATTTTATATCCTAGGGGTAGATTTGCACATACAAATCTCACATTATATGAAAGTTAATTTGAAAAAATTTTTGAAAAACATAGCAAGCTTTCTAAATTATGAGTTTATAATGCATTTATTATTGTCTAGCTAAGAATTTAGTCTCTATAAAACACCAAACTTTCATTGAAAGAGGAAAAAAGGGTCTTACAAAAGAGATTATTGAAAGATGTCATTAGTGGGAGACGAAACTCCATTAAAAATAACAGAATTCTGTCCTTGCACATTTATGATAACAATCTTGATGGAGTAGGATACGAAAATATTCTAAGATATAATTTGCAAGAAGTATTAGAATGTTTACCATTGGCGGAGTACAGAGCAGCGTGGTATCAACACGATGGTGCTCCTGTACACAACACTCATGGTGTTAATGAGCTCCTAATGCAGACTTTTGACGATCGTTGGATAGCGCTCAACGGACCTTTTAGATGGCCTCCGCGATCGCCAGATTTGACACCGGCGTTGGACTACATTTCGGGAAAAATAAAATCTTTAGTTTATGCTACTGCTGCCACCACCAAAGAAGACATGAAACAAAGGGTTAGGGAGGCGTTTATGAATTTAGATCCTAATGAGATCCGAAGGGCCGTAACAGAAGACATGATACGTCGCATTCACAAATGTCCAGCGACAAACGGTCGACAATTTGAACATTTAAATCGTCTCCCACTCATGACATCTTTCAATAATCTCTTTCGTAAGAGCCTTTTTACCTCTTTTAATGGAAGCTTAATGTTTTATAGATACTGAAGTCTTAGGACGACAATAATAAATGCATCATAAACAATTAATTTAGAAAGTTTGCTATGTTTTTCAAAAATTTTCTCAAATTAACTTTCATATAATGTGCGATTTGTAGGTGCAAATCTGCCCCTAGGATATAAAATCTGATTTATGTGAAAACTATTGATTTTAGGTATAGGGAACCCTAATACAATTTGAAAGCCAAATAAATTTCACGTAAGACGACGTAAGTAAATACAGGGTGCCCTATTTGAAAATTTTGACTTATTCTGATTCAAAGTTCTGAAAAATGGCACACCGTTTAAGAACACCCTGTGTTGTGAAACTAAATTATTTGTTTATCGCATTAAAGAACATTACTTACTGTTCAAGCGTAGCAACTTTTGTTTTCTTTGATTTTGAAATAGTCCAGTTATTGATTTTTCAAAATTCAGTCGCATCTGTCAAAATTTTTAAAAAAAGTTGAATAACTCAAAAACTATCGATTTTAAATATAGACTACCTTACATAAAATTAGTCCAGAATTTTATGCGGAATCCGAAAATGTAATAATATACAGGGTGTTCTATTTAAAATAACGAAGTTGATAGCGACTTCCGGTATAACCGGAAGTGTAAGATTAATGACATTTTTTTAGGCAGATAGGCCATCGATGAAAATGGCCAAGTACAAATTTTCAGATTTTTAATCGACATAGATCACGAGATATTTCTACTGTCCCTTCGTCGTGACACACCCTGTATCTATCTATTCTATACATATAATAATCTATACATATAATAAAACTGTAGAAATGTAGATGTTTGTGCGCGCATCACATGAAAACTACTGATCCTATTCGAATGCGGTTTCCAAAGACGTATTTGTCTTCTTTCAACTTAACATCTGGTGTATAGAACTTTCTCCCCCCCCCCCCTTTAACGGGGTGAGGAAAGAAATTTTTATACAAAAATCAACACGCCACGCGAACGAGGTCGCGGGTACATCAAAATAGAACCCAAAAATGTGGTTAGATTTTTTTGTCTGTCTGTCTGTCTACTGATCCGATTCGAATGCGGTTTTCACAGATGTATTTGTCTTCTTTCAGCTTAACATCTGGTGTATAAAAATTTCTCTTCCATTACTTAAATGGGGTGGGGTAAGAAATTTTTATACAACAATCACACGCTACGCGAACGACGTTGCGAGTACAACTATTTTAAAATATAACAATTAAAATTAGTTTTACAATCGCAATTTCCAGTTACTGATCCACTATTTTTAACAACTGCGATGCAGTCATCTTTAGCACTCTGTGATGAAGGATAATCAAAATCCCAATGTTCGAATCCAACATTGTTTCCCTCTTCCAGCCAATTCCAATTACCATTTGCCATTCTTTTTCCTGATGTCCAAAAAGTGTCACCGGTAGCTAAAAAATATATGCAAAAGATATATCATTTGAAATGTATGTATACTGATAAATATAGTTGCAAATAATAAAACCTAAACATTAGCAAATAGAATTGGCCATTCAAGAATAAGTTAATTAGAAAACCTTACAGAGAGCAATCAAAAAATGGTAAACTTTTTATAGGAAATATCAAAAAATTACCATAGATACTTACGACGGTCTTCTAAGTAGGTATAATTTTATCATTTTCGCTTTTAGTTTCTATTGACGCTAGGTGCATATTCATATTTTCACAAACTCTCATAGCTTGAAAAAACGTGACCTTTAAAATAAATTTAACTAAATAAATAAATAAATAAATAAATAAATAAATAAATAAATAAATAAATAAATAAATAAATAAATAAATAAATAAATAAATAAATAAATAAATAAATAAATAAATAAATAAATAAATAAATAAATAAATAAATAAATAAATAAATAAATAAATAAATAAATAAATAAATAAATAATATGCATCAACATTCACCTAAAAGACGCTATTTAAATTTTTGGAACGAAGTTTCCTTTCGTGCGTTACGACTGAGACTAGCCGGAAAAAATTCAGACCAAAAAATGTCAGGACACGACACGACTGACACGACACACGCATGTTTCTCTGTCTGTCTCTCTCTCTCTTTCTCTTTCTCTCAGAGATAGATATATCTTTATTTAAATAGGAAACCCTAATATACATAAATACTAATAAAAGTACAATTAAAAAGACAGTGTCGCGACTTTGTTAAAAGTTTATACAGGTTTCTTGTAGATAATAAATAATTAAATAATAACAATAATGTATCCTGACAGTGTTTCTCCACAAATTCCGGATATTGCTGATGGAGTTAGGTAAGTACAGATTTTAGACAAACAATAATAAATGCTTATGTATGTATAAACACTTTGTTGTGTTTACAAATTACAATTCCTTCACTAATTAATCGAAAGGAACTTCGTTCCATCCGGGTGTCTCTTGACACTTCTCACTTTTTTTAGTCTTTATATTTAGAAATAATATAAAACTTACTTTAACACTTGGTTCCCAAATTCAATACATGATTTTGCTTCTGTTCCGAATTATTTATGCAACCAACAACCACAATTGCAAACAGAAAGTAAATAGTTAACCATTATTATCTATTAACTTTTAATATCGAATATTCTGAAAAGTTTAGAATGTTGCTGTGGCTTCAAGACAAACATATCTAGAAGTTGGTTGGTTGGATACCACAAATAAAATATGATGAATATTTCACATTAAAAATATTTCACGTCGATCCATTTACAGAACAATTGCGGATTGCGATCAATATGTCTGCATTTTCCAAATAGTGAAGGATCTCATACACGGAGGTTAGTGAGAGAAACAAACAACCAGGTTTAAATATCAACGAAACACTGATTTATCAATACAAATCTTCTAAAAGTACGATATCGTTTAAGTTAATGAGAAATGGTTTGAAATATCAAAAGAAACGTGCCTCAGATACTCTCAACCGAAACTTTTTAGCATATCAAGATGCGGTCGTCAACTGAGTACACTTCTGAAATACAGGAAAAACCATGAATTTAATACAAACAATGAATAGGGATCCCCTGAAAATGTTTGATACAAACATAAAGCATTTACAGATAAAATACTTATCTGGTGCGCAATTCCTAACAGGGGTGTATCTCTACCTTTAGTGGGAAGAGTAAGGGTGAAAGCTCTGTATATTCAGATTTATATTGATAACTGCCTCTCTCAACTGCTTTAGTTTGTCCACGAACATTTTGCTAATTATAATATCTTGTTTTGACTCGACTTGATACCAGAAATATTACCGGTATAAGGAAGCTACTGATAATTAATTAATTTATAAAACAAAAAAATATAATTACCTACAGAATGTATTTTTTAAAAGAAATTTATTTTGATATAACAAATAAAATAAAATAAAAATTAGTTTACAATCGTAATTTTTACTTTTCACATATAATTAAATGTTTCTCGTTGCAGTTTATATTTTGCCACAGCCCAGTTACTGATCCACCATTTTTAGCAACTGCGATACAATCATCTTGAGTACTCTTTGATGAAGGATAACCAAAATCCCAATTGCTGTGCATTGTTTCCCTCTTCCAGCCAATGCCAATTACCATTTGCCATTCTCTTTCCTTATGTCCAAAAATAATCACCAGTAGCAAAAAAAATACGTACAAAAGTAGTATTATTTAAAATGCAAAGTTCAAAATAATAAAACCAAACAATTAAGAAATTGAATGTGCTGATCCAGAATGGGTTACTTAGAAAACCTTACAAAAGACAATCAGAACTTAATATTTATTTCAACCCTTAAATCGCTCAAAATTAAAAAAATTATATCCAGCTTAGGAGTAAATAAGGCACTCGGTATTGATCAGATTACCACAAAAATGATTAAATTGGAAATAAATAAAAATAAGTAGAAATCAATAGATTCAAAAAGATGGTGGCAAATTTCTACTTATTTTTTTGTACAAAACTACCGATTTTAGAAATATAGGTTGGCAACGTTGCTGGTGAGCGAAATGGAGACCGAAATGCGCTAGCGTCGTTACTTCAATATTTACAAAAAATAACAACTTCAGATTCGGGTTCCTGAGGGTCGAAAACATAAATGTCACTGTTTCGTTTACGCTTCCTAAAATTTTTGACGATTTGATACCTTTTTTGTTGGACTATAAAATTGAAAAGTGCAGTGTTGGTGACATTCGTGACTAACACATGCTAGGACCTGGTGAAAGTAATAGTAGTAGTAAAAGATTGTACATATTTTAACAATATTAGCTTGAATATTCCTCCACAAACCAGCGGTACTAAGGTTATGAGCTTCTAAATGCATAGCTGGTGCAGAAAGCTTCAACAAATTAAAAAAGGGCCAGGCACTATAGAATGTTTTTTTTTAATATTTTATAAAAAATTATTAATAAAATTGTTTTAAAACAAAATATAAGGGAATAATCAAAATATCGTATTCAAAAACGGGCAGTGTAGCCCATGCACATTTTACAAGATAAAGACCAATTTATATCTAATTTTCTGCATCCGCAACTTCCATGACAACCTGTTGTACATCCACAGGCCACTTTTTACTGACACAGGAGGTGCTATTATACCAATTGCAATTAATCCATATTTTATACTTTTCCAACCCCAGTTCAAAGGGTTTACACTATTTCCATGCATTATTGCTCGAATTGTAAATAGGTTCTAAATTCATGCTGTTTGATGTTATCACGTCAAGTAAAGGTGGTAATTGTTTCAAAGAAAATTACCTAACATATATACCACTAACAGTAGAGAATGATCAAGTTTAACTTAAATTTTTCTGATTTGATTTATTTGTTAACAAAATTTGGTTAACAGGTGGTAAAACTTTATTTATTAGTTTGTTTTTGGTACTCAAATCACAGAAAAAATGAAAAAGGTACTTCTAGAAAATAGCAGATATTATTATTTATTATTATTATTAGGGGTTTATCAATAGTAAGCGGAAAAATTCCGATGAAACTATTGGATTGTCTAACATCGTCTCACTATGTTCATCTTAAGTGTTTTTTATCACAGTTTTTTTGTTATGTTTACCATTTTCACAGTTTATCACAGTTTGGTAATGAATGAGTATATTATTCCAAGTCTGCATTTACAAATCAAGCCTGTTCTTGAACTGGTTTGTGCTTGTAGAGTTAAGTTTACCTATCCTCGCTTAGCCTATTCCAGCTGTATATAACCCTATTTGTCAGGAAATTTCTTCTTAGCAGTTTGCTGGTTTTCTCTTTAGCAAGCTTTTTACTTTGACCTTTAAGACTAAAAGAGGTCCACGTGGCACCCATAATATCCACTAGTGATTCACTATAAAGAAAGAGTGGAGCCAAATTATCGAGAACGACTTTAACAGTGCACCAATGAAAACAATCACCACATGTCATAAATATTTTAAAATGCTTTGTTATTACCTATGTTGTGCTACAAATAGATTTTTTAGAGTATAAACTTGAGTTTTATTATTTTAACAACACTTGGTTCCTTTGCCCCACCCTGTAGGTACATATATTACATTGTAGCAAATCATAAAAACAGATACTATGGTATATAAAATAAAACATAAAAAACAAAGTACCTATACTAAAAGACAAACGATATACTTACAAAATTTCATTTAAGTTTGAACTGTTTAAAAATTCACTGACAGTAAAAACAGTATTTTAACAAAAATGTTTTTATTGCAGACTAAAAATTGGAAAGGCTATGGTGCTAAAAACCACTCGGGAGAACATTATATTAATGGAAATTAGGTGAATTGTTTTTTGATACTGCTAATTTGTATGTAGGAATAGTTGAAGTATCCTTATTCACATTATAGAAGTGCAGCTTACTTGACAAGCTAGTGGAACTTTTAATTTCATGAATTTCAATTAGGCTAAAAAAGAAAGAATACATGGCAGAGGCATAATTTTTAATTCCCCAAACAATGGCATACATTGTTCTCAATACCCAGCGTTGCTTATAATACGAACCACTATCATTTGTAATCTGATTATTTTTAATTCTGATAAACTGTTTCCACATAAACAGGTAAAACAAACCAAGATAGGGCATTCTCAAAATATCAAAAAAACTAGAAAAAGTTAGACTGGAATTTTCTTCACAAAAACTATTTGTGTGACAGGACCAGTTAGTAATTTCTATATATTTAGTTCTAATCCACGACGGAATTGAAGACTTGCTTTAGAAGGAAAGCATCCTTGAAGTAAGAACCTAAAGTGGTATTATCTGCAAATTTAACAGTTAATATATAAGCCATATAGTAACGTAGATCGTTTTTAAAAACAAAGCTCCTGGAATAGATCCCAGTGGAACGCCAATGGATATTTTTTAGTATGGATACTTTACCATTCCACTCAACATATTAAAAGCGCTTCTAAAGGTAATCAGGTAAACCAGAACATGGAACAGAGTGCAGGAAAGATCTCACAACAGAACACTACTTTAATATACTATTGTAGAGGATATATATCTTTCCATTTGGATATAGATTGTCAATATGCTAGGATAAAATATAAATATTCTATAGAGTGAAACGCCAACTAAACAAATCAAGAACAGAGAAGGTTAACGTGTTTCAATGTAGCGCCATCTATCGCAGGCCGCAAGAAACACAGTTTTTTATCTTTTGGTGTTATTTTTTTATTTGTTTGTAACAAAGAGCCTGTTTATCAAAGGTAATATCACGAGTCCTTAAAATTTTATCGATAAATTTTTAGTTTCCACGAAAACTTTTTTATTTGGCAAAAATACGAAAACAAACTGAAATGTGATAAAATCACGAGTCCGTAGGAGTAGTTTTGCCCAAAATAAAAAAGTTTGAGTCTGGAAAATAAAAATTTATCTAGTAAAATATTACAGGACGAGTGGTATTTGAGAAGATTATTTTTTGAACCATTCTGTACAAAAACTACTTTATTTAAAAAACTTCCTAGAACAACTTATATTTCATAATTAACACAAACGAAATGCCGTTACCGCCCCTATTAACTTATCCTGTACACTAGATAGTATTGACAGTTTGTCACGGGTTTAAATTCACAATAGTTATAACTAATTGCTTACCTTATGAATTCTCCGTTATTAAGGAGTAAATCGTGACAAGTTCCAGTTGATTTAGATCGATTATAGTTAATCATCAACTTATAAATATATTCTGGCCATAACTAATGTTGCTAATATTGTTTTGAACGTAAATTTATTTAATTCAGGTTATGAATTCTTGTAGTGTTTATTTTTAAAATTACTGTCATTTTCGCTTTCATCTGACTGAAGTACTACTTCTTTCTTTTTGTCGATAACTATTAGTATTGTGTTCTACGGCCAGTTGTTTCGTGGAATTGTTGTTTTGCGTAACAAGATTGAAAATAAACGAGGGAATTAAGTAATGTTGAGATTTTGGTGTTACCTTGTTAAGTAATAAGATCAGTTGTTATTAAACGATTCCTGTTTGTTCGTAAGTTGGTAGCTGTTAATCCTACGTTTATTGTCCTTACAGTGGTAGAGGCCATTTTCGTGTCTGACAGATTTTATCGAAAGTAAATGATTTCTCTGTCTTTCCGTTATCTGCTTTCGAATAAGAAGGTTGTCGAATACAATCCAGAAGATTTTTGGTTTAAGTTTTAAATCGCGGTGAATCCGTAACAATTAATTTTGTATTTTTGAAACTAAACCTCATTTTCCATTTGAATCGTTGTTAAAGTTAGATTCTGTTGTTATTTTTGGACAGATTCATTGGAAAAAGCCGCGTGTCGGATTTTTGTGTAATCTTCTGTGACAGATCAAGAAACAGACAGTAGGTAGATTTGGAGATTTAAAACCGTTCAGACGGTGAGCTGTGGTAGAATTTTCGCAATTAGCAACGAGGAGATTGATTTACCCGTCTACCAGCTAGGGTGTCACTAGTTTAATGAAAGAAACCCTATCTTAATAGGTGAGTTACGAAATTTTATTTTTATAAGATTAATAACGCCATATGGTCACAATCTTGGTTGTAATATCTTTATTTTGCATATGTATTTCTTTGTGTCTTATGTAGGTTATTAATGTGAAACTAGACTCCTTTTTGCTTATTTTTTTTACTATTATTAATTAATTTTATGTTAAATTTTGATTTAATTCATTGTTATAATTTTGTTGTGACTAGCAAGTCAAATTTAGGTTTGTTGAGTACATTTACATGATTAGTTTTGCTCATTTATTGTAAATTCAGAGAAGTCAACTTCTAAATGTTGTATTATTCATTTAAATTCATTTTTGTTCTTTCATTGTAGTACAAATTTAAGTTAATGTGTTCAAATTGTATTAAAGTTATTAAATCAAATTAATTCAAGGAGTCATTAAAATCTGTTTAAGCTAATGTTTATACTAAATTACGATTTTAGGGTCCTAGATACAGGCATAAGTCCTAGATACAGGCATAAATTCTAGTTACGGGCTTAAGCCCTAGATATAGGCAGAATTTTGATTGCTGACCCTATACTTAGTACGAGTTTAAGTTGTTGTGATTGGTGCAAGCCTATTGGTTCTAGAACAGGCTTGATTTTTGGTACCGGCCTAAGTATTGGAGAAGCCAAGGACTGCGGAAACTTATTTAGATTAACAGATAAGCTATATTAGATTAAGTCGTAACTAGTTAGTTAAGATTTATTTTTTTTGCATTGAGTGTGATCACACATATCGATAAATTCAATTTTTAAAATCATTCATTAATTCTTTGTTTTTATATAAATATCAATAGCGTTGTCAAGCACGAGGCTTGACAGTTGTGTAAATTCTCAATTTTTATTAAAGAAGGGTCTAGTTGATATTTTGTTTTATTTAGCTCACTTTATCGTTTTCTTTTATTGTGTAATTCAAATAGTACTGGTTAAAATTTTGAATTTATTTAATTATCTCCAGTGGGTGAAGTGGTGCCTGGAACATCATGGGTTTCCGGTTTTAACCGTACAAATCGGTGGCGCGCTCACTTTATTTTGGCACTTACCCTCTACGGCTGAGCTGGGCATAATTTGCCGGTAGAGAAACCACCACCGAACTCAGCTGGAGTTGAATTTCAATTAGTTAATTTATTTATTTTTTTAAATTTGATTTTGTTTTTACTTACATTAAAATACGTGGCAAATTTTTGGCGCCCAACGTGGGGCATATATTTGTTTAATTGGGCGAGTAGTTAAGAAATTGTTAGTAGATTTTTTTTATTCACTATTTGCATTTATATAAAGTGAGCTAAGTAGTAACAGTATTTTTATTTGATATTTTTAATCTTTGGCGTTATTAACACCTGATTACACCAATCGTGAGACGATTTACATAGTTGCATATTTTTTTTATATATATATATATTTTGTAAGTTATTTATCATTATCATTCATCGTTGCTAATTGGTACTGAACCACAAGTTGTTGTCTATTTGTTGAAAAGTTGTAGTAGTCTCTTATTCGTTTTTTTTTTTGTTGAATTGTCGTTATTTTAATCGTATACTATGGAGTATAAAATGGATATTTCATACCTTAAAAAGGACATGTTGGTTCATGATTTTTTAGTCCGTGGGATTTTAGTTGATTCAAAGCAAACGGTCGATCAGATGAGGATGGCCCTGCGGCCAATTTTAAAGATGGAGAGATCAGGTACTTTCACGAGACCCCCATATACAGTAGCAGATCTTAAGGGTGAGTTAGAGTCAATTCGTAAGTTTTTGTCAGAGGAAACGGTTCTTACGCTGGAAGGTGAAAATATCGATAGGAAATATAATTCTTCGTTGTCTAAATTAGTCCATATCTACCATCGTACCCAACGCATTCCGGAGTCCGGATTAACAACTGAGGAGAAGTCGGAGAGGGGTAAATTGTTGATGGAGGTGTTAGCTGCCCTAGATTCCCTTGATACTGCTGCCCACGATTCAGATGAGGAATCTCCACCTGTTCATAATAGTTCTCGTGTATCGGCTCTTTCTAATTCCCCTAACCTCACTCGAACTGTTCATTATACTCAAATGAAACCGTTAAATTTAGAGAAATGGAATGTGAAGTTCACTGGGGATGCCAAGTCTTCTGTTCATAATTTCCTGGATAGAGTTCGAGAACTTCGAATAGCTAGTAATATCACTGAGGAACAGTTATTTTCCAGCGTCATAGATCTTTTCTCCGGCAAAGCATTAACCTGGTATAGGGCCAACATTGATAGGTTTAGCGATTGGCAAAACTTGTCAGATTTATTATTACGACATTTTGAACCACCTGATTATCGTGCTAGGCTTTTTAAAGAAATCTTAGAACGAACCCAAGACACCACCGAGGGTATAATTGATTATTTATCTTGTATGAAAGCGTTGTTTCGGCGTCATGGTAGTCTTACTCCAGAGATGCAATTAGACCTCTTAATCAGGAATCTATCCCCATTCTATATTACTCAATTGCCTGTTGTTCGAACCATTGAGGAGTTAGAGGAAGAGTGCATGAAATTAGAAACGAAGAAGTATAGGGTAGAAAATTATGTGCCACCTTCCCGTAAAAGAAATCAATTTGTCGAACCTGACTTTGCTTTTGTGGAGGTACGACCTATTCAGGAGAACCCCGATCTTCAACAGTCGGGAATAGGTAGAGTTGACACGACTACTAGTAGAGCTGGTCGTTCTTCCAGTGTTCCAATTTGTTGGAATTGTCGAAACCCCGGACACGTCAATAGGAATTGTCCCAACTCTAGGAAGGTTTATTGTTATCGCTGAGGTGCCCCTAACGTCACCAAGAAGGACTGTACGAAATGTAGGCAGCAGGGAAACGGATCCCGGGAGAATCGTTAGGTCGTGACCTTTTCTCCCAGTGCCGTATTAGCACGACCAATTCGTCAGTAAATGTATTAGACAACTGTACCGTCACCCCTGGAACCACCACCGACAAGTGGTACGCTAGGATGTTATTGAAGGTTCAGGACAACCCCTTAAAGTATCCGTTATGGCGTGTACAAAATGGTGCCCTTTATAAGTTCGTGAAGCCTGGTATTCCTAAATTGTCGGCTCTTTCAAACGATTGGAAATTAGTGGTGCCTAAAGACCAACGCGGCCCCATTCTAAAACGCTGTCATGATTTACCCTCTGCCGGACACGTAGGCGTAAATAAGACCTTTGGGAAAATCTGCCATAACTTTTACTGGCCCAAAATGAAAATTGATGTGTCTAGGTATGTTCGTCGTTGCAAAAGTTGTGCTCAGAATAAAGTTGAGCAGGAAGCCTCAGCTGGGTTGATGGGCGATCGTCCTGTAATATCCGAACCCTTCCAGGCAATAAGTCTAGACTACATTGGACCTCTTCCTCGATCAAAAAAAGGTTACCAGTATATCCTAGTTGTGTCTGATAATTTCAGTAAGGCAGTCTTCTTATATCCGTGTCGAACCGCTACTGCCAAAAACTTGACAGAAATTATGGAAGGTTTCTTTTTGTTGTATGGAGCACCCATGACTTTAACTTGTGATAACGGTGTTCAAATGAAATCGAACGAATTCCGGAAATTGTGTGAAAAATATAACACCAGAATATTCTTTACCGCATATGACAACCCACGCGCTAATCCCACCGAACGACACAATAGGGTTATTAAGACCATGTTACGTACATTTGTGAAACAAGACAACCACAGGACCTGGGATGAGCATCTTAATGAAATCGGTTGTGCAATCAGGACAACGTCGAGTGAAACCACTAAATATAGTCCATACTTTATTCTTTTTGGTAGGGAACACAAACTAGGGTGTCACTAGTTTAATGAAAGAAACCCTATCTTAATAGGTGAGCTACGAAATTTTATTTTTATAAGATTAATAACGCCATATGGTCACAATCTTGGTTGTAATATCTTTATTTTGCATATGTATTTCTTTGTGTCTTATGTAGGTTATTAATGTGAAACTAGACTCCTTTTTGCTTATTTTTTTTAATATTATTAATTAATTTTATGTTAAATTTTGATTTAATTCATTGTTATAATTTCGTTGTGACTAGCAAGTCAAATTTAGGTTTGTTGAGTACATTTAAATCATTAGTTTTGCTCATTAATTGTAAATTCAGAGAAGTCAACTTCTAAATGTTGTATTATTCATTTAAATTCATTTTTGTTCTTTCATTGTAGTACAAATTTAAGTTAATGTATTCAAATTGTATTAAAGTTATTAAATCAAATTAATTCAAGAAGTCATTAAAATCTGTTTAAGCTAATGTTAATACTAAATTACGATTTTAGGGTCCTAGATACAGGCATAAGTCCTAGATATAGGCATACGTCCTAGATACAGGCATAAATTCTAGTTACGGGCTTAAGCCCTAGAGATAGGCAGAATTTTGATTGCTGACCCTATACTTAGTACGAGTTTAAGTTATTGTGATTGGTGCAAGCCTATTGGTTCTAGAACAGGCTTGATTTTTGGTACCGGCCTAAGTATTGGAGAAGCCAAGGACTGCGGAAACTTATTTAGATTAACAGATAAGCTATATTAGATTAAGTCGTAACTAGTTAGTTAAGATTTATTTTTCTTGTTTATTTTTTTTTGCATTGAGTGTGATCACACATATCGATAAATTCAATTTTTAAAATCATTCATTAATTCTTTGTTTTTATATAAATATCAATAGCGTTGTCAAGCACGAGGCTTGACAGTTGTGTAAATTCTCAATTTTTATTAAAGAAGGGTCTAGTTGATATTTTGTTTTATTTAGCTCACTTTATCTTTTTTTTTATTGTGTAATGCAAATAGTACTGGTTAAAATTTTGAATTTATTTAATTATCTCCAGTGGGTGAAGTGGTGCCTGGAACATCAGGGGTTTCCGATTTTAACCGTACAAATCGGTGGCGCGCTCACTTTATTTTGGCACTTACCCTCTACGGCTGAGCTGGGCATAATTTGCCAGTAGAGAAACCACCACCGAACTCAGCTGGAGTTGAATTTCAATTAGTTAATTTATTTATTTATTTTTCTAAATTTGATTTTGTTTTTACTTACATTAAAATACGTGGCAAGTTGTCATTTGTTGTGAGCGTCGTGAAAACAAGGTTATAATTTGAATAAATATTTATTTTTATACCTATTTATACAATTATATTATTAAAGAAAAAATTACCAAAATAAAAATTATTAGGTATATCTATTTAAAGTTAACCTACAAGACCACATTTGCCTGTAGGCATATAAAAGTTTTAAATGCATGCAACCAGGAAGCAGGTTAGTTTTAAAGTACCTACATATTTGATTTTTCATTATCGTTTAGATGAATTGAATTGTGATAATAATAATAACAAAATATATTTTAGAATATTTAGATAATATAAATAAATGTTGATTTATAGTAAGGTACTTATAAACAAGAAAATTGATTGTTCAATATTGTTATTGAATTTTTGACAGTTCTATAATTTTATCAATACTAGTAAAACCACTAGTGGTTTTATCAATATAAACCGGAATGATTGGCTAGATTTAGCATAAAACATTGAAGATTAAGCGTTTTCATTGGACGAAATCACAAACTTGTGATATTTTGACAGGTGAAAAAAATAATCAACAATAACCTTTTAAATAGAAAGTTGCGGAAGATTCAATGAAAATTTCCCTTTCTATATTTTGAGGGTTGGGGAAAGTTTTCTAAGAAATCTTAAAGAAAGTATTTTTTGTTAATAACAAAGAGCCGCTATTCCAATTTTCAGCTATTTACCTTAAAAACTGATGAAAGTTCCGTAGAAAATATCTTTTAGGGTTTGGAGGTGGATTCCCAAAAAAATTGATAAATGTATTTTTTGTAGTAACAAATAATGTTAATACCAAAAGGGGGACACAATAGATCTTATAGGTCGCAGGTGTATCTGTTACCCCTAACTTGCTCATACATACATACATACATACATACTTTTTTGTAGCTCTGTCTTATAGTTTTATTTCGCTAGAGTGAAGGATCACAGGTTCGAAATATACCAGATGAGGTATTTCTTCGATTTCTTCTAGTTTCTGAATTCCAAAAAAAGCATAAAAGTTGTAACAAAATAATTAGTTTACCAATTAATATTTTATCAAATCCATAATTAAATTGTTTGGAATTTGATGGTAAAAATGTTCAAAAAAGAGGCATTTTGTGGATTAAGTCAAGTTAGGTTGGGTACAATTCTGTTTTTAATGTAATATATTTAAATTTGTTTTAATTGACAATATACTCATTAAAATAATTTCTAATGTCTAATTTCACATATGATACGATTACTTTCTTTACAATTTCGGTTTTGCCATGATCCAGTAACAGACTCATCAAGTTTTACTACTGAAATACAGGAATTATCAGTATCGGATGAGGGATACCCGATATCCCAATTGGTATAATCAACTCTTTTTCCTGTGTCCTGCCATTGCCATTCACCATTCACCCATCTTCCTGATATCCAAGAATATCCACTAATATCTAAAAATACATACAAAAAAATTGTTAAAACAAAAAATTGTACATGTATTAGCAATATGAACAATAGAAAGACGACTAATTAACACTTAGAAATAATTTGATATACTTACGATGATCTGTTAGTTGTGCATTGATTAAATTGTTTTCTTCTCTACTTTGTATTGATGCAAGGCTCCAACCATATGTTTCACAAAGTGACAATGCTTCTGTGAATGTTCCCTTTAAATTAAAAAAGTTTCTCACAATGAATTATATATAAATGTAAAACTGGTTAAAAAATAAAAATATTAGTAATATTAAAACAAACTTTTTCTAAAAAAAGCGTTTGATATTGTTGTGAAATAATTTTATACTTACATGTTGAACTAATACAAAATATTCTAAACCCCTCAGTTTTAGTCTTTGAATTTGACTTGAATCATTGATGCTGGCAGCGGACACAATTGCAATCAGAGAAAATAAATAGAATAACAACATTTTTGAAGTCATTTTTCGTACACAAAAGTGTTAGTAATGTGGTTATAAAACTAAAATGCGCTTTTATAGATGGTATAAAATGGCATTTTTTCTTAAAACCCACTTTAGATTTATATCAGTTCTAAATATAACAAAGGAATCTTTAGATAACAATTTTCTTAGTACCTACTTATATACATGTTTATTACTTTACAATATAATCAAAAATCTCAAGTAATTTTAAAATAAATTTAATGGCACTAAATGTCTTTAAAAGTGCACTTCAATAAAATTTAAAAAAAGTATTTCAATCATTTTCAATGTTATCATATTTTTAAAAATGACATCCAATTAGAAATCTCTAAGTATTTATTTCATTTTATGTTTTTTTAATATATTTCACAAAGATTTATGACATGTCTTTTTAACTTTGGTCTTCTTTATATCAAACTAGCTGTTGCCCGCGACTACGTCCGCGTGGTTATAAAGATATGCATGACTATTAAGTTGTTTATTTCTACCAAGTTTCAAGTCGATTGGCCTTATAGTTCCAGAGATATCGTGATGACTGACTATATACATTTTATATACATCCCCCGCAACTCTTCTTGTGGGTGGAATTTTTTGAAATCCGTTCTTAGCTGACCTCTACTTCCCTAAGGAATATTCCTACCATGTTTCAAGTCGATCGGCCTTATAGTTCCAGGGATATCGTGATGACTAACTATATACATTTTATATATATCCCTCGCAACCCCCCTTGTGGGTGGAATTTTCTGAAATACGATCTTAGCTGACCTCTACCTTCCCTAACGAATATTCGTACCAAGTTTCAAGTCGATCGGTCTTATAGTTCCAGACATATCGTGATGACTGACTATATACATTTTATATCTATCCCCGCAACCCCCCTTGCGGGTGGAATTTCCTAAACTCCGTTCTTATCTGACCTCTACCTTATCGTGATGACTGACTACCTATATACATTATATATATATATATATATATATATATATATATATATATATATATATATATATATATATCCCCCGCAACCCCCCTTGTGGGTAGAATATCCTGAAATCCGTTCTTAGCTGGCCTCTACCTTCCCTAAGGAATATTCTTACCAAGTTTCAAGTCGATCGGCCTTATAGTTCCAGAGATATCTTGATGAGTGACTATATACATAGAAACTCTCTTTTATATTACATATATCAAATTCACAACCTACATAGCATCTCTTAAAATAATCATCATTAGAAGTTATACGAATTTGTGGTAACATACAGGGGACTGATATTTCTACAAATTGGTCTCGATAATAATTTTACAGAAAAAACACTTATAACGAAATTTAGGAACAAATACACTATTACTTTTTTCACTGATCAGGAATTCCTTCCAAACCCTAATTTTAGGTCCAAATAGCTCTCTAATTCCCACCAGCGGATTAAAGTATTTATAAAATCAATTACCTGTGATAAATAAAAGTAAAAGTTGTTTGTGATGGACATATCCTTCAAAATCTTGTAAATAATAGAAAATAAAATTGTATATAGGCAAATTATGAGCATGATCGAATCGAACAAAAAGTTCTAAATATGCAGAAATTTAGCAATAAGTTAAAAATGAAGGCAATTGATGACATTTAGTAAAAGTTATTATTTTTTCCGTTTGATTTTTTATTTTTTAAGTTGTTTTTAATGAAAGTTTTGATCCCACTATCTTCGGATATACAACGTTAGGCAGCGCTTACTCTGGCAATAGTCTTGCCTCTATATTTCTCGCATGGTCCGGATTACCTTGTATAGCTATTGAATTACCACAGACTAAAACAGGATTCCAAACATTGTCAAATTTTGCACTATTAGATCTTGCGACATTTACATTACAGCCTTATGGGCCCTTAACTATTTCGGCCACGGATGCCAGTTTAAAGTGGTTCTTAGAGGAGCCCAGTAGGACAGATAGCAAAATGGCTCGAAAAACTGCAGGACTATGATATGGAAATCAAGCACAGACCTGGAACAAGATATTGTAATGCTGATGCACTTTCCAGAAGGCCATGTTGACCTGATTGCACCCATTGTACCTGCGTGGAGCAGAACGAGAAAAAACTCTTTGACGGGAGCTCTATAATGGAGGAGAAACAAGAAAATGATCCTGTTCTGAAAAAGATGCGAGAATGGAAATGAATGGGCCGTTGTTCGTTGTAGAGAAAGATATCCTCATCCTTCCTGCTTTAAAAGCATATTGGGGCCAATGGAACTCTTTAACTTTGGACGGTGTGCTTCTTAAAACTCTTGTGGAAAATTCCGAGAGCACATAAACAAGATAACAAATAGTGTTGCCAACAAATACGTACCAGAAATTTTAAAACAGGTATATAATGATAGTTCCGGAGGACATCTGGGTATAACAAAAGGTCCGAGATAGAGATAGATTTTACTGTTTTAACAATGTTAAAAATTGATGTTGTAAATGCACCACATGTGTTGCCAGTAATGGTCTGTATAGAAACCAGAAGGCGGAAATGCAACAATTTTTGGTCGGAAGTCCTTTAGATAGAATCACAGTAGATGTATTGGGACAACTTTCACAGAGCGATATAGAAAATAAATCTTTGTTGTAATAAACTACTTCAGTAATTGGGTTGACGCCTACGCAGTTCCCAATTAAAAAGCCACCGCTTTAGCAGATATTTATATTAGTTGAAGAATTCGTAAGCCGTATTAGGATACCACTAGGATTGCATTCAGTTCAAGGGAGAAATTTTGAGAGTAGGCTATTTTAAGAAGTCTGCCAAAGATAGGGCATCTGCAAAACCAGAACCACAGTGATGCACCCTTAGTCTGATGATATAGTGGAACGAATTAATAGGACTATAACCAATTATCTGCCAAAGTGGTGTCACAGTGGCAGAGGGATTGGGATCAACATTCCTAATGACAATTCAATCAGCCATTAATGAATCAACAGATCAAACGCCTGAGAAGGTCCTGTTCGGTAAAGAAATCAGACTATGTACCATGTGACTTAGTGTTCAATTGTAAACCTGGAGAAGAAGTGACCATTGAAAAATTTGTCGATTGGAGAATACACACAAGCTGGTGCGTGAGAAACTTTTATTATCTAGTGATCGGATGAAGAAGTACTATGACACGCGCACTATGGAAAAGAGTTACCAAGTTGGAAATTTAGTTTGGCTCTATAACCCAAGTCGTCAAGGTATTTGTCTTAAATTACAGAAGAACTGGGAAGGTTCAGACACCATCAAGAAAAAGATTAACGATGTGATTTATCGGATTATTAGAATTCCCAGAGAGAAACCCAACTACCATTTTGATAAATACTTACATGTTTCATCTTGGTACACGAATCTGACTCTATCTATCTATCTCACTTTTAAGTTGTTTATATTTTCGAATGACAGCGATCTTACTAATTTTAACCTGTCATTGTTCACATAAAATATGTAGTCCATTTACTTTTTAAATTTAGATTTTAAAGATACTTAGGAAGATAGGAATTTAAAGATAACTTTTTATTAACATATTGTTTTTATAATGTTATTTTGAGTTGATAAGTTGATAAGTCAACGTTAACAGCCTACATCCGTTTTTTAACAGTCGGCGTTTGTTAAGGAAAGTCTTGTTCTAATATTTTAAAACTTTAATCGGCTAACAATAACAAGTATAAAACTTTTTATAAATTTGAAATGATATTTGATAATTTGTGTTATTTTAAACTTCTACTTCACTAATAACTATACTTTTACGCCTCTCTTCAAAAATTTCATATTCTTTCTTATATTGATCTTGCGTATATTCGGCAGTAAATCGACTTATGTAAATCTAACAATACTTCTAATGGAAGTTTATTAAATTCATTAAATTCATTCATCCTTACATACAAAGAACACAAAAAATTGATGTATAAAATTGCCAAACTAATCTATGATAACACATTGCACGCTGTTGGGATTTTTCTGTGGAATCTTGATGTAAGGGATTCTTTCATCGGAATTAAAATTTAATGTAATCTTTCAATAGGATTGAATAAAGGACCAGGTTGAATATTGTAATCCGAGGTACAGCCGAGGATTATAACAACCTTATGATTATCTCTTAAATTTGATGGTACAACTGATTGTTTAAAAACAGACAACTTTTAGTGAAATAAGTCGAATAATGTGTCAGTACCGTTTGGCTTTAAATGCAATATTTTTAAATTTGTGTTAACTAACAATATTCCATTAAAATCATTTTCTTTTAATGTTTAATTTGACATATAACATAATTAATTTCTTCACAATGTCGGTTTTGCCATGCTCCAGTAATAGACGCAGTATCTTTGACTACTGTAATACAGTTACTAGCAGCATCTGATGAGGGATACCCGATATCCCAATTGGTGTATAAAACTTGGCTTCCTGTGTCCTTCCAATACCATAAACCAGATGAATATTTTCTTCCTGATGTCCAAAAATGACCAGTAATGGCTAAAAAAATATACCAAAATAAAAAGATTTAAAACAAAAAATTGAGAATTTAGTTGCAAAAATAAACAATAGAGGAAAGACCAATAAAACACTTTAATATACTTACCACGATCTACTAATTTTGCCCTGATTAACTCGTTTTCTCCTCTATTTGCTATTGAGGCAAGTCTCCTACCATACTTTGCACAAAGTGCGTCTGCTTGTGTATATGTTACCTTTAAATAAAAATCTAATGTTAATTAAAAAATATTCATAAAAAAACATTCAAAACAGACTTTTCCGAAAAAAAAAGTTGAATATTTTTATAAAATAATTTTATACTTACAGTGTATTTATTGCAGACTAAAAATTGGAAAGGCTATAGTGCTAAAAACCACTCGGGAGAACATTATATTAATGGAAATTAGGTGAATTGTTTTTTGATATTGCTAATTTGTATGTAGGAATAGTTGAAGTATCCTTCCTCACATTATAGGAGTGCAGCTTACTTGACAAGCTAGTGGAACTTTTATTTTCATGAATTTCAATTAGGCTAAAAAAGAGAGAATACATGGCAGAGGCATAATTTTTAATTCCCCAAACAATGGCGTACATTGTTCTCAATACCCAGCGTTGCTTAGAATACGAACCACTATCATTTGTAATCTGATTATTTTTAATTCTGATAAACTGTTTCCACATAAACAGGTAAAACAAACCAAGATAGGGCATTCTCAAAATATCAAAAAAAATAGAAAAAGTTAGACTGGAATTTTCTTCACAAAAACTATTTGTGTGACAGGACCAGTTAGTAATTTCTATATATTTAGTTCTAATTTATTGGAGCAAAGCCACTACAGCGCTCTATCCACGACGGAATTGAAGACTTGCTTTAGAAGGAAAGCATCCATGAAGTAAGAACCTAAAGTGGTATTATCTGCAAATTTAACAGTTAATATATAAGCCGTATAGTAACGTAGATCGTTTGTAAAAACAAAGCTCCTGGAATAGATCCCAGTGGAACGCCAATGGATATTTTTCAGTATGGATACTTTACCATTCCACTCAACATATTAAAAGCGCTTCTAAAGGTAATCAGGTAAACCAGAACATGGAACAGAGTGCAGGAAAGATCTCACAACAGAACACTACTTAAATATACTATTGTAGAGGATATATATCTTTCCATTTGGATATAGATTGTCAATATTCTAGGATAAAATATAAATATTCTATAGAGTAAAACGCCAACTGAACAAATCAAGAACAGAGAACGTTAACGTGTTTCAATGTATCGCAGGCCGCAAGAAACACAGTTTTTTATCTTTTGGAGTTTTTTTTTATTTGTTTGTAACAAAGAGCCTGTTTATCAAAGGTAATACCACGAGTCCTTAAAATTTTATCGATACATTTTTAGTTTCCACGAAAACTTTTTTATTTGGCAAAAATACGAAAACAAACTGAAATGTGATAAAATCACTCGTCCTACGAACTCGTGATTTTATCATATTCAGTTTGTTTGAGTAGTTTTGCCTAAAATAAAAAAGTTTGAGTCTGGAAAATAAAAATTAATCTAGTAAAATATTACAGGACGAGTGGTATTTGAGAAGATTATTTTTTGAACCATTCTGTACAAAAACTACTTTATTTAAAAAACTTCGTAGAACAACTTATATTTTATAATTAACACAAACGAAATGCCGTCACCCCTCCTATTAACTTATCCTGTACACTAGATAGTATTGACAGTTGTCATTTGTCGTGAGCGTCGTGAAAACAAGGTTATAATTTGAATAAATATTTATTTTTATACCTATTTATACAATTATATTATTAAAGAAAAAATTACCAAAATAAAAATTATTAGGTATATCTATTTAAAGTTTACCTACAAGACCACATTAGCCTGTAGGCGCATAAAAGTTTTAAATGCATGCAACCAGGAAGCAGGTTAGTTTTAAAGTACCTACATATTTGATTTTTCATTATCGTTTAGATGAATTGAATTGTGATAATAATAATAACAAAATATATTTCAGAATATTTAGATAATATAAATGAATGTTGATTTATAGTAAGGTACTTATAAACAAGAAAATTGATTGTTCAATATTGTTATTGAATTTTTGACAGTTCTATAATTTTATCAAAAAGAAATTCCTTTATTCGGATGTGCTGCCTACATATCATAGGTTGCTAATACACAGCATACCGATCAATCCAAAGGACAATTATATAATTCAAAACATTAGATATAAACTAAAATAATTAAAATTGATAAAAATAATGAACTAAAAACTATTAATAATTAATGCATTAATCAGGAATAGATGTGACAATGTAAAATATTAATAGAATCGATTAAAATGTTTTCAGTGATTTCAGGAATCGCTGATTTGTCAAGCTTAAATTCGTTGAAAAAGTCAAGTACACTTTTTCCAATAGAACCATGTTAGTTTATTATAAAAACACTATTTCAATTAACAAAGGTTTTTATTAACTTCTAGCCATATTGGTATCCAAACCACAACACCCTGTCTGCTGTCAATCCTCTCATCATTGACTTATCAGGCACGTTCGGTTGGTACCAATTGTACTACCTTACATCTCCCTTTTTAAGAACATAAGAAATAAAAACAAATACAAAAAGAGCAATTCCTACAAACTAAAACAGATTATTCAAATCTGGAAGGTGGCTTGGAAAGTCTACCTGAATTAGTGACATTTGTTTTTTTATAAATCTTTCTTTCTACATTAGAAACATCAGTCTCACTACTCTCACTTTCATCTGTAATGATTATTCTAATTTCTTCTTGATCATTACTAGATGCACTGGAATATTCACTATCAGTCTCACTGTCATTATCTGTCATGTTTTCACTTACAACTTCTACCTCTATAACATTACTGTTATCTGCTATATTGTCTAGTTCTATAAAATACCTAATTTCCTGTTGAGATAAATCATGATTCTTAGGGCTATTATTACATATTACTTTCTCTTCTTTTGCAAATGAACACTGATTCTCGTTGTTGACTGATTGAGTTACATTTAATTTTTTAATATACTTACGGTTACGGATTAAAATAGAACCATTATCCATTTGCACTTTATAATCTCTATCTCTAATTTTTTGTACAACTATACCAGAAAACCAGTTGCCGTTTGGTTCTCTTTGAACATAAACTTTTTCATTTACACTAAGTTCGGGTAAGAATTTTTTTCCTTTATTATAATATTTTTCTTGGTGTTGTTGATTTTTTTCGATAACATTTTTATTATATGTAAAAAAAATCTTAGGTTTAGATTGATTTTTAGTTACCATTAAATTGGTTCTTAATTTCCTAGACATAAGTAATTCCGCTGGTGAAATATTATCAAAAACAGGGGTGGACCTATAATGAAGTAAGGCCATTTGAATATCTTTTTTATCATCCAGAATTTTTTTAAACATTTTTTTTTTAGCCGTTTGGACATTTCTCTCTGCCATACCATTGGACTGCGCATTAGTTGGTGACGTAATTACATGTTCAAATTCCCATTCTTTACAAAAATTTTCAAATTCTTTTGATCTCAGTTGGGTACCACCATCGTTTACTAGAGTAAGGGGAATTCCATGACGAGAAAAAATTGCTTTAAGATGTTTAATTATTGAGCTACTAGTAGTGTTATTATTTAGATCTTCAACCTCAATATATTTCGAATAGTAGTCTACTATTAAAAGATATTTTTTACCATTAAGTTCAAAAATATCACACGATATCTTATTCCAAGGTAGCAGAGGTATATTATGTGACTTTAAGGGTTCTTTAACTTGAGAGTTAGCGTAAGTTAAGCATTGATGACAAAGTGAAATTTTGTCCTTAATGTGTTGAGTCATATTTGGCCAAAATAGAGACTCTTGAGCTAATTTAATGCATTTTTTTATGCCTAAGTGACTATAATGAATTCGATTGAGCATTTCCGATTGTAATGCCTTAGGAACAACTAAACATTTACCCTTAAAAATTAAATTGTCTGAAATGGTTAACTCTGATTTATATGGAGCAAACATTTTAACCGATTCTTTCAATTTTTTATTTGAATTTGGCCATCCATTTAAAATAACCTGTTTTAAGTCTTTCAAAACAGAATCTTGTTCAGTATGAAATTGGAATTCTTTAATTTTTTCATCTGTAGCATTTAATTCTAATCTAACTAGACAAACTTGACTATCAATATCTTGATCCAAGTCTGTACTTTCACTGCAAGGTAAATATGCACGCGAAAGAGCATCAGCCAAGATCAATTGTTTTCCAGGTTTGTACTTAAGTTCAATATCAAATTTTTGTAGTTGTAGCATCATCCTTTGTAGGCGAGCAGGGCACTTGTTTAATGGTTTTTTGAAAATGGAAATTAATGGTTGATGGTCAGTTTCTACTGTAATCTGTTGACCATTCACATACTGATAAAATTTATCTACTCCAAAACAAATTGCATATAATTCCTTTTCAATTTGTGCATAACTCGTTTGGGTTTCAGTTAATGCTTTCGAGGCATACGCACAAGGAAGGTTATTTTGCATTAAACAAGCTCCGACTCCAGATTTTGAAGCATCTACAGAAAGCGTAATTTTCTCTTTTGGGTTAAAAAATTGTAAAACTGGTTTATTTATCAAAGTTTGTTTTAAATTTAGAAACGCTTTTTCATGCTCTTGTTGCCAAATAAATTCATTATCTTTTTTAATTAATTCACGTAACGGTTTAGTTTTGTCCGAAAAATTTTGAATAAATTTACTAACATAAGTTAACATACCTAATATTCTTTGAATGTCTTGTTTATTTTGTGGTCTAGGTAGCTCTGTGATTGACTTTACTTTATTAGAATCTGGAGCTATACCTGCTGCAGAAATAATATGGCCCATATATTTAATTGTTGACTGCCCCATCTTACATTTTTCTTTATTAAATTTTACATTATTTTTCCTGGCAGTTTCTAAAACCTCTTTTAATCGCGCATCATGCTCCTCTTGGTATTTTCCCCATACTATTACGTCATCTATATAAATGTCTGCTCCCTCGATGCTACCAAATATGTCTTTAAACTTCTCCTGAAAAATTTCTGGAGCACACTTTATGCCATAGGGGAGTCTTAAAAATTTATACCTTCCGTACGGTGTTCCAAAGGCACACAGTTTTGTGCTTTCGTCATCTAGAGGAATCTGATAGAAACCACTGGCTGCGTCGAGAGTGCTAAATACTTTAGCACCTGTTAAATTGCTGGAAATTTCGTCAAAGGTGGGTATTTTATAAAATTCACGTTTACAAACATCGTTAACATCCTTTGGATCTAAACAGATACGCAGTTTACCATTAGGTTTGCGGACCAGTACCAAAGCATTTAACCAATCAGTTGGGCCTTCAACTTTTTCTATAATTTTTTGCTTAACCAAACTCTCTAAACCTTCCTTTAAAGGTTGCATTAAGGAAAGTGGTACTTTCCTAATTGGTTGAATTGCTGGTTTACTGTTCTCTTCCAATTTAATTGAGCACTTTTGATTAATACACCCTATTCCTTCAAATACATCACCATATGCCTGAATTACTTTGCTATAATTGTTTGAATAATTGTTAGACGAAACAGAATCAATTTTTTTAATTAAATTTAAAGAAATACTAGAGTTAAGACCTATTATTGCTTGAAGGTCACCCTTAACCACAAAAAAATCAACGTCATAACATTTATCATTTTTAAAGCAGGGTAATCTACATTTTCCAATGACTGGCAACTCGTTTTCTGTGTATGATTTTAATTTACTATCAGTATTTTTAATAAGCTTATGTGGCAAACCTATATAATTAAAAGTGTTTAGTGACAAAACATTTGCATCTGCACCAGTATCAATTTTAAATTTAACATTTTTATTATTTATTTCTAATTTTGTTGACCACTCCAAAGTTGTATTATTATTTATATTATTTACATTATTTATAGCTCCTATAAACATAAACTCACCATTCTTGTCTTCCGTAATTGTATTAATATTTTCTACATGTATTTCATTTAACTTGTTTCTGGATTTTTTTTTATACACTTACTTTCGAAATGATTCTTGGCTTGACAAAAGTTACATTCTTTTCCGTATGCTGGACATCTATTGAGCAGATGAGAAAATCCACATTTTGAACAATCATTTATTTTCTTAGACGTTGTTCCATACTTCTTATTTACAGCATTTATCGATGTACCGTCTGTATCAGCACTGGCTATATCTTTGCTGTTAACTTTCGCACTTTCATAAATAATACATTTTTGAATGATTTCCTCTAATTTAACATCATCACTTTCTTGCAGAAGTTTTTCTCGAATATCGTTATTGGAAATACCACAAATAATCATAGTTTTAGTTAATTCGTCTTGTAGACTACCAAATTTACATTTAACAGCTAACAATTTTAATTCGGTAACAAATTGTTCAAAAGTTTGATCTAATTTTTGTCTTACTGTAAAAAATTTATATCTTTCGTAGGTCAAATTCTGTTTCGGAAGGAAGTGGTTTTCGAATTTATTCAAAAGAATTTCTAATTTGTTTTTTTCTGACTCAGCAAATGAAAATGTTGTGTAAATACGGAAACCTTCTTCTCCTATATAGTGAAGTACTTGTGCACACTGGATAGCTTCATCCTTTTTATTTATTTCACTTGCAATTAAATAGTTTTCAAATCTGCACCTCCACAGTTTCCAATTTTCACTTATATTGCCGGTCATCACCATTGTGGGAATGCCCCTGTTATCACCCATTTTGTTGTTTTATTTGTTAAATTGTCCGACACTACTATCTTTCCACTTGAACATAAACTCAATTAACTGACTGCGCCATGTTATTTTATTATAAAAACACTATTTCAATTAACAAAGGTTTTTATTAACTTCTAGCCATATTGGTATCCAAACCACCCTGTCTGTCAATCCTCTCATCATTGTCTTATCAGGCACGTTCGGTTGGTACCAATTGTACTACCTTACAAACCACGAGCGCCAAACCATAGTCCATGGACAGACCAATTTCTTTCACCAAATTCGTCTCGATATTTTTCGGCATAATGGTTGACGCAAGAGCTGTATATGTTTGACTTTTCTTGTTTGATTTTTTCATCTTGATCATCGTCATTTGTTTCAAAACGCACCGTTGGATCAATTATGAGGGCTCTATTTGATTTCGTATCAAACGCAATTATGTCTATGAACCGGAAGCTACCATGTTGATCATATGCATGAACTTCCTCGAAGCATTTGTATTTTTTGTCAATCATTAATGATTTGATTGCGTGTTTAACTTTGTGATGTCTCGAAATAATTTGGGGTTTATTTGATGAACAAAATCCAATAACATGAGCGGGGGTTTCTTTCTTTCTATTGCATTTGCGACAGAGGCTGTTATCGGACACTGCACCAGGAATTCCCTTGACATTTGCGTAGTTGGTATTGAGTTTAATTGCAGCAGTAAATTCTGAAGAGCTTAATCTTGACTTTTTTGACATAAATTGGTTGCTTATATGCGATGTGTTGAATTGCTTCACTCCAATTCCTTGCCAATTCTGTCGGCACCATTTGTCATAAGACATTTTTCGTAATTTCACTCTCATCATTAATGATGTTTCTTGTTCGAGGCCAAGCATTGAGGCACATTCAGCCATCTCTGCTTGACAATATAAACCGGAATGATTGGCTAGATTTAGCATAAAACATTGAAGATTAAGCGTTTTCATTGGACGAAATCACAAACTTGTGATATTTTGACAGGTGAAAAAAATAATCAACAATAACCTTTTACCTAGAAAGTTGCGAAAGATTCAATGAAAATTTCCCTTTCTATATTTTGAGGGTTGGGGAAAGTTTTCTAAGAAATCTTAAAGAAAGTATTTTTTGTTAATAACAAAGGGCCTCTATTCCAATTTTCAGCTATTTACCTTAAAAACTGATGAAAGTTCCGTAGAAAATATCTTTTAGGGTTTGGAGGTGGATTCCCAAAAAAATTGATAAATGTATTTTTTGTAGTAACAAATAATGTTAATACCAAAAGGGAGACACAATAGATCTTATAGGTCGCAGGTGTATCTGTTACCCCTGACTTGCTCATACATACACACATACTTTTTTGTAGCTCTGTCTTATAGTTTTATTCGGCTAGAGTGAAGGATCACAGGTTCGAAATATACCAGATGAGGTATTTCTTCGATTTCTTCTAGTTTCTGAATTCCAAAAAAAGCATAAAAGTTGTCACAAAATAATTAGTTTACCAATTAATATTTTATCAAATCCATAATTAAATTGTTTAACATTTTATCCTCTTTGGAATTTGATGGTAAAAATAACTGTTCAAAAAAGAGGCATTTTGTGGATTAAATCAAGTTAGGTTGGGTACAATTCTGTTTTTAATGTAATATATTTAAATGTGTTTTAATTGACAATATACTCATTAAAATCATTTCTAACGTCTAATTTCACATATGATACGATTACTTTCTTCACAATTTCGGTTTTGCCATGATCCAGTAACAGACTCATCAAGTTTGACTACTGAAATACAGGAACTATCAGTATCGGATGAGGGATACCCGATATCCCAATTGGTATATTCAACTGTGTTTCCTGTGTCCTGCCATTGCCATTCACCATTCACCCATCTACCTGATATCCAAGAATATCCACTAATATCTAAAAATACATACAAAAAAATAGTTAAAACAAAAAATTGTACATGTATTAGCAATATGAACAATAGAAAGACGACTAATTAACACTTAGAAATAATTTGATATACTTACGATGATCTGATAGTTGTGCCTTGATTAAATTGTTTTCTTCTCTACTTTGTATTGATGCAAGGCTCCAACCATATGTTTCACAAAGTGACAATGCTTCTGTGAATGTTCCCTTTAAATTAAAAAAGTTTCTCACAATGAATTATATATAAATGTAAAACTGGTTAAAAAATAAACATATTAGTACCTAATATTAAAACAAACTTTTCCTAAAAAAACCGTTTGATATTGTTGTGAAATAATTTTATACTTACTTGTTCAACTAATACAAAATATTCTAAACCCCTCAGTTTTAGTCTTTGAATTTGACTTGAATCATTGATGCTGGCAGCAGACACAATTGCAATCAGAGAAAATAAATAGAATAACAACATTTTTGAAGTCATTTTCCATACACAAAAGTGTTTGTACTGTGGTTATAAAACTAAAATGCGCTTTTATAGATGGTTTAAAATGACATTTTTTCTTAAAACCCACTTTAGATTTATATCAGTTCTAATATAACAAAGGAATCTTTAGATAACAATTTCCTTAGTACTTACTCAGATACATGTTTATTACTTTACAATATAATCAAAAATCTCAAGTAATCTTAAAATAAATTTAACGGCACTAAATGTATTTTAAAATGCACTTCAATAAAATTTAAAAAAAGTATATCAATCATTTTCAATGTTATCATATTTTTAAAAATGACATGCAATTAGAAATCTCTAAGTATTTATTTCATTTTATGTTTTTTTAATATATTTCACAAAGATTTATGACATGTCTTTTTAACTTTGGTCTTCTTTATATCAAACTAGCTGTTGCCCGAGACTACGTCCACGTGGTTATAAAGATATGCATTACTATTAAGTTGTTTATTCCTACCAAGTTTCAAGTCGATTGGCCTTATAGTTCCAGAGATATCGTGATGACTGACTATATACATTTTATATATAACCCCCGCAACCCCCCTTGTGGGTGGAATTTTCTGAAATCCGTTCTTAGCTGACCTCTACCTTCCCTAAGGAATATTCCTACCAAGTTTCAAGTCGATCGGCCTTATAGTTCCAGAGATATCGTGATGACTAACTATATACATTTTATATATATCCCCCGCAACACCCCTTGTGGGTGGAATTTTCTGAAATCCGTTCTTAGCTGACCTCTACCTTCCCTAACGAATATTCCTACAAAGTTTCAAGTCGATCGGCCTTATAGTTCCAGAGATATCGTGATGACTGACTATATACATTTTATATCTATCCCCGCAACAGCCCTTGCGGGTGGAATTTTCTAAAATCCGTTCTTATCTGACCTCTACCTTACCTAAGGAATATTCTTACCAAGTTTCAAGTCGATCGGCCTTATAGTTCCAGAGATATCGTGATGAGTGACTATATACATAGAAACTCTCTTTTATATTATATCAAATTCACAACCTACATAGCATCTCTTAAAATAATCATCATTAGAAGTTATACGAATTTGTGGTAAGATACAGGGGACTGATATTTCTACAAATTGGTCTCGATGATAATTTTACAGAAAAAACACGAAATTTAGGAACAAATACACTATTACTTTTTTCTACAAGCATGCGTAAAACAACACTTTCCCGCACGCATTTTAATTCAGAAAATATCTCTTTCCCGCACGGAGTGCGGGAAATACTTTTTCCCGCACGGCGTGCGGGAAAGATTTTTTCCCGCACGCATTTTTTTTTATTAATTAGAGATGTTGTTCGATAACTTTTTTGACAAATTATTGTATTATTATCTTTATCTTGTTGGACTACATACAAATAGTAAAAAAAATTAAGATTATTTTACATGAAAATAGGGATTTTTAAAATGTTTGTTTTTAAAAAAATCATAATTTATTAAATCACCCCTGTAAACCTTATTCAAAGCAACAACAAATTCACCTGTTTAAGTAGGGTTGCTATAGCTGCAGTCGTGTATTTATTGACACTATGAAAGATTTAATTGTCAGAATTGCATCTTTTCAAGTATCTGAATAGTAATCCAGGTGATTTTTAAAGTTTTGATTCAAAAAAATTAAATGGATATTTGCGATGAAGACCTTCCGCACAGTATTTTGGAGGCTGCTGCTGAGGCCAACCTAGAACTCCTTCCTGCGATTTCCAAACAAAGGTATGAAAGGCAGTATGATCATTTTGTTCAGTGGGCTCGTCAAAAGGGAACCAACAATCTAAAAAAAGAGGAAGTTTTACTGGCTTATTTTTTAGAACTAAGTAAAGTTATAAGACCCAATACTCTTTGGTCCCGATTCTCAATGGTAAAGGCTGTTATGAAACTAAGAGAAAATTTCGATATTGGCAACTTCTACAAATTAATTACATTTTTAAAAAAACAATCTGTAGGCTTTTCCCCAAAAAAAGCCAAGGTTTTCAATAAAGAAGATATTGCCAAATTTATGGTCGAAGCTCCAGATGATGTTTATTTATTAATTAAAGTGGCCACTATCTTCGGTTTAGCAGGAGCTTGCAGAAGAGTAGAACTCACAAATATAACCTTAGAAAACATCGAGGTTAAAGAAAACTACATCACAATAAAAATAACTGATTCGAAAAATCACACATCCAGAGCTTTTGTAATCTCGCAAGAAGTAAACAACGGTAGATATTTTAAGCTTATTAAAAAATATGCATCATTGAGACCTTTAAACACACCTCATCGTCGTTTTTTTGTACAATTTAAACAAGGCAAATGCACTAATCAATGTGTAGGAATCAACTCATTTGGAAAAATGCCTTCTGAAATTGCGGCCTACCTAAAGCTTCCGGATCCTCAGTGCTATACAGGTCATAGCTTCAGACGCTCTTCTGCGACATTTTTGGCTGATTCTGGAGAAGAAATTACAAATATTAAGAGACTGGGCGGCTGGAAATCTACCACCGTTGCGGAGGGATACGTAGAAGATTCCGAAATAAAGAAAAAGAACCTATGCAACAAAATTTTAACACTAAATGAACCACAACCAGAAGCGCAGGAAGCGTGCCAATTAAACATGACTCCAGCTATATCCTTCAGTGAAAGCAGTAGACCAACTGTGGAGCAACAACTAAATTCGGCAATTAGCCTACAAAAAGCTATAAATTGTACTTTTAATATTAATATTAATAATAAATAATTTCAAATTTTGTTACGTTGTTAGAAGTTAAAATAAAATTTAAAAAATGTATAAAGTATCTTTTTTATGCTTGTAGAAAAAATATTGATCCTAACTCTTGCGGAAATTAACTTTCCCGCACTTAACTGCTTGCCCGAACTCCGCTTCGCGTCGTTCGGGCATCGGCAGTTCGCGTGCGGGAAAGTATAACTTTCCGCACTTGTTAGGATAATAACTATTTTCACTGATCAGGAATTCCTTCCAAACCCTAATTTTAAGTCCAAGTAGCTCTCTAATTCCTTCCAGCGGATTAAAGGATTTATAAAATCAATTACCTGTGATCAATAAAAGTAAAAGTTGTTTGTGATGTACATATTCTTCAAAATCTTGTAAATGATAGAAAATAAAATTATATATGAGCAAATCATAATCATGATCAAATCAAACAAAAAGTTCTAAATATGTAGAAATTAAGCAATAAGTTAAAAATGAAGGCAATTGATGATATTTAGTAAAAGTTATTATTTTTTCCGTTTTATTTTTAATTTTTTAAGTTGTTTTTATTAATTTTTTAAGTTGTTTTTAATGAAAGTTTTGATCCCACTATCTTCGGATATACAACGTTAGGCAGCGCTTACTCTGGCAATAGTCTTGCCTCTATATTTCTCGCATCGTCCGGATTACCTGGTATAGCTATTGAATTAACACAGACTAAAACAGGATTCTAAATATTGTCAAATTTTGCACTATTAGATCCTGCGACATTTATATTACAGCCTTATGGGCCCTTAACTATTTCGGCCACGGATGCCAGTTTAAAGTGGTTCTTAGAGGAGCCCAGAAGGACAGATAGCAAAATGGCTCGAAAAACTGCAGGACTATGATATGGAAATCAAGCACAGACCTGGAACAAGATATTGTAATGCTGATGCACTTTCCAGAAGGCCATGTTGACCTGATTGCACCCATTGTACTTGCGTGGAGCAGAACGAGAAAAAACTCTTTGACGGGAGCTCTATAATGGAGGAGAAACAAGAAAATGATCCTGTTCTGAAAAAGATGCGAGAATGGAAAAGAATGGGCCGTTGTTCGTTGTAGAGAAAGATATCCTCATCCTTCCTGCTTTAAAAGCATATTGGGCCCAATGGAACTCTTTAACTTTGGACGGTGTGCTTCTTAAAACTCTTGTGGAAAATTCCGAGAGCTCAGAACAAGAAAACAAAAAGTGTTCTGAAAAGATGCCGTACCAGAAATTTTAAAACAGGGACATTCGGAGGACATCTGGGTATTACAAAAGGTCTGAGATAGAGATAGATTTTACTGCTCTAACGATGTTAAAGATTGATGTCGTAAATGCACCACATGTGTTGCCAGTAATGGTCTGTATAGAAACTAGAAGGCGGAAATGCAACAATTTTTGGTCGGAAGTCCTTTAGATAGAATCACAGTAGATGTATTGGGACTACTTTCACAGAGCGATATAGAAAATAAATCTTTGTTGTAATAAACTCCTTTAGTAATTGGGTTGACGCCTACGCAGTTCCCAATTAAAAAGCCACCGCTTTAGCAGATATTTATATTAGTTGAAGAATTCGTAAGCCGTATTAGGGTACCACTAGGATTGCATTCAGTTCAAGGGAGAAATTTTGAGAGTAGGCTATTTTAAGAAGTCTGCCAAAGATAGGGCATCTGCAAAACCAGAACCACAGTGATGCACCCTTAGTCTGATGATATAGTGGAACGAATTAATAGGACTATAACCAATTATTTGCCAAAGTGGTGTCACAGTGGCACAGGGATTGGGATCAACATTCCTAATGACAATTTAATCAGCCATTAATGAATCAACAGACCAAACGCCTGAGAAGGTCCTGTTCGGTAGAGAAATCAGACTATGTACCATGTGACTTAGTGTTCAATTGTAAAACTGGAGAAGAAGTGACCATTGAAAAATTTGTCGATTGGAGAATACACACAAGCTGGTGCGTGAGAAACTTTTATTATCTAGTGATCGGATGAAGAAGTACTATGACACGTGCACTATGGAAAAGAGTTACCAAGTTGGAAATTTAGTTTGGCTCTATAACCCAAGTCGTCAAGGTATTTGTCTTAAATTACAGAAGAACTGGGAAGGTTCATACACCATCAAGAAAAAGATTAACGATGTGATTTATCGGATTATTAAAATTCCCAGAGAGAAACCCAACTACCATTTTGATAAATACATGTTTCATCTTGGTACACGAATCTGACTCTATCAGTAACACTTTTAAGTTGTTTATATTTTCGAATGACAGCGATCTTACTAATTTTAACCTGTCATTGTTCACATAAAATATGTAGTCCATTTACTTTTTAAATTTAGATTTTAAAGATACTTAGGAAGATAGGAATTTAAAGATAAATTTTTATTAACATATTGTTTTTATAATGTTATTTTGAGTTGATAAGTTGATAAGTCAACGTTAACAGCCTACATCCGTTTTTTAACAGTCGGCGTTTGTTAAGGAAAGTCTTGTTCTAATATTTTAAAACTTTAATCGGCTAACAATAACAAGTATAAAACTTTTTATAAATTTGAAATGATATTTGATAATTTGTGTTATTTTAAACTTCTACTTCACTAATAACTATACTTTTACGCCTCTCTTCAAAATTTTCATATTCTATCTTATATCGATCTTGCGTTATATTCGGCAGTAAATCGACGCTCGATTCATGTAAATCTAACAATATTTCTAATGGAAGTTCATAAAATTCATCTTTCAATGGGATTGAATAAAGGACGAGGTTGAATATCGTAATCCGAGATACAGCCGAGGATTATAACAACCTTATGATTATCTCTTAAATTTGATGGTACAACTGATTGTTTAAAAACAGACAACTTTTAGTGAAATAAGTCGAATAATGTGTCAGTACCGTTTGGCTTTAAATGCAATATTTTTAAATTTGTGTTAATTAACAATATTCCATTAAAATCATTTATCTTTTAATGTTTAATTTGACATATAACATAATTAATTTCTTCACAATGTCGGTTTTGCCATGTTCCAGTAATAGACGCAGTATCTTTGACTACTGTAATACAGTTACTAGCAGCATCTGATGAGGGATACCCGATATCCCAATTGGTGTATAAAACTTGGCTTCCTGTGTCCTGCCAATACCATAAACCAGATGAATCTTTTCTTCCTGATGTCCAAAAATGACCAGTAATGGCTAAAAAAATATACCAAAAAAAAAGATTTAAAACAAAAAATTGAGAATTTAGTTGCAAAAATAAACAATAGGAAAGACCAATAAAACACTTTAATATACTTACCACGATCTACTAATTTTGCCCTGATTAACTCGTTTTCTTCTCTATTTGCTATTGAGGCAAGTCTCCAACCATAGTTTACACAAACTGCGTCTGCTTGTGTATATGTTACCTTTAAATAAAAATCTAATGTTAATTAAAAAATTTTTATAAAAAAAAACATTCAAAACAGACTTTTCCGAACAGAATAGTTAAATATTTTTATAAAATAATTTTATACTTACAGTGTCAAGTAATATAAAAAATTCTACTCCATCGTATTTTAGTCTATGACTTCGAATTTGATTTGAATCATTTATGCTGGCAGCGGACACAATTGCAATCATAGAAAATAAGTAGTACAACATTTTTAAAATTATTTTTTGTACAATCAAGTACTGTGGTTACAAATCTAAGAAGAGCTTTTATATATGGATTGAAATGACAATGTTTTGATAAAATCATTTTGGATGTATATCATTTAACAAAGAAGGGTAATAGATCACTATATAATTTTCCTCAAGTATTTACTTACTTAATTGATTACAAAACAATTAAAAATTCTCAAGTGTTTTTAAAATATATATTACAGGCAATCCCCTATTTAAAAATGCAATTGAATAAAATTTAAAAAAATATATTGCACTATCATTTTCAATGTTATCATATTTTTTATCATAACTTTTCAAAAATTACTTTCTGACTCGTCAAAGTTGTTGATTTCATGAGTACCACAGTATTTTTAATTAAAAAAAAATGGTTCTGGAAAGCTTAGAAAAAGAAAAAAAAATAAACATTTTATTTTTTTATTTTTAAAACCTACATTTGAAATCACCTGAAATAATAAAAGAAAGAACAGACTGAACTCTGTTCATACAAGTATGCTTGATCTGTTTATGTATTCAAAAAACTAGAGAATCAAAACAAAAATTGGATAATTTTTGTAAAATATTATTATTTTTAAATAATAAATGTTGTAATAAAGTTGTACCAGCTAACTTTAGAGCAAATTATCTGCACCCTCTATCTTGTAAATTGTTTTTTTTTGTTCATACATAGGATTAATCAATTATACCGTAGTGTTATTTTTGAAGTGATAACATCTTATGGGAGGGTTACTGATTTTTAGCGTAACGCGTTGAAAAAAGCCTTTTTCTACAACCGTGCGTAAAGTATTACCTTTACGCACGGTTTAAGGTTCGTAAAGTTTAACTTTTTTTCACTAGTGAAAAAAAAAGTTTTTTTTTCACTAGTGAAAAAAAGTAAAATAAGCATTGTTTTGTATAAGATTATGCAAATACTTTTATGTGTGTTAGTGGCCGAGGTTGTAAGGTATGGGTTCAATTCCGGGTAAGGAAACTTTTTCTTATTATTTAATTGTGTAAATTTGTGTAAATATATTTAATTGTTAAATTATTGCAGTTTAATACATACAAAACTAGATATTATATTCAGTAATTTTTAATTTGATTTTTAATATGACAGAAATATCAGTTCATGAATAAGGGTAAGTATTTTTATTTAAATGACTGATTGACATTTCAATTAATTTATAATTCAAGCATTTCGCGTTTCTACGTACCGGTATTAGAAGGTGATATTAATTTAGAAAATAAATATTTTGTTATCTAAAATATGTTTTAAATATATTTTTTTTTTTCAGTAAAGCGTAAAAAGATCAGGCCTATACTTGTATTTCTTGTACAGAAATTCGGTTGTAGAAACAATATTGTATGCAACTCGTGCGTAAATGTTCCTTTTTTGACTCATGTGATTGTCGCATTCGCCTGCGGCTCACGCGACAACATTCACATTCGTCAAAAAAGGTCACTTTACGCACTAGTTGCATAATAGTTATTTGTGACACAAGGACGGAAAATGACATTTTGCAAGAGCACTATTTTTTGGTCCGACTAATTTTTAATATTTTCAAAAGTTTTGTTATGTTCAACAGCTGGCCGTTTGTGCTGCCTATACTAAGACCAGTGACTAGAAGACAGCCGTCAGCTGGTATGACGTGATGTTAATATTATAGTATTTATATTTGTATAATTACTTGTTTGATTATACGTGTTTAGTAGTTATGTATTAGTGTTTTAATTAACATATGTTCCAAACACAACAAGTTCAAAAACTTTTTACTTTGTGACATACAAGATTAGATGTTTAATTTGTCTATGGACTGAACTATTTTCATAAATTGACATAAATGTCAAATTTTATAATACAAGTTGTGAGAGAAATTAAATGTAAATTAGAATCCTGCTTATCTTTAGAAAAAGTTATAGGTAAGTTTAGTATATTATACGCTGTTTTTAAATAAATTTAATTAAAATTTGTATTATTCATTATGTATTTTTGATGACTTAATATTTAAATTCATAGCGCCATCTCTTTAGATAATCTAAAAGCTACTTAGCCGGCCTATGCCGGAAAATGACATTTTCCGGACGATTTTGAAGTAATTAATAGAATTGTTTCTGGACGGAGTACCAAAAAAAAACTATTATCATAACGCGTTGTTTATCGTTGTTACACGCAGGCGCAGTGAAACATAATAATAATAGAAACAAGTAAATATTAATATTAATACAAAAATCTTTATTTATTAAAGTGATAACTTCTTATGCGAGAATAAACTGATTCTAGCGTAACGCGTTGAAAAAAGCGTTTAAATATTAATATTAATACAAATATCTTTATTTATTTATTTACTTACTTACTCATTTATTCAAATAATTCGTTCATCTATGATTTAATGTCTTTCAATTATAATTTAAATTCATTCTTAAAATGTTCGGTCATCCTCGGGAATTCTCATAATATAATTGCAGTCTGATTAGCCTAATTTTAGCATAAAAAAGACGTGTTTTGGTGGTTTCATTTGTGATAAAAATTGATTATAAAGTGTGTTATTAATGTTATTATTGATAATAAGGATAAGAATTTAAGTTTTAAGTGTGTATTAAATAGCAATCAGGCCGTTCCACGTAAAGGGTGGTTGTATTGCGAATTACTTCGCGACTGATTAGAAATTTCGAACTGTCATAGTAACAAATTTTTGTATCGTAATTAGTGAAAGTTATAGTGATAAAAAAACCGGTTAAAGGAGTTTATTTGTGGTAAACATTAAATAAAGTTGTGTTGTGTTGTAGGTCTAATTAACGGAAATTACGGTAAGAATGGCGTTATTCAGTAAAAAATTGATCAAAAACTTAGATTACAAAATGATAATTGTGATAAGCCCGCCAAAATTTCTAGTGCTTAATATCAACGTCAATACATGTTGAACAAAAAAAATGGCCCTTGGTAAGCCAGGCGCATCAGTAGATTTATATTAATTAAATATATTAAAAGTATACGTTTTAGAAAAAAATGTTTTAGATAAAAGTTGTAGGTCTCTTTAAGGAAAACAAAAAAGTCCCCTAACATTTTTTTGTACAGGGTGAAGTAAAAAAGTTACGAATTTTTTTCCATTTTGATTTGATGTCACGCCCAAACGGCATTACCGATTTGGCCCATTAACGAACTCGACCGAGATTTTGGGACGATTGATTTTTGTACATAATTTCATTTCGATCCGTTAAGAAATGCGACCGCTATCGTGTCCACAGATTTCGTTATATCGGAACTATACATACATACATACATATACAGGGTGTTTCTAAATTGATGCGAAATATTTTACAGGGTGATTTTTCAGCAAAAATTAAGGGGGGTCTTTGATATAAATTTTTGTTCAAAATCGCTCTCCCTCCAAGTTACAGCCCCTTAAAGTTGAGGGAAAAAAATTGTTTTTATTTAATATCTCCAATATGGAAGAATTTAGAAGAATGAAATGTAGCAGATAATTGATGCTAATAAAGTGGCATTTTTTGTCAATTTTTGTAACCCTGCAATGTTTATACAAGGGGGTGAAAAAATCAACCCTTATGATATTTTGCACCAGAACTTTTTTATTCGTCTACATTTTCCTACTTAAAAAATTGATTTAAAAAGACGGACTTAAACTGCAACTTTTTTATGTCTTGACTATTCCTCGTAAAATTGTTAGTTTGATCACAAAAAAATAAAATAAGTTACAATTCGATATTACTTATACCTTTTTCACATAAATCCAGAAGCGTTATTGTTTGTTAAAAATAGAGTAAGCAGGTGTCAAATAATGTCACAATTGGCAGATAATTATTGCTAATAAAATGACATTGTTTGACGGTTTTTGTAGCCCGCAATGTTTATACGAGGGGGTGAAAAAATCATCCCTTATAATATTTTGCCTCAGATTTTCCTAGTTAAAAAATTGATTTAAGAAGGCGGACTTAAACTGCAACTTTTTTACGTCTTGACTATTTCTCAGTAAGTTGTTTCTTTGACCATAAAAAAATTAAATATTAGGTACTCATTACCATAATTCTTGCCTAATTTGTATAGGAACATCTTCAAGAAGAGTGGGCAACACTTCTTCGAGGAAATGGCCGTAGTCGTTTCCATTTAATCTTATTGGTAGAAAATATGGTCCAATTAAATAATCATTAACTGTTTGTCATTATGATATCATTCAATACTGGCATACTTTATTTTTTTTTAACAAACGATAACCCCTCTGGATGTATGTGCAAAAGGAATGAGTAATATTTTATTTTTTTTATGGTCAACGAAACAACTTACTGAGAAATAGTCAAGACGTAAAAAAGTTGCAGTTTAAGTCCGCCTTCATAAATCATTTTTTTAAGTAGTAAAATGTAGACGAATTAAAAAGTTCTGAGGCAAAATATCATAAGGGTTGATTTTTTCACCCCCTTGTATAAACATTGCAGGGTTACAAAAATTGTCAAAAAATTCCATTTCATTAGCAATAATTATCTGCCCATTATGACATTATTTGACACGTGCTTACTCTGTTTTTAACAAACAATAACGCTTCTGGATTTATGTGATAAAGGAATTACTAATATCGAATTGTAACCTATTTTATTTTTTTGTGATCAAACTAACAATTTTAGGAGAAAAAGTCAAGACATAAAAAAGTTTCAGTTTAAGTCTGTCTTCTTAAATCAATTTTTTAAGTAGAAAAATGTAGACGAATTAAAAAGTTTAGAGGCAAAATATTATAAGGGTTGATTTTTTGACCCCCTTGTATAAACATTGCAGGGTTACAAAAATTGTCAAAAATGCCATTTTATTAGCATCAATGATCTGCCAAATTTCATTCTTCTAAATTCTTCCATAGTGGAGATATTAAATAAAAACAATTGTTTTCCCCCAACTTTAAGGGGCTGTAACTTGGAGGGAGAGCGATTTTGAACAAAAATTTATATGAAAGACCCCCCTTAATTTTTGCTGAAAAATCACCCTGTGAAATATTTCGCATCAATTTGGAAACACCCTGTATATAAACTTTTGAACGGAAGGTGTTTTTGAGGTCAGGGGGGCCAAAAACGAAAAACTGTAGTGAAATTTTCCCGAAGTCGTGACCTGCGAACCAGCTGAATAGTAGATATAAATCTACTAAAAATGGAAGAATAGGTGAATTAAACTCTCTTTATTTTAATAGTGACAAAACAAAAATGATTAGGTTCCACAATTGGCAAAATAACTGCAACAATATTGACATAACTGTAAAAGACTCATTAATATCCTCCGAGGAAGATAGTGTAAAATTCTTAGGTATTATTATTGATAGAAATTTAAACTGGAAAGAGCATTGCTACTCATTAATTTCAAAATTAAATTCCATCTGCTATTTATTTAGAAACTTAGCAAAATATTAACAAAGAGCCAGTTAGTTAGCTTATATTATGCCCAGGTTGAATCTAGGCTTAGGTATGGCATCGCGTTATGGGGATTGTCTACTCTGTCACCTGATGTTTTTATCGTACAAAAACGAATCTTTAGAATAATAGAAAATATTCCCCGAAGAAATTCGTGCAGAAATGTTTTTATGAAAACTAATATTTTAACATTAACTTCTTTATACATATTTGAACTGGCTGTTTATATGTATTCAAATAGAAATAAATTCAAACTAAACTCACAACTACATCAACATAACACTCGGCAACGTAACAAATATCATGTACCTTTCTATAAATATAATATCTCACTAAAAGCACCAAATTGTGTAGCACTCAAAATTTTTAACCACTTACCCGAAGATGTGACTAACTGTTCAAAATTAGTAAATTTCAAATCTAAATTAAAACGTTATCTGCTGAGACAACCTGTATATAGTTTAGATGAGTTTTTTAGCAACTAAACTAAAGACCCATCGTGCTTACTTATTCAGTTTATTATCTGTAGATATACGATACTGCCTTGATTTATTTATCGTTTTTTTGATTACCTACTATTTTGTTAGTTAATATTTTATGTATATCTATTTTTTGTATACTTTGACGATTCCTATATGTGTAATGTACATGTCAGCAGGTTAATAAAAAATGTTTTTATTTTTTTTTTATTTTATTTTTTTTTAATCCGATTCTACTGAAATAATCAGGCCGTTCCACGTAAAGGGGGGCTGTATTGCGAATTACTACGCGACTGATTGGAAATTTCGAACTGTCATAGTAAAAAATTTTTGTATCGTAATTAGTGAAAGTTATAGTGATAAAAAAATTTCAGAATTTTCAAAATTTTCTAAATATTTAAATTTTTAAATTTATACACATTATCATATTAATGTACATAAAATTTAAGTAATAGGCAAAGTTTTTCTCAAGTTAAAAAATTTCAATATTAAATAGTTTAACTTGGATTAGTTGAAGTTATCACTTCTGTCGCGCGTCCTGAGACGTACACGTTTTTTATTTGTTCTGCAGCATTTAAGTATTTTTTTTTTCATTTAATGGGTTAATATAAAGAAATTTATCTACGCTACCTCATATTATGTATCAATTTTTAGTTCGTGAAAACCGTCATTATAGACAGCAGTGCGTGAAGGATTGAAAGTGTGCGTGAAGTAACAATGTATTTTAAATGGAATTTACTTTTTCGTACTGTTTTTGACACACCTTAATATAATCACATATCCTTAGCATTCGCGTTGCCATGGTGTTGCTATGAGAGCATTAGTTTTGTTAGTATCTTGTAAATGAATTGAAAATAAATTGCTTTCTTGTAATTATTTTTTATTTGATTATCGTAGATAAAATATTGTATGAAACTGTGCGTGAAGTGCTTTTTGCGCACTTACGAGATATATAGCACTCGCTTTGCTCGTGCTCTAAACATCGCGTGCGTGCCCAAAAAGCATACTTTACGAACTGTTTCATAGATAACTATTGTCAATTTTACAAAATCTAAGGCAAAACTAGAGTTTGGGAAGCGCCTGGATGGATGCGAGAGGCGTTCGGACAACCCGGTAGGCGTCCATATTAAATGTACGAATTTTCCTCTGCATAATGCAGAAATTTGATACTAAAGTACACGATTAAAGACAACTGTTTTAATTAAGGGGGGTATGTAAGTTTATTATTGTATAATATATGTGATTACCTTCCTTAAGATTAATATTCTCATCTAAATTTTGACTCGAACAAAGTCGCGATGAAAAGCTAGTGTTGAATATTACACCTTTAACCCAAATATGAAGTTATCGAGAATAAACATTACACTGTAAGTTACTTTTTTTGGCGCTTTATCTTAAGATTTCTTAAAATTATAAGTTTATCAATTACTAGCAGCCCGCCCTGGCTTTGCACGGGGATTAAAGAAAAATAACAAAAGCCATTAAATTTATTGGGTCAACGCTTCCCTGTAAACAATATTACACGTTGTTTTATTTTCTGGCAGCAAAATAAATTGATTTTCAGGTGCTCCGACCCGCCTTAGGCGGTTGGCCTTGAGAAAAACCGATTCTTACTATTTGGAAGGTTTGACCTTGAGACTTATTATTAGTAAAAGCAAAAGATGTTTTGATAGGAAATTGAAGCGGTTTAAATGGATTTGGTAGATCAGTTGGGATCATCGGTATCCTCAGTGTATGAGCTAGTTGACCAGCTGGTGGTTCAGTTTTATTGGTTGCTACAACTTAATTGTCCTTTAATTCCTTTATAAGTAGCCTCGTCCCATTGCACATGCATGCTAAATTTGTGATATCTGTCGTGATTATGAAATAAGTTATTTTGATAAGGATTAATATCAAGATAAAAACTTTTAAAAAATTAAAAAATAGTTATTGTGACGTAACTATTACAGTTAGACATATGCTGTCGCAGCATTTTTTATAGATAATTATATATTCTTCAAAATCGTAGTACATTATTTTATTCTATAATCAATAGTATTCTCAGCGCACGCGATGTAAGGATGTTAAGGTCATTTTTGGTTACATTAATGGCATTTTAGTAAGGACCCCTATTTTTTTTTAATGAAACATAGCCTATATCACTCGGGAATAGTGTAGCTTGCCAACGGTGAAAGAATTTTTGAAATCGGTCCAGTAGTTTCGGAGCCTATTCATTTCAAACAAACAAACAAAAAATCAAACCTTTCCTCTTTATAATATTAGTATAGTCCATTTCACCGATTTTGGCAGATGACAGAAGTCATAATCGAAGTTACTTTAGAGTTACATCTCTCTCAGATACAGGCAAGTTAGAAATTTAAATGAGGACGTTTGTTTTTTAATACAACACTTACGTAACTGCATCTTGTTTCACCGGTAGATAAAAAGTATTCAAAGTCTTGACTTAATTCACATTCCTAGTAACCGTCATGTACGGCTCGTTGTTGAAGGGTTGAATTTAATAATTATTAATGTCATATTTTTGTAGATGTCAATCCACATTAATAGTTTCAGAAACTTACGACCTAATTTAGAAAAAAAAAACTCTCCGCCATTGGTAACTTGGATGACAGTTTAATCTTATTTGAGTGGTTTATAATATCAAATCGGCCAAAAACGATGAAATGGACTATATAGATTAAATTGTTAAGTTTGTAGTTAGATTTTGTTATCAACCAACTGTTCAAAAACAGACAACATTTTAAGGCGGGCTACAAGTTTGTTTTAAATGCAGTATTCAAATCAAATCTTTTATCCAGCCAGCAGACACAATAGCAATTGAGAAAAATATGTATTATATCAACATTTTTTAAGTTATGTTTTATTCAAAGAAGTTGTAGTACTGTGAATATAAATCTAGGATGGGCTTGTATGGATGGATTTTATTGTCAATTTTTTATGATCGCACCTTAGATTTTTATCATTTCTAGGTAGGAATTAACAGTTGACATTTAAAATTTTACTTCCATGCTGTTAATTAATTACAATCATATCAGAAATCTCAAGTATTTCAAAGACTATTAGATTTAAGATTGCACATAATAATAATCCGTATTTATCATTTTTAATGTTATCAACATTTTTTAATAGGACATTATCAGTTACTTTAAACTTTATACTTATGTTATATTGATTTATTTTAAATACCTTTTACTGTTTCATAACGCACATTTATATATTTTGGTTTACAAAGCCCCTATAAGAGATCTACTAAAATAATAAGAGAAACACCTTTCTTCATACGGTATTGATCATAAGTGAATTTGCATCTTCTATGTCTTGTGAGACCAGGAAATTTCTAGCTTTTAATTTTTTCTTTAACATTTTAATCAAGTGGTTCTTCTTTGCAATTTGGCTTGTGGTACAGCTGGAATCATTTTCTGATCAATTAGTGTGTCTTCTGATGCAATTATTCTTGATCACCGGGATCGCTTCGCAAATATGGTACTACGGTTTGCTAACTCTTCAGGATATCCATCGAATAAGATTGTGGCTTTGAATTTATATTTTGAACCGGTGTAATAAGTTCCCTTAGCGATGACATACATTGTATCGCCAAAATTTATGTCTACATAATGTTGCTTGAATGCCTTATACATAAAAGATTTAACGCATTTACGCATAATTTCGTCATTAAAAAGCTATAATGGAAATGGAGCAAGTTCCCACGTAACAAACGTAACGGTGCAGGTTAATAATACTTTGTGACAATCTTACACAAAAACTATTATTTTAACATAAAATTGTAAATATATAAATTGTAGAAAATTTAAGCTTACTCCCTGAAAAGGTAATAAGTCCTACAACAGAGTCCTCATACCTACCCATCTTTTCTTTTCTTCTTCTTCTTCTTTTTCTTAAGTATTTATATAAATATTTTTCGCCTCAAATACGTCGAAAAAGAGGTATTACAAAAAAAAAGAAATTTAGCACCATTTTACCAATTTGGCGGCGCGAGTGGCGGAGATACGAGGTAGAAAACGTGAAATTCGGAAAGATACAATAAAATCTAAAAAATTAACAATTTTTTAAACTGCTGGGAAACTTTTCAGGTAACTCCCTTTTTTGACCAAATGACTGGACTAATAATCTATTTTTTTTTTTTTTTGTAGCGGACAACAAATCGCATAGAATTCCATTATGGTCATTATCTAAGATATTTCAGCAGATGCTTAAATTTGTATAAATTATAGATAGGTATCGCGCAATAACAGTTATTTTCGGGGGCTAAATTCAAATAAGTCTCTCGAATCGGTTGGAAAAATACATCAGCATAGCCATAATATAATTTAGGTAATATCGTGTGGCAGTACCCTTTTCGAATTGACACGTAACAGAGGAAAATCAATAGAACTGGCAGTCATGCACGCGAATTCAAAGGTATAATGATTATGGTAACAACGTAAATATAGTTTATTCTACATAAATATACGCCGTGATTGGTTCGTTAACGATTTATCGTCATATTCTCTTCAGTCACTAACCCGAGTCATACATTTTATCGTGAGGCTATTAATCAAGAAGTCGACTCGAGTGAACGAACAGAATTTGTTTCGTTGTTTTGATCGTCTAGTGGCTTTACGAAGGATTAAATAAGTATTAACGTCCGAGATTTTCAACACACAGGAAACAATTTGTCTACTCTTATCCATTAATAAAATAAATGTTTTGATACAGATTTGTTGTTGCTGTAAAAATACCAAATCTTTCTTTTAATGAAGTTTACTAGAGCAACTTTAAAAAGAAGAAATATACGAAACCAAGTTCAGCGATTACAAAGTTTTAAACGAGTTCATTAATTTAATGTGAATTGTATAAAAAACTGGTACAAATTTTAAAATTATATTTAATGTATATTATAGATAATTTTTGTATAAAGAAAATCATATCTCAGTTAATGGGACATACGTCTGACATACTGGATCTTGGCAGGAGTCAGATCAGAGTACTAGTGGGCCTGCTCACCGGGCATGGACCATTCAGACTACACCTTCGGAGGATGGGGATTCTGACACAGGAACCCACCTTGTGCCGACTGTGTGACATGGACGATGAGACGGCAACTCACATTCTATTCGAGTGTGAGGCCTTGGACTATAAACGGTTCCTCATCTTCGGTGACACGAATCCTGAATCCTATCACCACCTTGAGGAGCTGGTCACAGGACTCAAATCTCTTATAAAGGGAACTGCCCTGTGGCAACAGTAACTCAAGGAATTTAGGACACCTGGATTCTAGCCTACCTGAGGATCAGCGGGATGCTGATTTTCAGCTGAACAAACTAGAGTCCTGCAAGCACGGGTGCGTGTAAGGACTCTTGGTGCCGAACCTGGTTACAATATTCCCACAGGAAGCAGTGCTCAAACATGGGGCTCCATAGGTGAGACCATGCCAGGTTACTTAGATTAGATTAGATTAATGGGACATACTAGTACTTATATAAACAATTAAGTAAATTTAATGTGAAAAATATAATTTGTTATTAAAGAATCAGTCTGGCTTTCGGGAGCATCATTCTTGTGAGACGACCTTCCAGAAAATCATTAATGAATTTAAATCTAAAAGAGATAAAAACCTTTTTACTGAAGAAGAATTTTTATACCTAAAAAGGGATACCATATTTTTCGAATGTCAAGCGCCCACGCTTTTTTTACAATAATACTAGTATTTTTCATTTATTTTTGTTTTAATTTTATTTTGAAAATTATTTTTAACTTTTTAGTTCGATGTTTTTCAGAAACATGCTTTTTAGTTTTCCTTAATTACATTTATTTTTTTACTTGTTAGTTTCATATGCTATAAAAGCGTGTTTTTTAGTTTTTTTAAACTATATTTATTTTTTATTTTTTAGTCCAATTTATTTTATTTCAATAGATTCGTTAATTTGCTATGACGGTTACAAGACCCTCACTCAATCATTATTCGTTTATTTAGTTGGAAATGCTTTGAAAGCGTGTTTTTTTGATTTCTCAAATTATATTTATTGTATGTATTCATATTGTTGATGATTAAACATATTGTTTCAATCACTTGGAAAAAAAAATTATTATTGTGAAATCTAAAGAATTGTTAGATTAATTCTAAGACAATTTCATTCATATTGTTTATAATTAAACGTATTGTTTTCAGAACTTGGAAAAAATTACTATTGTGAAATCTAAAGAATTGTTAGATTAATTCTAAGACAATTTATAATTACACGTATTAAACGTGACTAAAAAAAATAACGATACGGGACTCATCCGAGGCAGCAGCCGCGGAGTGGAGAGTTACAAACAAATAAAATTTAAGTTAACGAAAAATAATTCAATTCAGAGTAAAAAACGTAGGGTGCATTTTACTACATTTCATAACTTTCTTCTCATAGGTAGTTGCCAATAGAATGATTGTAACATTCAATATATTAAGCACAAACCACGCTTTTTACTCTGAATTGAATTATTTTTCGTTAACTTAAATTTTATTATAATTTTATTTTGAGGTGATTAACTATAAATGATTGTTTGATCTTCTACTACTGTAATATAAACTCTTTGTAATTGAGAATTATTTTCTATTTTTTAGTTCGGTTAGCTATAAAAGCGTGTTTTTTAGTTTTTTAAAACTATTATTTATTTTTAACTTTTTAGTTCAAGTAATTTTAAAAGCGTGTTTTTTTAGTTTTTTTTAAACTATTATTTTATTCAAATATCAAACCCCTGCTACACTATTTGGACACCTCGTATTTTTAGATTAAAAAATATATGTATAAGTATATTGCGTGTAGAAATTAAGTGGGACAATATTGACAATTTCATGGGACAACCATTTTAACAATAAATAATCAAAAATACATTTAGTTTTTTGGATATTTTGTTTTTTAACGAATTTCTTATGACCACATTTTCTTTGGCGCACAGTGTATCTTAAATAATTTAAATAAGTATAGAACTTGTTTATATCGGTATTACATCTACAATTTTATCGTGAATAAGTTTGACCAACTTCTTCACGATGGCGTTTAAAAGTTTATTGTGAACATGTTCAATCCCCGAAATAAAAACTTACATCAAACTTCGAATATTAATTAACTATTAATAAATCAACCATCAAAATTTGTTATTGTTGTCTTTTGTTAAAGTTCACAATAAAATTTGATGAACATTAAAACAAGTGCTAATTCGAAAATTTGGATGAAACCATATGAAACAACGACCTTGAATTTATTAGTCATCTTTTTTACGATAAAGTTGATGTAATACGGGTAGTCAAATATATTTAAAAATAATAATCACATCTTTACCAAATTAATCAGAACAAAAAAAAATGGAGTTGCCAGGCATCGATCCCGGTACCTCTCGCATGCTAAGCGAGCGCTTTACCATCTGAGCTACACACGCAGTTAATACAATTTGACGATAAGCGGTACATAGATTAAAGATTAAAAATATTGTTTTTTTATGTTATTGTATTATTAAATATCTTTTGTAATAATTTCTTGCAACATTTAAAATCATTTTGATAAGAAGCAAACAAGATGAGTACACAGCTGCCTTGAGTCTCTGGCTTCTTGTGCTGTGTCGAGTGTCCGAGCGAAATATTAACCCAAACTGCAGACATGCGCAAAGGAGTGGAGAGTTACAAACATAAATACATACAGGTGAAGTTAATAAAAGCGTGTTAAACAAACAACTCTACAAACAACTTGGGCACAATAATTTACCAAAAATTGACATTTTCTGAACATGTTGATTATATATATTTTAAAAAACTTGGTTTCGCTTATCGTGTAAGTCAAAATCTTACCTTATATTCTAGACAGGCATAGAATACAATAATTAAACTATACTTTGATTATTGCACTTTCATGTAATGAAACAGACATTAACAAACTCCAAATACTACAAAATGAGGTTTGTATTAAAAAAATGGATAGTGTAGCAAAACTTTAATGCAGTTAACGTTAAAATGGCTTTTAGTCCCACAATATTTGAAATTTAGGACATTTAGAACGTTGTGTATTATCTTGGTGTTATGAGTCTTTTACTCTTGCGTATTTGTCGTGTTCGATCAGAATATGGCGTAGAAGGAAACTGGCAGTTATTGCACAATAATGCACCATTATATCGATCGACACTTGTTACCGATTTTGGAGAAAAAATGGCATTTAACGATCAACTTCTCCCCATATTCTCCAGATTAGGCACCATACGACTTTTTTCTCTTCGGTAGACTACATTTACATCGTTATGTCTACGTAGATTCCATCCAAACGGCGATAACGACCATTTTGAAGAACGTCCTCTTCAATGAGATGAAATCCTACAAATATGTTAGCTCACGCCCATCTACCAAGCTGTTGTGGAGCTTATTAAACAGCACTATCAATAAAACTTTATACAGTGCTGGGTTGAAACAACGAACTGTAGTTCTGGCGAGGAAACAGCAAGAAAATTTAAGGCATTGACCAGGTAAAGTCTCCGAACAGCTATGGGAATCTTAACAGTTCACTGCCAATTGCGACAACATCTCTTTAGAATGGAATTAGCAAAATCACCGCTATGCATAGGTTGCGAAGAAGAAGAGAAAATATTAGAGCATATAAGGTACGACTGCTCTGCTTTTTCTGAAATCAGAAGATCCGTATTGAGCGAGTACTGGCTTACACCAGCCGATGTCAGGGAGATCACCCTCGTTAGCCTCATTAGCTAATTTAAATATCTAGGCTTGATGACAGCCTGAAGTGGATATCCCTACACACGGGAGAATGCCCACTGGATTATATGTGACCTTAGTTGTGGCAGAGCACTTGCTCGCCCCTCACCAAATTTTTAGATCCAGATCTAGACCTGAAATCCTCAAAAAAAATTTGGACACATTGAATTTAAAATAATTTGTTACCATCGTATCTATGTAAAATATTAAATACAGAAAAGATATCCACATCCACTCCTACAATACTAGACAGAAACACCATATTCAGATATATCCTAATTTATTAATAAGGTATCCAGTATCCTACAAGAAACAAAAGCGCACGAAAACAATGTGCAATGAGTTTGAAGTACCTCTATGGAAAGATTATTGCTTGCCATACCATCAAAAATAATCAATTTTATAACAACACAAAGCTTTTACCGGACTCATTTTTATTTTCTGGCCTTGTCCGACAAAATGAGATCTTCTGGCCTAAAAATAAACCGGAAAGCACTAATTTCTGGCCGGTTTTAAAAAATAGTATAGATTGTGGTGTGGCAAGGGGTGAAACAAGACGGGCGATGATGACAGCACTCGCTTCGCTCGGACAGTCAACTCTCGCCCTAGTCAGAAATCGTCTTTGTTTCATCCCGTGCCACACAATATATTTTTCATATCACAAGCATTGAAACAGCGAGTTTTGATCTCTGTAGCCAGTCGAAGTAAGACTATTTAAGGCCAATGCAACTGTCAGTCAGAAACCTTCTGTCCCCTTCTGTCCCCCTAGGGCAGAAACAACTGTCAGTTTCTGACTGATAGTTACATTGGTCTGAAATTGTCTTGTTTCGACAAGCAAAACAGGGATCAAAACTAGCTGTTTCAATGCATGTGATATGAAATAGTATATTGTGTGGCAAGGGGTGAAACAAGACGATTTCTGACTTGGGCGAGAGTTGACTGCCCGAGCGAAGCGAGGGCTGTCTTTGCCCGGTCAGAAATAGTCTTTGTTTCATCCCATGCCACACACTAAATTTTTTATATCACATGCATTGAAACAGCAAGTTTTGATCTCTGTAGCCAGTTGAAGTAAGACTATTTCAGACAAATAGCGTAGTAATATCTTGACAACGATTTGACGACAGCTGTCAGACGATTATGATTTTATTCGCTTTTGTTTATTACAAATGCGATTTTAACAGATTTGAAATAAAGACATAAATAATAAATAAATGAATGTGCCAGGCAGAAATAACGTTGTTAAAATATTTACTTAGTATCTTTATTTTAATGGTCAAAATCCCTTAATAAAAGAAAAGAAAAACAGCTTTTATATTAGTTAAATTATATTACAAGATGATTCCGAAATAATATAAGAATATATTGCGGAATTCATTTTAAATTGCCAAATTATATTGTTTTTTTCGTAGTGCTTTTATTAAAGGTATAATCAAATTAAAACTAAACAAAGTCTAGTTTTTGAAGTAAGTCTGAGAATCAATTAAGAAAATTCTCAGAATAATTTCTATCCCATTTAAAGTTATATCGTTCCTTTCTGATATATGCTCAACGAAACCGAATATTTCCTTGGAAAGTTTAGGAGCAAGTCATTCAAAATACGTTAATCAAAACTTGTGAGAGTGATAGCTTTGGAATACGTGAATGCCTCCATTTGTCAACATTCATCCTAATGTTATTTGCTCCTGTGAAGCGTAAAGTATATAAAGTTGGGAAAATCAGCTAAGTGGTTCATTTTTACTGCTTGAAAAATATAAATAGTCAAGGTTTTATGAACTGAACGTGAGGGATATACATTCTTGAACTTTTACTGAATGGAAAAAGAGCGAATGTTTACAAGCACGTGTATGAAATAAAAAATGTATTGGGAATTATACAAGTTGTTGAGACAGCTACGTCGAAATGTTCTAAAAAACGCTCTTCCTCAAATAACAAGTAATGACTAACATGCTTCCAACATTTCAAAAAATAAAAATAAAAAGTCGCATATCTAAAAATTCTAAATAATATATTTTAACGCAGTCATTATTTAAAGTTCTACAGCTTTGAAAAGCAAATGTCGAATTTAAATTTTAACTACATTCAGAATAAGTGAAACCATTTATAAATGTTCATTGTTACACGAAAGGGTTTAATTTAATAGAATTTGGTGAAAGTAGGATTTTGTATGATTAAAAAAGGTCGAATTTGTATAAAACTGAATAATGAATTTCAGTATTTCTCCAATATGATTGTAAAAGAAACAAGTAAAATCAACAAATGGAAAATAATATATTTTTTTAATGTAACGGTTAGTTGAACATTTTTGAAAGCGACAGCTATTTACCTGTAAAGAAATCAACATTTATACGCCATTTTAATATTTTATCTTCCATTTGAATACACAAAAATTTCTGTTTTAATTTGTTAATTCATTCTTTGTTTATACAAGCCATTTGATGTTGACGTGTCAGTGTATTTTGTTCCATTGGGAAAATCGTGCAGTGATAAAATTCCTTATTTTGGAAGGTTTATCAGCAACAGAAATTCATACAAAAATGGTAGAAGTGTTAAAGAAATCTTCTCGTACATTCCCAACTGTGCATCGATGGGTTTTAGAGTTTAAACGTGGTCGTACAAGCGTCGAAGATGAAGCACGTAGTGGTGAAATTGCTAATACAATAGGCATCTCAAATGAACGAGTACTTCACATTTTAGACTAAGAATTATATATGAAAAAGCTGTTCGGAAAGTTAGTGTCGCATTCGTTAACAATTCAACAAAAACTGAATCAAAAACAAATTTCTTAGCGTAATCGTTTTAAGTATAAAAACCCGATTTTGTGTGTCGTTTTATAACTTTGATTCCCAAACCTGACAAAAACCACACTAACCCTCACAACTACAGACCAATCTCTCTGCTTAATGTCATAGGCAAACTCTTTGAACTTCTACTCCTAAATAGAATCAGGGACTTTCTAGAAACTAACTCCATAATCCCCCCTTTTTAACATGGATTCAGACACCAAACCACTCTACCCAAAACTCGATTCTAGAACTACAATCTTTCTCCTCCTCAGCTCTAAATCAGAGAAAAGTCATCTCTGCCATATTTATGGATGTCCAAAAGGCCTTCGACAAAATTTGGCACGCTGGCCTTATTAGAAAGCTAATTGACATCCAATTCCCCATCCCAGCCATAAAACTTATTCACCCATATCTTTTTAACAGAATTATCCAAGTCAAGGTTGGAAATGCAATCTCCGATCCATTCACCCCCTGTCAGAAGTTCTACAAGGATCAATCCTAGCCCCAACTTTATATACCATCTACGCTAGCGGTATTCCTCCTCTGGAAAATATCCAGCTCTACGCCGATGACACGGCCTTGTACACCTCCGCATCGTCGACTGAAGCCCTCGAAAAACTCAGAGACTGCTGGATCAGTTCTACAACTGGTGCAGCAGATGGAGAGTAGCTTTAAATCCAAACAGAACCCAAACCATCATCTTTGGACATCCTAACCTCAGTCGACGAGAAAATCTCTCTTTCCACTATATTAACCTGTCACTATGGGGGGAACAGCTCGTCTCTTAGGATCAGGTGACCCACCTGGGTGTTCGATTTACTCGAACACTCAGGTGGGATGCCGATGTTGAGCTTACACTCAACAAAATGAGAAGACGAGCATTCCTACTAGGTGCTCTGGCGGTAGAATCGGAAGAAGTGACACCAAAACCCTCTTACACTTTTTAGGCACGTTCAAGCACCATGGAGGGATGAAGAGAAGTTAGAAGATCCAACTTCACAGGAAATGCAAGTGGGAAGATTTGTGAGAGCGGGGCCGACGACAGACAGATACTAACTCCTTTCCAACACTCCATCCATCCCTTGAAAGGACGTAAGTCCTACAACAGGGTCCTCTTACATACCAAATTCCTAAAAATCATCATACTTATCTTCCTAATATATACTCTTAAGTCTACGTCTATAACTTTGCATGAAACTGAAACAAGATGGTTACAGTGGACTGAAGCTGGTTCTTCAGCCCCAAAATAGTTGAAGTCAAAACTATCGGTAAAAAAAGTTATAGTATTAGTTTTTTAAGGTGCAAACGGGGTTTTGTTTATTAATTATTTTGAAAAAGGTAAAATTTCCAGTTGAAAAAAAATAGTGAAAAAAGACCCGGTTTACACAAGAAAACAATCATTTTTTATATATAACACAAATGACGTGTTTACACAAGTTTGTTGATAATGGCTAAATTGAAATTGCTTGGATATCCACTGTATTCCCCAGATCTGGCTCCCTCTGACTATTATCTCTTCAGAAACCTAAACCAATTCCTTCGTAAAAAAGCGTTTTTTGTCGATTGAAGGAGCTATTAAAGCAAACAATGTTTTGCAGAGTTTCCTGAAAATCATTACAGAGATGGTATAAAATTACGGAAGGATCATTGGAATAAGTGTGTTTAAGCTAAGGGAGATCACATTAAAAAATACACATTATTTCAGTTTTGGTTTCCAAACTTTTTACGTTTAGGTGTGTCAAAAATATTTAACTATTAAAAATGCAACATTTAATTAGAGATCTATCAATCCTCATATTTTAAATAAACGAGTATTTGTACAATGTCAAATCACTTTTAACAGAGTTTAATATAATAAGTTGATGCTGAGTTTTTTTGTGACGACTGGGGCAAGCAATAAATCTTGGTAAGTTTTCAATACTTCTCCTATGGCTTAGAAAAGATAAGTGATAGATGACTCGATCTGTCTCTTTGTGTTATCTGCAAAGCTGACATCGGAGTGACATTTTATATAGATTATTCTTTTACATGATTATTCTCTCTCTTTTTGTCTATTTACTTTCTCAAGAAAAACTTTCCTGCTGCAAACTAGTAAAATACAAGGAAGTTTACGACAGTTACTTTATTTGTGCGATGATGCGACAACCGCTATTTTAGATATTTTTTAGGGAATATTTGCTTACATTTAAGACATATACAGGTAATTTTACAAAATGTTTTAAAATATGGCGTTTTTGTACTTGATTTATTCATTTTGGCATTTTTGCTTAAAATGTACACCTGTTTATTATTTTTTTTTTAATGGGAAGTCATCGGTTTCACCACGATTTTCAAAAATCGAGTTTTTAACAGATCTGTAGGTTTTGAGGTCCTGACTATTTCTGCGATGATATACGTATGTATACATATATGTATGTATGTGTGTGTATGTATGTAACTCTTTTATAACTTTTAAACATCTTGACCGCTCGAAAACAAGATTTCTGGTGTTCGAAAGAATTTCAATCAACTCCTGACAATTTGAATTTAATAGATTCAGAAAAAAAAACGATAAAAGGGTTAAAAACCGTGTTTTTTGAGAATAACCTTTTTGGCGGTTGTACCGATCAACTCCATCATTAGCTCTTAACCACAAAAAATGACGTTTTGAAATCAAAATTGGTTGATTGGTTCATGACATATAGTTGTCGAATACTTTGGAAAAAAATGCTTTTCAGAATAGCTTTGGATTTTTTGAATAATCAATTCTGCATTATTCCTAAACACCCAAAAATATGCGTCTATTGAAGCTTCGAACATCAAAATCGCTCAACGCGGTAATAAGGTTTTTCAAAAATTTCAACAAAAATGTTTTCGAAAATTGGGAAATTATTGGTTTTACTCCGTAAAACTCCAAAGCAGCCGATTTTGCTGACAGCATTGCAAAATGCAAGTGAAGATGGGCCGGACACGTGGCACGAGAGAACGAAGAAAAGTGGATGAAGCGAATAATGCAATGGAGGCCAAAAGAGCACAAACGTGGCCACAAAAAAAGATAGGCCAATGACATCAAGGAACATGCAGGGAGAAACTGGCACCAGTTAGATAAGACAAACAAAGTTGGAAAAGACAGGGGGAAGCCTATGTCCAGAGGTGAACTAGAAGGGGCTGCTAAAGAAGAAGAAGACTCCGTTTGGCGATAATCGAGTTTTTATCAGATCCCGATGTTTTTATGCTCTTTGTGAAACAGCACATAAATACCTTTTTAAGCTCGAGGACCTCAGAACAACAAAAAAGATACATTTTTGAGCTCGAAGATGTCAAAAATATCATATACAAATGCTGTCTAAAGCTGCAAGGATGGCCTGGAGGGTCAACCACTTTCCGATTATTTTTTTATTATTTATTGGATTTTAATGTGTATCTTTAAATTTGTTTTATCATTTTTTCAAAATTAAATTTGGAAATCCTTAACCACCAACAGCCGATCAGCTCTTTTTTGGCATTTTCTATTACTTCTTTAAGTGTTTCTGGTTTAATTCAGGCATTTTTGTTTTGTATCTTGGCTTTAAATTTTTAAAGCGTCTCAAGTTTATTGGAAATTAAATTTTTAATATTTCCATACGAAAATCAGATGCAAATACATCAGATGAGCGTGGTGGACAGTCAAAATCACCTTGTTTTAAAATCAATCGATCAGGTAACATTACCTTTAATAAATCCATTGTTTCAGCAGTAATCAATTCTAATCAAGTACAATTGCTTAATATTGCAGTTCCATAAACGGTAACTGCTACATCTTCATAAAAATTAGATACAGACTAATGACTTTATCTGATCATATACTTTCACATACAGTAGCTTTTGGAAAAGGTAAAGGCACTCCTTTAATTGCCTTTGGATTTTCTGTGTTCAATAATAAATATCTTACATCAAATATAGCTCATTTCTCATGATCAAACGACTCTAAAAATCAGATTCACCAGCAAGGTCGTCTTGATTGTTTAGTTAGACCGTATTGAAACTAGCAAAAATGATTCTCAAACTTTTTGTTAATAAAAACTAGAATATAAAGGTTAAAATATATAAAGATATAAATTTATATTTACAATTATAGATCTATTTAGCATTATTATCAGACTGATATAATTGAACGGATTTTGCACTGACTAGATAGAGAAATCTTATCTTTAAAAGTAGATAGTAAATGTAAACCATAAAAATTATCAATTAAAATTATATTTTCTATGAAATTTACATTTAGATATACGTTAAGTAGTTGTACTTTGCTCCGTTACTGACTTTGTTTTATGTTAAGTTAATTTCTGCTCTGTATGACTTTACTAAAATGTAAGTCACACTAAAGCTATATAAAATAGTAAAACAATTCTTAAAAGAATGTCAGTTTAATATGTTAATTTTATGGGTTTTATAAGTTAAAAAAGAGCACTATAAATATTCACTGTTGTATAGCAGGGTGGGTAGTTATTTACTATAAAGTGAATAATCACAATTTATAAAAAGGACTTTTTATAGTAGAAAGTTTTTTTTACTGATTTGTAGGTCATATTACTATTATATAAATTATTTCACTAGTTTCACATGTAAGAACAAAAAAAAAGAAAAAAAAGTCGATCCCATTACGATAACCCAATATTCCCAACAGAATTGTCACAACCAGCCGCTTATCCAAATAGGCCACGAGTTATAGAAACGCATCTAAGCATTTCTCGCTGAAGTCATCAGAAATAGGAGATGCCCCTTCCACAAGAAGGCTAGAACAAAACTCTCGACATCCCGGCATTTTCAGCTTTTTGACATTATATTTCATTATAATAACTTGTTAATAAAGTTCCTTTTCGGTTTAATTTCAATTGTAGTTTTTTTAAAAACATAACTTTCGGTTTCGAATCTAAAAGTGGCGCAGTCAGTAGGATTTGCCTAACGGTAATACGACAAAAATCGCGTTAAACCGGTCTGTATTAACAGTTTAACGGCAAATATCGAAAACCGAAAGTGTTTGAAGTCACCGAAAAGTATCATCCAAATTAGGACCACATCGCCAAAGTTTGGAGAACCTAGAGGAGGACAAAATAGCCAAATCTAGTTAGATTAGGAAGCCCAGGGGAGAAAGACCACATCGCTCAACCCTATTGGCAGTAAATAAGAAGAAAGTATGAAAATAAAAATAGGACTAATGTAAGTTTTGCTCTCCTATTATAAACCTATCAATTCATATTTATTTTGAAATTTTTCCTATTTTTTTTTATTATAATACAGATTGATTTTTACCATTAATAAAAAGAAAAGTATTAAACTTATTAACTTTTATGTCAAACGTAGAAGAATTAGCTGAAATATTAAACAGCTCACTTAATTTAATTAGCTCAGAAAGTAGTGTAGTAACAGATATCAATAATATACCACCGTTACCTAGTACAGAATCAGATAGTGATCTAGAAACGGAAATGGCTACTAACTATCAGCTCTTAAAATTATATGTTGATACCATACCAAATTTTGATGGTAATCCACATACTCTTGGTGTTTTCTTGGATGCTTGTGAGAGTTTGATTGCTCAATTCTCAGATCGCACGACACCAGCTAGCCAAATAAATTCATATATTTTACGCGCTGTTATAGGAAAATTAACAGGAAGAGCCCTTAGTTTAATAGGCTCACGTACCGAATTAAAAACATGGAATGAAATTAAAAATTTACTTAATTTAACTTTTAACGATCAAAGAAATCTTGATTGCTTAGTGCAAGATTTAATTGCATTACAACCATACAAAAATGAATCACCCTATAATTTCGGCATGCGATGCCAAGACTCCCGAAGTCTCATTACAGCAAAATTAAATGCTATGCCTATTAACTTACAAGAAAAAACAATTCACCTTCGAAATTATGACGATTTAGCATTAAAAACTTTTATTCGAGGCCTTACTGGTCAATTACAAAATAATGTTAGACTTCGTAATCCAGATTCTTTAGAAAAAGCTATGTCTCTTCTCATAGAAGAAGAAAATTTTCTTTATTGCAATCAAAAAGCAAATTTTTTAAATACACATTCTTTTAGACCAGGTCAAAGATTGACGCCCAGTAACCACAAAACTGACAGACAACAAAAACAATTTCAACAAATTTCTAAACCTAATTACATCCCCAATTTTCAATATAACAATAATAATTTTAATAGACAATTTTCTAATTTTCCCAATAACTCAAACTTCCAAAACGTTTCAAATTTAACCCCTCAAAGACCACAATTCAGTAATCAACAACCCTTTAACAATTTCCAGAATTTCAACAGAACATCTAACGTATTTAACCGAAACAGTCAAATTACTAAAAATCCCAATCTCGCTCAAAACTCGAATCCATTTAATCGAAACAGTCAAATTTCGAGAAACCCCAACTTTAACAATAGACAAAACTACGTCCCAGAACCAATGGATACTTCGACAGGAAATACTAGAATTAATAATCATTATTTACCAGATACATTTCAATTTGAAAATCCTTTCGAAAATCAACATAACGAAGATCTTAATTTCTCAGAAAATGATGATATGCAAAATAATTATCAACAACACAATTGCGATTCCTACGAAACAGAAAATGAGATGTACTCTTATCAAGAACATTGTGAGAACACAAGTTCATTGCCAATTCCACAGAGTCAGTCACACAGTGTATCAAATGACCATATGGGAAATTTTCACATAGACCATCCTTATCAAACAAACAGATAATAAATCTTAACTTACTAAAAGCAAACTTGCCTTTTATATATATTCCCGAACTAAATGCAAATTTTTTAATAGATACAGGAAGTAGTAGAAGTTTAATAAATCCGAAATTAGCTTACCAATTTTACCAAAAATTTATTTTCAATGAACAATTTAATATACAAACCGCTCACAGTATTAGCTACCATAATGAAGTAATAATAATTCCTATTTTTAACGTATTTAAAGTAAAAGAGAGACACAAATTTTACCTTTTTAATTTTAGTAACAAATACGATGGTCTTATAGGTATAGACTTGCTAAGACAACTAAACGCATCCGTAGATTTAAACAAAAAACTAATTATTACTCCTAAAGTTAAAATTCCGATTATTTACGAATCCGAAGAACTGTCTCAATTAAAACACAAATTAAAAATTGAAAACTATTCTATTAATATTCCAGCCCGAACTACTAAAATAGTTAAATTACCAGTCAATGAAAAAAACGGTATAGGATGTCTTAATTATATTAAATTTCAGAATAACTTAGAGACACCACAAGCATTAGTTAATATAGAAAATCATTTTGCTATAACTTCAATAACTAATTCTGACACTTTTCCTAAAGTAATTACAGTTACTGCTCCTTTTAATGTAGAATTATTAGACATAACACAAATAAATTATATGGAAAATATAGAGCCAGACGATAAATTACTTACCTTTGACAATGATATACTAACAAAAAATTTAGAAAATTTAAGATTAGCTCACTGTAACCTAGAAGAACGAAAAGCTATAGAAAACCTATGTTTCGAGTATAAAGATATATTTTATTGTGAACAAATTCCTTTAACTTTTACAAACGCAATACAACATAAAATTAATTTAACTAACGAAACACCTATATTTACAAAAACTTATCGCTATCCTCAAGTACATAAAGCCGAAGTAAAATCACAAATTGAAAAAATGTTATCGCAAGGCATTATACAGCATTCGCACAGTCCATGGTCCAGCCCCATTTGGATTGTTGAAAAAAAACTTGACGCTTCAGGTAAACGTAAGTGGCGACTTGTAATAGACTATAGGAAACTGAACGAAAAAACAGTTGACGACAAATATCCCCTTCCGAACATTACAGACATTCTAGACAAATTAGGGAAAAGTCAATATTTCAGTACATTGGACTTAGCGAGCGGGTTTCATCAGATACAAATGGACAAAGACGATATACAAAAAACAGCCTTCTCAACTGAAAATGGACATTATGAATTTAAAAGAATGCCTTTCGGACTAAAAAATGCCCCTAGTACATTTCAACGCGTAATGGACAATATTTTAAGAGGTTTACAAAACGAGACATGCTTAGTTTATTTAGACGACATTGTCATTTTTAGCACATCCTTACAAGAACATTTAAAACGACTTCGAGAAATTTTTGATAGACTCAGACAAGCTAATTTTAAAATACAATTGGACAAATCCGAGTTTTTAAGGAAAGAAGTCAGTTACTTAGGACATATTATAACACCAGACGGAGTAAAACCTAACCCCGACAAAATTGCAGCAGTAAAAAATTTTCCTTTGCCAAAATCCGCTAAAGAAATAAAAAGTTTTCTTGGACTAATTGGATATTATCGTAAATTTATAAAAGACTTCGCAAAAATTACAAAACCAATGACAAAATGTTTAAAAAAGAATGCAAAAATAATTCATGACAATGACTTTTTGACCGCTTTTGACACTTGTAAAAAATTACTAACTAATGCCCCAATTCTTCAATATCCAGACTTCTCGAAAGAATTTATATTGACGACAGACGCTTCGAATGTTGCACTTGGAGCTATCTTATCTCAAGGCCCTATTGGTTCCGATAAGCCTATAGCTTTCGCATCAAGAACCCTCAACGAATCCGAACAACGGTATAGTACTATAGAAAAAGAATTATTAGGAATTGTATGGGCATGCAAATATTTTCGACCCTACATTTGGGGTAGAAAAATCAAAATTTTCACCGATCATCGACCTTTAGTTTGGTTATTTAATCTAAAGGAACCAAATTCCAAACTTACTAGGTGGAGACTTAAACTCGAGGAGTTTGATTTTGAAATCATATACAAAAAGGGTAAAACTAATACCAATGCTGATGCCCTTTCGAGAATATCTTTAAATGTTTTAGAAAACGAATCCACAATAAACAATCCCGGCAGTATTAACGAAGACACTTTAAAATACCTTCAACAACTAGCAGAGAACCCTATAAATATTTCGGACGAGGACCCTAACATAATTATTCATTCTGACGTACAGCTAAAACCTCCCGATCCATTAATTGACAAAGACACTCTTCAATCAACACAGCATACAACTGCCAATGAAACCACTAACGACGGAATAAAAATATTAGACGACATTATTAATAACAAAGTAAATCAAATTTTAGTTTTTGGACAAATTTATCAAAAATTAACTGTAAAACATGACGATTATGAACACCATAAAATAATTACCGTCGAAATTCCGACTGAAAGCAACCATAAATTGATTTTTGACTTCTTAAAAAATTATACAACAGAAAAAAGAACTTATTGTATGTACTTCCACACAGACAAACTCTACAGCGACTTTAACACAGTATACTTAAGACACTTTTCAGAGAAAGGACCAAAACTAATTAGATGTACAAAATTAGTTAATACAGTAAAAGACAAAGAGGACCAAATACTTCTTATTAAAAATCATCATGAAAGTAAAACTAACCATCGAGGAATTTTAGAAACTTTAGAAAAAATTAAAAGAAATTATTATTGGATAGGTATTAAAAACACGATCACTGAATATATAAACGCTTGCGATATATGTCAAACAACAAAATACGCTAGGAAAAATCCTTATTCCCCTTTAATGATTACAGAAACGGCTTCTAGACCATTTCAAATTGTTCACGCTGATTTATTCTTCTTCGACAACAAAATTTATCTGACAATTGTAGATTCGTTTACAAAATTTGCTCAAGCATACGAAATTCTAGGAAAAACCGCTATTCACATAAGTAATGGACTAATTAAATATTTTACTTCTTTTGGAGTTCCAGAAAATTTAATTTTAGACAATGGTACAGAATTTAAAAACGATGTAGTATCCGAAATTTTAAAAGTACATAAAATCAAAGCCCATTTTACCACAGTAGGTCACCACGAAAGTAATGCCATTGTAGAACGCTTTCATTCGACAATAATTGAGCACCTAAGAATTCTCAAATCCCTATATCCAAATGAAAAAGATAACCTTATGAATTATGCAATTTTAGGCTATAATAACAGCATACACAGTAGTACCAACTTTACACCTTTCGAACTTACTTTTGGTCATACTAATTCCCGAAACCCCAATGAAATATTTCTACCTACATCATTTTTCACAGATTATGCGGAAAACCATAAGAAAAGACTAGAACATGTTTACGATAACGTTAAAGATAAACTAGAAACAAACAAAAAGAAAATCGCGGACAAACACAATACACAAGGCAATACAAATGACCAATTCAAAGTAGGAAACATTGTATATAAGAAAAACTTTCAATACAGAAATAAAAAAGACAACAAATTTATAGGCCCCTATAAAATATCTAAACTTCTAGATAGAAATAAAGTCGAAATTATAAATGAACAAAATAAAAATAAAACTGAAACAATTCATATTAAAGAACTTAGAAAACCTTTCGTTACAGATTTTTCGGAATCCTCTACTTCGCAGACATCAGCCTGACGAAACCGACCTTCCATAAAATACTTGACAATCCTGGACTATTACCTCTAAAATTAGGAAACGCCGAAAATATCGTGGACTATTGGTCATTCATTAGAATCATTGACATTACAGACATAATTGAAGAATTCTTGACAATTCAAAAGAAATTTATTAGTTTGAAACAAATGATAATAGACAAAACAACAAACAACACCGAAACTTATTTTGAAAATATATTGAATACATTTGAATCCATCACTATACTTGAAAATAAAACTAAATCTCAGATCAACCAACTAAATCCTTGTTTTAACCAAAACCATGTAAAGAAACGAGGACTAATTAATGGCTTCGGTTCCATTATCAAATCAATAACGGGCAATCTAGATCAAAGCGATGCTGACAGATATAATAAAGCAATCGAAACTCTCTCAACAACACAAAATAAAATAAAAACTTTAGTTAATGAACAAATTACAATTATCGAAAATTCTATAAACACTTTTAATTCCAGTATTCAAGTTTTAGCACAAAATCAATTAACAATCAAATCACAAATTGATAATATTGCCAATATCATTAATACAGCACAAGCACAGGCAAAACAAACTTTTGAGCTTGCCTATATTGAAAGTGTCACTTACCAAATAAGTAATTTATATCAATATATCTATGATTTATTGGAGCAAATAGAAGTGGCTATTACCTTTTCAAAAGCTAAACTTTTTCACAGTTCAATTATTGAACCAGAAACACTACTGAGAAATATTAAATTAATTGATGTTCATTTATTAAACAATAAGTTGCCTTTTGAACCTATTATTAGCAACATTTTAAAATTTGAAAAAATAATGAATATAAAAAGCTATAGTAATAATAACAAAATCATATTTATAATTGAAATTCCAATCGTAGAAATTGAAAACTACAATCTGTATCAGCTTTTCCCTTTACCAATCCTTAAAAATGACAAATACCAAATTATTATTCCAAAAACCCAATTCCTGATCCTAAACGAGCAAAACTATATGTCATTTAACAAAGAATGTCAAGAGATCGATAAAGAAGAATTTATCTGCCACGAATCCACGCCTTCATCAATTAAAGAAGATGCCCCTTGTGAAGTTCAAATGTTAAAATTTACCAGTGACCATACAAACTGTGAAATTGACCAAGTAGACATTACCGACACCAAAATTCATAAACTTCGTGAAAATAAGTGGTTAATTGTTTCGCCATTTGTTACAGCCGCTCAACAAATTTGTGGTGGCACCAAAGACAATATACCTCTCTTAGGAACTTTTGTAGTTGAACTAGATAAACAGTGCTTAGTTAAAATAGAAAAAACAGTGCTTCGTAGTAATAGACTTCCGAAAAGTGAATTTAAAATTATTCAACTTCCAAAACTTAACTTCAAAAACTCTATTAATGGAAATTCTTATAATATTCAACCTTTTAAACTTAATGATATAGACGTTGGAAAAATGAATATTCTAAAAGACTCTTTAGACTTACAAACTAAAAAATTAAGTGAAATTTTTGAAAACCCAGTTTATTACAAAAATATTAGCATATGGACAATTTTCGTATATGTCTTTATCACTATTACTATATCCTATGGTTTTTATTATTTTTATTGTAAAAGTTATAGCAAGAAATTAACAGAAGAAAATAGTCAAGAAAACATGGAAATTCCTGTGAATGCAAATCCGGTTGCTGCACCCCGGATTCTTCTCTAAGGGTGGAGGAGTTATAGAAACGCATCTAAGCATTTCTCGCTGAAGTCATCAGAAATAGGAGATGCCCCTTCCACAAGAAGGCTAGAACAAAACTCCCGACATCCCGGCATTTTCAGCTTTTTGACATTATATTTCATTATAATAACTTGTTAATAAAGTTCCTTTTCGGTTTAATTTCAATTGTAGTTTTTTTAAAAACATAACTTTCGGTTTCGAATCTAAAAGTCACGCCAAACTTATATGAAGCCTTTCAAAATGGTAATATGTATACATATTTAATTTAATAACAATTCAGTATAAATTTCGAAATCCATGTATATGCCTAAACACACTTGAAATATGCATTGTCATCAAGTTCTTAGCTATCCTGAAAGTTTCAGAGCTCTAGGTAGTCGGAAAATAGGTTTAAATTCGATTACAAAATTCCACGGAATGACACAGAGACAAACAACACTGCGAAAATATAAAAACTTTCTAAAAAATTGGGTTTGCACCTTGAACTCAAATCATAATCGAAGGCTCAAATCCAACTCCGCACGCGTGAATAACAATATTTTTCGTACAAAACTAAAATTTTAATTATATTTTTTTGAAATGAACCTTCTTTATCGAGTTCGAAAAAAAATTGAGTCACATTTTTTGGTAACGCGTCACATTTTTCTGTTACGTGTTATCTTGCTCCTGTCAAGGTCGATTCAGACGAAGTAGTACTTTTTCCGGTGGAGTAAGGATAGTTTGTCTCTTAAGCGGTATTACTCACGCAACTGGACTTTACCGTTCAGAAATACATATGTGCAATCCCCTTACCCCGCAAAAAGAGAGTGGGAAAAATGCTGAGAACTGTGAGAGAGTCAAGTCACGATTTTCGGTTGCACCCTTCTTTAATTTTAAATCTTCCATTAATTGTGGATAGTTATGAAGGTTGGTATTATATAATACTAGCTGTTCCGACGGACTTTGTACCGCATAACACTGTCGTGTCTTTTTTTCCATTTTTCATTTTTTCAAATTTTTACCATTTTGCTTTTTTTTGTTTTCAATGATTTTTTTATATTAGATATTTTATATAAGATATCCACTGCACCACCGTACGGTGGTTTTATAGTACTTCATTTAGTAAGAAATTCTCGTTTAAATATATGAGATAATAACTGCGCCACCTTACGGTGGCGTCCTAGTTATTTTAAACTTGTAATATCTTCTAAGATGTTCATTGAAATTAAGTGATGTCAAAGACATTTTGTTCACAATTAAATACTCTTAATCAACAACACATTTATTTGGATAAAGATTAATATTATTACGTTAATACAACTCTTAACAAATAATGCATAAATTTCGATCAAATTTGATTACCATAAAAACGGTTCTAGTGAGTTAATCTTAAAAGATAGACATATACTGTCGTGGACATTTTTTTAGATCATTTCAAGAGGAATAATTCTTTCATACATATATTTTTGGTATCTTGAACCGTTTTCGCAGCGCACGCAATGGAAGCTCTCAAGGATCAATAATTTTCACCGTTTTTTTCATTACTTCTTCGCTCCTAATAGTTGCATCGTGATGTTATATAGCCTAAAGCCGTCCTTGATAAATGGTCTATTCAACACAAAAAGAATTTTTCAATTCGAACCAGTAGTTCCTGAGATTAGCGCGTTCAAACAAACAAACAAGCAAACTCTTCAGCTTTATAATATTAGTATAGATTTAGAGGTTGGCTTCTTCGCTAGATATGTTGTAAATAGTATAGGTAATGTTTTATTTGGCTAATAAATTATGTTTATTGGAATAAAACAGAACAATTTAAATATTATTCTAGTTCAATTAATAAAATTAGATATTTTATATAAAAGTGTTTTTAATTGAAATTTGTTGGGATTATTGTCATGTCTACATGCACACCAAAATTTATAGTAAAAGTAAGTTTATGATAACTGCGTACAAGCAAATCTTCTTTAAATTCTATTTAGTCTACTGAATATTAAACAACTAAATATTTTATTATTTGTTACTGAAACTTAAAGTAAAGTAAACTTTTAACTACTTCCCCTGTCTTCTGGGTGTGAGGTGAAGTTTTTTTAATTTTTGTAGAAAAATAAATTTTCAACCCGCAAGGAAAATTATACATCTTGATCCGTTCGGAAATAAATGCCAATATAGAATGAAATACAAGAAAATCCAGCAGATTTTACAGATGGAATGAAATTTTAAAATTTTGAGGTTGTATGTGAATGATGCTTTTATGAATTTTCGGAAAATTGACATAAAATATGTGAACTGCTAAATTATACAAATTAATCAAATTATTTTAACATTTTTATCATTATTATCATATTACGTAGCATTGTACCACCTAGAACGACAAAAAATGATACTATTTTATTATTTTAATTAATAAAATCAATAAATAAATCCAATCAACACAATAATTTAATCTAATTATTGATTTTTCTGAACATCCTGTTATTTATACAAGTGTTCTGATAATATACCAAAATACTTAGATTGAAATTGATAAAAATGATTTTAAATAATTTACAATAAACAATTTTTACAATAACAAATAAACTTACCTTACACAACTTCCTAGGCTAGATTAATTGAGCCAATAGAATTAACCGTAATTGCAACATTAAAGTAGTACGACGGTTGTCTTTTTAGTTTTGCATATAGCCCAGTCGCCATCAGAAAAACTTTCAGACAGAAATCTAACCTTAATCTTTTGTTGACATAAATTCAGAGTTTCATTGCTATACAACAAGTTGTATAGATACAGTAAATTATTGAAATTAGCAAGTCGGTCGAAAAATGGATCATTGTCAAGCAATAATTTTTTATTGAAATGGTTTCTGTGTTTGGGAATGAAGCACCACACCAGTCAACTATTTCTCGCTGATATTACGAATTTTAACGTGGTCGCTCCAGTCTCAGCGACCCATCCAGGCTAAGAAGATACAGAAAATATTTAAATACATTGATGTAGTTCGTCAGCTAATTAAGGATGACCGCCGAGTAACATACCGGGAGATTCTACATAAAGATATGGGTGTTACGAAGTTGGTTTTCCGTTGGATCCCTCATTTGCTCATCGGTTCGCCTGAATTGGTGTCGAAAAACATTGGAATGGTTCAACAAAGGAAGCTCAAAAAACGTATATTGTATTGTTATAGGCGATAAATCTTTGATTTACTCCTACGAACCGAAAAAAAAAACGACAATTCGCTGTATTAGTGTTTTACGATAAAGAAAAACTAACAAAAGTAATCTGTTCTTGAAGTGCTCAAAGAAAATGCTCGCAACTTTTTTGTCAAAACCTGTTCAGGTTACTTTAGAAGATCGAAGAACGGTTACTTCCGATTGGTATGTGTTTACCAAAAATATCGCAAAATTCCGACAAAGGAACACACAACGGCAAAAGACAATCGAGTTTTTGGAGCTTCAAAACATCGAATTGTTAGATCACCCACCATATAGTCCCAACCTAAGTCCCAAGGATCTCTTCATTTTCCCAAGGATCAAGATAAAGATCGATTGGTTGGACATATTTTAAAAAACAATGAAGTACTTTAAGACTATATATTTTTTGTCTTTATGGGTGTATTCAAAACTAAAGAGACAGCCCACGTATTTCATATCAAGTAAAACAGACTGCGATTTCTTTTAAGTATTGCACACCTATTTGTGATCCAAAGATGGGACTTCGAGCCAACTTTTACCCCTCTAGAAAATCAAGATCGTCAACAATAAATGATTCCATATTATATAAGAAAAAATTTTTTTAAATAATAAATGTACTCTGTGTGAAAAATTTGTAATTTATTTTCCCTATTACTCTTCATTACATAAAACATGTATTTCATAAACGCAGTTTCCTTAAATAATAACTACGCGATGCCTTTAGGGATCCAAAACCCCGCTTATATAAATGATTGATTTTAAACGCTTTATTAATTTTTATAACATGAAAAATTTCCGTTACCCCGGCTCCACACTTGCGTTATTCGTCAACGAATAATCGGTGTTTGCGGAAAATACCGCATATGTGGATACAATATTTGTGTTCGTTGGCGAATATTCAGCGTATTTCTCCGAATACAAATGTTTTCCGTCTTGAGTCGGTACTTAATACACATCAAAGCACCCGAATATTCGTACTGTCCGTGTTCGCACTACCATCCACACTTTCGTCTTGAATGTTAACACATCTTTAACACATTATTTTTAGGTTAGATTAGTTTCGTGTGTTGATAAAATTGTTAAAAATAGCGTGAAAAAGTGATATTTAAATTATAATGACATAAAAAATTAAGCACCTGCAGTAATGATAGAGTCATCCATTACGAATGCCGAATCCGAATATTTTCCGTATTTTTATTCGCATACAAATATTCGCTTTTTAAAGTAATATGTGTGGATGGTAGACAAAAGCAAATATTCGCACACGATTATTTGCCCCAAATATTCGTACAATTATCGAATATTCATATACGCATGTGTGGAGCCGGCTTTTAGAAATTAATGCCATTATGCATTTAAGTGTAAACTATAATTTAAAAGAAAATCAAGTTGGTATTCATTTAATTTTCTTCTGAGACATATGAAAAATTTTAATAAGAAGTTTTTCAATTTTTCAAACGTTTAAATATTTTTTTTCTTTATAGATCTGAATGTCAATCTGTAATATCATTTAAACGATTTCAAAATTATTCGTTTAACAATTATTCCGGGATGTGTATTCTTTTTATTATTGTTATACATTTCGGATTGGATTGAAAATCATCAAAGTTCACATTTGTTATAATAATATCCCTAATAAGCCCTAAAATTTTTTGAAATTTTACCCCATACGTAGAGTCTGTGTTGTCTCTGGATTTGAATACGTTTCCTATGTACTTTTTTTTCAAACTCTCTTTCTGGTGTACAGCAGCGAAAGCTTTTTTGAAGTAAAACTTCTTTAGCGACACTAGGAGTAACTCAGTTATTCTAACGGACGGACGTCATTCTAATAACAGAAACCGGAAACAAAACCTAATACAAATACCTAACACGATTCTGCATGGGCGCCGGCAGCAGGGTGCAAGAGGGTGCGCTTGCACCCCCCTGCTATGAAAGAAAATACCTGAATTTACCAGAAAATTATATATTTTTTTAATTTTTATATTAAATTATTGTTTGAATAAAAACTAAAGGCGTCGCGGTTGCTGTCCAAATCATTCTACATTCTATATATATTAGATCATAATAGTGTGTAGATGCAGATGCACCTCCCTGAAAATAATCCCGGCGGCGCTCATGCGATTCTGCCTACTATATTAAATAAAATTAAATCTGTTATTGTATGAATTGACAGCTTGTCATCTTGTCAACCAAAATACATTGCTGGTAAATAGTTTAAATTTGTGTAAGTGCGTGACACTGGGATCTAAGTTATATACAAAATTATTACGTTTACATACTTGCATACTTGTATTAAATATAAATAAACAAAGTGGATTTATTAATGAAGAAAGTGATGAAAAAATATTGAATGAAAATAGTGAGTACCTACTCTATATGCATACATTTTATTTTTGGTGTGTAATTACACTATTTATACCCATTATTTATACCTAGCTATTTTCGTTTTATAGACTTAAAGAGCAAAAAAGAAAAAGAAATTGTGAACGTCAAAGGGCATATTATAAGCGCCAGAAAGATTTGAAGAAAAATTAAAATGAAAAAAGGACGAGACAGCGACATTCATTATGATTTGATTAAGTAAGTTTATATACATACATACATATTATGATAGTAAATAATTGTTTATACGGAAGCTCAACGTTAAGTAAAGAAGCATGTTGCACGTTTTTGTTCATAAAATAATAATATTCGAAATGTTTTAACACTTTCTTATACTTATTTTAGGTTTGGTTAGGTAGCCATAAAGGCCATAAAACCACTAGTCAGGATGGCTGATCTTTTACCAGCAATAACAGATCCTTCGTAGACGTGAAGAAAACAAACTTAACTCAGGATTTTAAATTTTATGGAATATGCTATAAAATGCTACAAAATGAAATGGTTATCTAACTATCAAAGGCTCTTGTGTTGTATTACAATAAGGTAGATACAGCTACAAAATCACACATTCTAAACGTAATGTGTGTATATTTTTAATATTGTTTACCTATTATTGAAGCAAAACTTCTTTAGGCGCGACTAGGGGTAACTCTAACGTTAGATTCTAACGGAAGATTCTGATGGAAGTAACTGTGTAATTTCAGCTTAAATTTTCGAAATTTATTTATGAAATTTTCAAACGGTTTCAAATACATTAATGGTATTTAGAGAGTAAAATCTATGTTTCACATTTTAGTTATCATAAACCTATTATTTCATATATAAAAAATAATGATAACTTTCAAATTCCTATTTCTAATGAATAATATAAATATAACATCTCATTTTTTGTAAAGTATATAGGCAATAAATATGATTGAATTGTAATTAAATATATATTTTCCGATACGTACGTCAACAAGTTTTATTTCAATCGCGCGTAAAGGTTACACGCACACTCTTTTTTTTTAGTTGGAAAACCCTTAAAATTGACATTCAATCAGCATTTATTTAATAATCTTTCTATTTGATCAATGCTTTCCAGTCAGATTTCTGCGACGAAACAATTTAGAACATGTTTTGATAATGACACCTTAAGAACTATTTACTTTGTCCTTGTCTATAGCTATTTATCCTATTGTGTAATATTCTTGGGAATAAATTCTCATGCACAGAAAGCATTTTGCTTCCAGAAGACCTTTATTTATAAAGCTGCGTATACTGCCTTGGCCCTATGTATATATACTGGAAACATTGAGGGGTGTTCATCGGCTACGAGGTGATTTTTTAGAAAGTTTTTTATATTTTCGCCGTGTTCTGTGTCTCTGTGTCATTCCGTAGAATTTGTAATCGAATTTAAACCTATTTCCCGACTACCTAGAGCTCTGAAATTTTCAGGATAGCTAAGAACTGGATGACAATGCATGTTTCAAGTGTGTTTAGGCATATACATAGATTTCGAAATTTATACCGAATTGATATTAAACATGATCTAAGTTGTGTATAGATAATATTATTTTGAAAGTTATTAAATAAATCGTTCGTAGCGTAGTTGGTTAGGCGGCGGATCAGTCCACTTGTGACAGTTCTGTTATGTTATCATAATGGGATCGATTACGCGACAGAGAAGTTTTTTTTTCTTTTTTTTTTTTTTTGTTCTTACATGTGAAAACAGTAATTATTATTTTAACTGGTAATAAAATAAACTGTTTTAGAAAGTTTTTAGATACAACTACCCTTGATTTTGTTAACAAGGAAACAATCTTCTCTATGATCAATCACTAGTTGTATGACTTAATATTTTTACAATGTCAGGGATGCTGTGCATTGTTGAGATGACACAAAATATGACCTATAAATCAGTAAAAAACTTTCTATTATAAAAAGTTCTTTTTGTAAATTGTGCTTATTTAGGCATTCTGATAAACATAATTACAATACACGTTACGCCTTGTTGCCTTATAAATCAAGGATTTGTGTGGAAACAATAAATTGAATTTAAACTTAAATAACTTGTTTATTTCAGGGATAATTTCATAACAGACATGAGTTTGAGCAGGTTTCATGGGCTGGCAAAGCAATTTCTTTTAGACCACTGTCTCTGTAGTGTACATGAATATTGTGATTTTTTTAAATAATAATTGTTGTATTGTTGTGAATAGTTATGCTGTGTTTTATGTTTTATCATTTATTTGTATTGTATGTAGGTAATACTAACTAACTTGACCTATATATTTGTATTTTGAAAAATATAAATAAATAAATTTTATCTATCTAATAAAAGATAGAGATGCAGTTTTATAAAAAAAATGTTAAACTATCAACAAAATGACATTAAAGATAAGATATTCAAACTTTTCTCTTTACTGATAAATCTGTAATCAAAAATTATAATAAATCAAACCGGTATATGTGTTTAAGAATTTAAACCGCATTGTATACCAGAAACTATGCTAATCTACATTGTCCATTTTAAGGCAGTACTCCTGCTTTATTCTCTGCAATTTCATGCTGTTCTCCAGCCAACTCAATAATTTATTTATTTCCTTGGAATTTCATCAATCCTACCCGATGCATTGTACTCCGGTTGTAGTTTGGTTGGTTATTGTTCGAATCCGTTAAATTCATTAATAACTTTGGCATTGTATTGATCAATTAAATAACTTTAATTAAACAATATTTGAGTTTGATGTATATTTTCCTTCCCAATGCAATTCAATTTTCTGCATAACAGCAAAGAAATTTATCAAAAGTTTATTTACACAATTTATCTTCGTTAAAACTAAAAAAATTATATAGATTCAGAATCGTTTAAACATGCCCCTAATTTTTGTTTGGCTCTCTAGTGAATTTTCAACATAACCTTCCTATAAACATATATAATTTTTTCTGCATTGTCATTACACCATATTATATAAACCAGAATAGTAGAATCACTTTGCGTGCCGACTTTAAAGTTCTTTGTATTACATTTCGTTTCGGTTTGTAGACATTTTTTGTGTAGTTTTGTGAGAACTGGTGAGCAGCGATGGCAACTCTACCGATTTTTTGGTAGATCTACCGATTTAAGATGTAATATACCGACATATCGTTTTTGCCACCTCATCTAGCGTTTTTTAGATTTTTATTAGGTTATAGTACTTAAATTTTTATTATAACGCATTTTACATATGTACCAATTTTTACTTATTTTTTAACTTCCCGCTAAAAAAAATTAAAATTTTTTTTAAAATCGGGAAGTTATTGTGTAATGTTTTATTCTTTAAGCGGGGAAGAAATTAAAGTCAATCAGAGTTTCACTTTCGTCTATTGTCAAATTAATAATGATTTTTACAGAAAGGAATTATTACAACTTGCATTTCGAACATAACAATTATCAACAATGTTTTCCGATTTAGCTTTAATTGCACCGTTAACAAAAACATAGTGACCTAGTTATTAGTAAATGTAATAAATGAATAATCTACGGGGTGTACGCAAATAAGTAAGAAATTCAAAGAATAACGCACTACATCTCCCCCTTTTGAAAGAATGAACTTCATTTCGGCCGAAAAATGAAGATCATTTATTCATTCGAATACAACAGAAAATAGGGGACATGTGATGCCGAAATTACAATTTAAAATTTTATAACTGACTATCTATATTTCACAATATTAAAGAATACAATGAAAATGAAAACTCTATTATTTTTTGTTATATAGGGATCCCTTTTTATCCTAACTATACATATTAAATCCCGATAATAGTTACTATCCTTAATTATTATTATATACTTACTTAATTAATGACATCTAAACTTAAATTATACAAATATGTTTACATTTTATTAAGTTATAGTAGTCCGCACCACGCACTATTTTTTATTTTACGAATCACGTACTATTGATGTTGTTTTTTTTTCACTGTATAGTTGCACTCTGTTTTTATGCACTGTCTTAATTTTATTGTCTTTAAGATTTTTCACTTTACAGTTTACATTGTCACAGCTAATGATTGTTAATGGGCCTTTATACCAAGAATCGAATTTTGCTCTATTTTCATTTGTTATTGTTACTAAATCTCCAGGATTTAAATTGAGGGATTTGGAGTTTTGGTCATATTCAGTTTTACGTTTTTCTTTTGCTTTAATTAAAAAATCTCTAGCCCTTTGGTGAGAAACTTGTAAGCGATATTTAAGCTCTAAGTAATAGGCGTCAGGGTTGTACAGGGGGTCTATTTTGTCGGTCAGTGCGTTCGTCAGTTCCGGTCTTTTTCCAAAAACGAGTTCGAATGGTGTATAGTCGTGGTATATACTGGGGGTGGTATTGTAACAAAAACTATAAAATTTTATCCATTTGTCTCAGTCTGTGTGTGCGTCATTAACATACATTCTAATATACTCGTTAAGTACGCGATGATTTCTCTCACAGCCACCTATACTCTGGTGATGATATGCGGTGGAGAATTTTTGTTGAATATTTAGAAGTTTGCACACTTGTTCTAACACTTCGTTTTTATATTCGGTTCCCATATCGGTTCTTATCTCGCGCATAGGACCATAAATTAAAATGAAGTTATCAACTATGGCCCTTGCGACAGTTAAGGCATCTTTATTAGGTACAGGGTATTTGTTTATAATCTCATACTTTGATTTGTCAGGTAAAATTCCTTCGCTTGTAATAGTATGACCCACATACGTAACGTTATTTTGAAAAAATTTACATTTATTTGGGTTAAGTTTAAGGCAAAATTTTCTACATAGATCAAAAACATTTTTTAAATTAGCCAAGTGATGATTTTTAGAACAACCGATGACGATTAGATCGTCCATGTACAGGAAAGCTTTTTCTGGGGTTATTCCCGAATATGCTATACTCATCATACGAGCGAACGAATTTGGTGATACTTTGAGGCCAAAAGGTAATCTGGTAAATCTAAATGATCCAGAGTTTGTACTGAATGAAGTGATATTTCGAGAATTTTCCTCAATAGGTATTTGATGAAAACCTGCTTTTAGGTCTAAAGTACTAAAGTATTTGGCTCTTCCTAATTGGTCTAAAATATCATCTATCCTGGGTAGCGGAAATTTATCTGCAACTAGTTTTTTATTAAGCAACCTGTAATCGACAACTAATCTCCATTTTTTATCTCCGTTATCAGACTTTTTAGGAACAAGTAATATGGGACTATTGTAATTTGAAATGGATGGTTCGATAATTGAGTCTTTTAACATTTTTGATACTTGTTTATTTACTTCCAAATTTGCGAATGAGGCATTCTGTAATTTTTAATAAAGACTGGATTTTGATCGGTTACTTAAAATTGCTGTTATTAATTGTTAAACTATCGTTTTCTAAACAAAAAATATCGTTATAGTTTTGACATAGATTTATTGTATCTGCTTTTGCAAACTCAAAGATTTCGCAATTTAATTCTTTCAATAATAATGTTTTACGTTGGTCGTTGGCACACTTTTCTGATATATGCAATATATTGAAATTTTCTAAGTTTTCTGTTTCGATTTTAAAGTTTTTAATTGTCACACTTTCCAATGTCGTATTTAGGACTTTAATAAATGGGCTGTTCATAGATGCAATGCTACTGGCTATAAAAACTCCGGGGGCCAATTCTTGGTTTGAGATAACTACATCCGACTTTATATTACGTAATTGTTCTACTTTTCTTATGACTTCGCAACGAGGTGGTATGATAAGAATATCGTCGTACGGGCTATTAAAAATTGGTAAAATTACTTCATTACTACCAATGCGCATAGAAATAGTCCAATCATCGTAATCTAATTTACATTTATATTTAATAATGAAGTCCCTTCCTAATATACCATCTACAGGGATCGGAAAATCACTCTGCACTATATGGAAGGCATGATATACATAGAAGTTGTTAAGAAAAACTTTTGTCGTGGTAGATGCAATTGAATTTGTACAACCTTCTGTGACTCCTTTTATTCGGATGCTATTTGACCTGTTGACTATTTGCTCAGGTTTAATTTTGTCTGTTTTGAAGAGAGATATGTCTGCCCCTGTGTCAATAAGCAAGGTAACATCTTGATTACCCGTCATTTGAGTTTTAATAATTACAAAATTAGAAAGCGAAAGGTCCACGTTGAAAATATTTACTGATTCCCCAAGGGACCTTGTTGGGGAAACTCTATGTTTTCCTGCTGCCAACTGGTGTTGTCAGGTTCTCCTTCATATGCCCTAACATAACTACTGCCTCTGCCCCCTGTCCTGGAATATCTATCGTTAAATCTGTTTCCCCTATAACTATTATTATTATTATTGTTATATTGGTATCCGTTGTTAGTCGTTTCTGTCTGATCTTGAAATTGTCTATTTCGATTGCCGCGAAAATGGTTATTATGAGCCCTATATGTTCGACGATTATTGTTATAGCGTCCTGAAAAGTTACCCCTGTAATTTTGACGTTCCGTATACAGAACACTAGCGTTATATGAGACATCGATTCCGACAAATTTAGTTAATGCTTCACGAGTGTTAGAAAAAGTGCCTGCTTCCATTATTAGTCTAACTTTTTCAGAATTAGAGTTGTTTTTAATAGCTGTAACAACGGTATCAGTGCAATATTTTTCGGCTGTATCCGCGGGTACTCCCTCACTGATATAAGCTCTTTTAAGCTTGTCTACCAAAAGTTCAATGTCGTTAGCGTATCTGGAGTTGTCTCTGTTTGACTGCTTTAGACTAAGAAGTTTAGAGGTAACTGATTTAGAATTTTCAGGTTTTATGCCATCTTTAAGTTTTTGTATAATTTGGAGTAAAGTCGTGTCATTGTCAGTAATCAAGTCTCTAGCTCTACCGCTAAGCTTAGTTTTTACGTAGGCTACTGCATTTGCCTCGTGACCTGTGGAATTTACATTGAGTAGTGACAGTGCGTCTAAAAACGTTTGTAATTTGTCTGCGTTTCCGTCGAATTCACTGGATACTAATTTACTAGCTAAATTAAAGAAGTCGGTAGCCGAAGTAGTCATTTTTAAGTCTTTGTCAGGTGTCAAGTCTTGATCTGAATTACAGTCTTGTACAACGTCGTCACTATCTTCCGAGTCAATTTCGATAGCTTCGTCTTTTATCGAGGGGTTTATAGGTTCAAGACAGGAAGTAGGGATTTTATAATTTATACGTAAAACTGTAAATGATCTAACTACCCTATCTCTAACGTTTGTAAATAATTTTACCCACGGCTCATAAGTAAATTGCGTATTTTTTAACCTATAACTCTGTCAGTAAGTGTCAAATTATTGAGGAGTTGTGTTATAGTTTCATTTACTAAACTAGTGAAGTAAGTAAATAGAAACCTGTATTATTATGCTGGTTACCTACAGTTTTCATTAAATTAAACTAACATTTGACATTTCTCAGACAGGACCCTCTGCGAAATCAAATATTTTTGACAACTTATGCCAAAATTAAAATTTTATATTTGTTATTTTTAGTTTTATACAAAACCATTAGGTAAGTCGTGGGTAAAGCATAGTACTTCACTCGAGGAACAAATTGCATATTTAGCTCGTTTCTTTAGCCCCTTCGCTCGCAAGCTCGCTCATGGGCCAAACACACTCGCTGTAATATGCAATTTACTCCACTCGTAAAGTAATATACTATTATTACTATCTGACGTTGTTTATCATCTAAAGACGGGAATATTAAACTTACTATCCCAATAAATGTATTATAGTTATAAATTAAATTTTGTAAAACTTCTTCTCACGTTTTACTTGATTTTGGTACTAATTTCTTCAAAACCCTTTTAGATTCATTAGTTATAACTGTTTTTATGTCAGTTAACCTTGTAAAGACCGATTCCCAATCGGAAGACATACATTAAAATTAATATGATTTTTCTTTAACCTAATAAAATGTCCTAACTATACTAATAAATTATTGTGAAAATTACGACAAGTGCGGTAACTAATTGTTCGCATATCACTACAATTTACATTATGTACGATGAATACAAAATCACATACCCGATCCAACGTAGAGTATTAGCGTCTTCTTTCCTACCGTTCTAGCTCAGGTTAAGCTTCGGCGACATTAGCTTGCGACCTCAGAACCATACTTCGGGAAAGATCTCGTTTTAAACCCCTCCTGTAGCTCCTTCTAAGCTGTACTCCTACTAAGACTAGTAACAGGAACGTAATAACATACATGATTACCCTTATGTCGATCGGAATTTTAATAACATCTTCTTCCACGATAAAATTGGAGTTAACTACACCACTGCTCGCAACTTCACTTTGTTTTGAGTTAGTAGTACCCATCTCAAATTAAGAAGAAACATTTACTTAATCTACATTTAACTTTCTACTGAGTACTATGAACACTTTAGTTTAGAACTTTAGAGGCTTTGGCAGGATCGCCATGTAATGTTTTATTCTTTAAGCGGGGAAGAAATTAAAGTCAATCAGAGTTTCACTTTCGTCTATTGTCAAATTAATAATGATTTTTACAGAAAGGAATTATTACAACTTGCATTTCGAACATAACAATTATCAACAATGTTTTCCGATTTAGCTTAAATTGCACCGTTAACAAAAACATAGTGACCTAGTTATTAGTAGGTAAATGTAATAAATGAATAATCTACGGGGTGTACGCAAATAAGTAAGAAATTCAAAGAATAACGCACTACAATTGGTTTCACCCCGTTTTTCGAAAATCGAGTTCTCATCGGATCTTAACGTTTTGAGGTCTTAGGAACCTCCCCCTACTATTTTTACGAGTGTGTGTGTGTGTGTGTGTGTGTGTGTGTGTGTGTGTGTGTGTGTGTGTGTGTGTGTGTGTGTGTGTGTGTGTGTGTGTGTGTGTGTGTGTGTGTGTGTGTGTGTGTGTGTGTGTGTGTGTGTGTGTGTGTGTGTGTGTGTGTGTGTGTGTGTGTGTGTGTGTGTGTGTGTGTGTGTGTGTGTGTGTGTGTGTGTGTGTGTGTGTGTGTGTGTGTGTGTGTGTGTGTGTGTGTGTGTGTGTGTGTGTGTGTGTGTGTGTGTGTGTGTGTGTGTGTGTGTGTGTGTGTGTGTGTGTGTGTGTGTGTGTGTGTGTGTGTGTGTGTGTGTGTGTGTGTGTGTGTGTGTGTGTGTGTGTGTGTGTGTGTGTGTGTGTGTGTGTGTGTGTGTGTGTGTGTGTGTGTGTGTGTGTGTGTGTGTGTGTGTGTGTGTGTGTGTGTGTGTGTGTGTGTGTGTGTGTGTGTGTGTGTGTGTGTGTGTGTGTGTGTGTGTGTGTGTGTGTGTGTGCGTGCGTGTGTGTGCGTGCGTGTGTGTGTGTGTGTGTGTGTGTGTGTGTGTGTGTGTGTGTGTGTGTGTGTGTGTGTATGTATGTGTGTGTGTGTGTATGTGTGTGTGTGTGTGAGGATGTATGTTTGAACCGATTCGAGCCGGTAGATTTCGAGAAATTTCAAAATAACCGAAAAAAACAATTGGTAAAAATAATGTTTTTTGGACATATCTTTTTGGCTACTGGATCGATCAATTTCATAACCTAATCAGCTCTCAAGCTTAAAAAGCCACGTCGAATGCCGTTTTGCAAATTAAAATCGGTTGATTCGTTCGTGAGATATCGTTGTCGAAAAATTGCAAAAAAAGTGTTTTTTTTTCAATAACTTAGAGATTTTTTGACTAACCGATTTTGCACTCCCGGTAACATTTTTAGGTCTCAAAAAACTGCGTCGAATGCCATCTTGAACATCAAAATCGAATACGGCGTTAAAAAGTTATGGCTTTTTAAACATTTCAAAAAAAGTCAAAAACGTCAAAATATGTCACGTTACTATAACTTTGCGGTTAAAACTAGCGGGAAGTTGCAAGGATGGCCTTTATTGTCAACCTCTTTTCGAATTTTTTTGTATCAATCTACCGATTTTAGAAATTTAAAGTTCGCAACGTTGCTGGTGAGCGACAACGATACGGACCAAAATGCGGGCCGAGTTTTTGTGAAAGTTATTCAACTATTCCTATCTATATACGGTGGTCATTATTTGTATGTATAATTTCTAAACATTTTAAATTTTGCTTTATATTTTGGCTATTAAGGCTTTAAACTATCATTTATAGCAAAAAAATTAAGTTAGGTTTAAAATTAAGCGCGTCCAAATTGGGTTGAGAAAAGCTTTGACTCCTTAATTTCTTGTTTCACAACTACTTACCAAGGTTAAATGGTAGAAATATGTTTTCGGAAATAAGCGTCATCTTTATCCAAGGTTTACACTTAAGATATAGAACATTTACTTGTTGAACACAGTAGCCTGAAGTCAAACGTTGATTACTTGATATTTAAAGTTCTTGTTACAGAAAATTGGATATTATTTATAATGTTACAAACGATGAGAGAGCAGTTTTGCCCTACATATTAATTTAATAGTTTATATTTTACTGTATTGTTTTGTATTACATTTTACCAGGTCAAAGTCATTGCGTTAGATCTCGACACGTGTTTAAATAGTTTAATTTTTATTCTCACGTAGAATATGAATTGGCTATAAAAGCAAGTTGTTGAGGTCGGACACGGTGAGTTCGGAGTCCGAGGTTGTCTGTAAGGGTCACCCTTCGGGGTGTCCCTAAAACAGACCCTTGGGTCTGGGCCGTTGTGACTCTTGACGTATTTTCGTGAGTAAATGTGACATGCCACCATGTAGATTATTTGGTAAGATTAGTTAAGATTTGTATTTAGTTATTCGTTATTCATAGTTTAATTATTTATTGTTATTGTTTGTTTCGTTGTTAATATATTTGTTGTTTGTTTCCTGTTGTTTATCTCATCTTCCCCTTGGTTAGTTTTCTGCCTTCAGCAGGATACCTAACCAGGGGGTAGATAACCATGACCTGGGTGGGAAGTGCCTTCAGTAAGCTACCCCTCATCCCAAAACACTATGGCACATTCTCCCTAAACCCCCCAGGCGTGACAATAACATTATCTGAATTGCTTCTTTTCTGTATTCAGATAATTAAATACTTGAAATTCTGAATGTACCTCTTACGTAAAGGATTATTGTAGTGCTTAATTACGTTATTGAAATGATTTAGTTTAAATACGTGCTGTAGCAATTAAATCTCTGCTTTAAATGCTCTAATTAACCACCATATTTAATACATATAATAGTCTAATTAAAAGTATCTATACTTGTTAAGGAAATCTGTACCTTACTTACGTTAGGTATATAAGTTCAGCAGGTTATGATTTCTTTTTTGAGCTTAGTTTTATATTTCAGGTTTGTATTTAAAAAGTTAGTAATGAGTTAACTGCCAAGAAATCCAACTACATAAGTTTTTAGCCAACAATATTTAAGAACATGGACTTATACCCATTTTACTCGTCTTGATTTATACCGGTTCTCTAAGTGTGAGAGAGAAAACACGATCTGTTTACGTTTCTTTGTAATATTCTTATATTTAAAGTGTGTCCCCAGTTTAAATGTATTAAGGAGGTCACTTGCTGTATATCCTACACCCATAAGAAGCAAACACTGCTTGTTTTTTTTCGAATTTGAGCCGGGACGCAAAGTCAGAGTCACAGTAAGGAAAATAACTGATGATGAGCAAGTTTATTTAATTTTTAAATGTGGTTAAACTCACTGGTAAATTTATAAAATTTTACATTAAAAATTTGAGCATTTACAGGGTGAGCCACTAAGTTAAACAGATTAAAAAAAAAAACGAAAAAATACCACAGAATTACGAAAAAAATATATCTTTATGAATTATTTAATCTCCACATTATTTTTTTAATGTGTCCCATGTGAGCATACACCCTCTTTGGAGCTAGACTGCAAATTTGTGAAAATTTGTTGGCATATTGCTGCTTGGGATATCGAAATGTTGTTTTTAAACAGACCAATTATTGTCGATTTAGTGGCGTAACCATAGCTCAAGAGGCACTTCTAAAAATAAATCTGGTTGCGTTAAATCTGGGCTCCGAGGAAGTCACAGAAGTTATTCTATACGCGATATCAGTTTTTCACTAAACATTTACAACGGCTAAAGACTTATTAGATGTATGGCATTTTACACCATCTTGTTGGAACCAGGTCCTGTATTCTTTAGGCTTTACAATTATGCAGTTATTAAAAAAAAGAAACATTGTTCTGTAGCGATTTAAATTTACTATTACCTCGCTCGCTCGTTTTTATGGAAATGAGGTCCAATGATTTCTTTAGTCCACATGGCCGCCCAAACTGTAACTTAAGGCGAATGTAATAATTTCTGGTGTTTGAAATTGGGATTTTTTATGACGGCTCAATACTGACAATTTTGTTTATTAACCAATCCAATTTAATGAAAATAAAATAGATTCTACAAGAAAATATTATTTAAACTTTAAAAGTGCTCTAACACTTTTTATGTAGAAACACAGCGTAGATGGTGATCATTTAGTTAGTTACAATTCCTAAACTATATGGGTAAAGTTTAAAATCTTTTACCTAAATACACCTTAATGATGTCCACGCTTAGTTGACGTCTTCTATACTGTAGAAAATGTAACCAATACAAAGATACAATAAGTCCTATACTATGTGTTATATTTTTTTAACAAGGAATTGAGTTTTTTGTGTCTAAAGGCATACAAGTTAAAGAAAGCATTCAACCTTAAATTCATGTTAACACGGTGATAGTTACATTTAAATGAGTAAAATTATTATTTTTTAAGCACAAAAGGCAACCCATATTAATAATATCATTTTATAGTTAGCTAAATGAATTAGTGAGGTAAACTAAAGCAGCCTTTTACTGTTAAACGAAACGTAAACATGTTTATTCCATGGTAGAAACTTTCGAGAATTCCTGAAAAGCTTTAAGTTTCTGCATAGCAAAAGTGATCACAACAAAAGTAGTCGAATTCCACTTTGCGTTCATTCGAATTCAAAAGTCAAAGACTATTCAATGAGATAGAACTGCAATTACAATTAATGATTTGTCAGATGTTTCAAATTCGTAAAAGCTTATGCTGGCTTTCCAATTGGCTAAGAGCCGGCAGGCTGGCAGCTTTGATCCTTTGAAGTTGTGCCAAACAAACGTTAGGCATCCGTATAACGCTATATAAGTGTATTCATTTACTGTGTGAATTGAACATGTACGCTTCAAACATGTCGGTTGGTTATAAAGGTTTCCTATGCGGTTTCAGATGGACAAAATAAAGGGAAATGTCAATGTCAAAGATACAATTTGTTGTTTCTAATTTAATGTACATTAAAATGTTATTTTAATTAACGGATTAAAAATTCGGCTACTATAACGAACTATTTACATACGAGGACAGTTTAAATCTGATCAGACATTAAAGTCTTAGTACCTAGTAGTAATTTGCATGTAGTGATTTAAATGTTCTTAAATAATAATAAAACAAACAGAATAATCGTAAAAAATTTAAAAAACCCCAAAAACGTTAGAAAACCGAGGTGTCATTGAAAATACGTACAAAGATATAAGCCCCAGTTAAAGAACCGAAAAAAACCTTAAAAATTAAAAAGAAAACTGAATTTCCAAAAATCATTTAAACTAAAAAACAACTGTTAAAAAAATGTTATAAACCTGAAAAACTTGATAAAAACTGAAACGATTCAATATTAAAAAATAAAACACAATAGGAAAAAAAAACAAAAAATAAAGGTGGAAAAACAAATAAAGGGCGTATTAAACTCAGGAAATTCCAATGAGAGCTATCTTTGACATATGATTAAGCCTGATATTTTTCAGTCTGCTGATTATGCCATGAGAGCTAGAGATCCCCTCTTTTACTCTCGGATAGGTTCTCCCTGTGGGTGGTACAAGTCTTTGCTGTAGTTGCGGGCTTGTGGGCGCGGTGCCCTCGCGAGCATGAATGTGCTCGCAGGAGCACCGCTCCTGGGCCGAGGCACCACAAAACGACTGTTGAGAGACAGATCGGAGTCAAGGATGCCCCTTTCATGACACAACTTAAAAGATCAGTAGCAGAGACAGAAGTCATGTTCAATCCATCGAGTTTTTGGCGCCATCAAACTGAAACCCAGTAGTTAAGGCAAGGAATTTCCTACAGAAAAATTCCACAATCTAGGGTGTAACGCGATCCGTGCCTAGGGAAGCAATCTGTGCTCAGGGATGCATGGCAATGCGAAGTTGGTCTCGAACAGAGCTTCAGGGGCACCTGGCGACCACTGTTAGTAAGAAAGCCATGCCATGTCGGACCCGTATTCGACCCTACTCGTGGGACAGCGTATGGGCAAGAAAAAAAAGTAACACAGACGGAAACACGGATAATGACAAAGCAATGGGAAAGGAACAGGATATAAAAGAAAAATACTTTTTTTCGTTTCACTACTCTTGCATAAGCTAACAAAGAAAGCTTTGCTTTAAAAACAATGAGAAGCAGACGAAAACATAAAAACCGCTAAAAATAAAGATCAAAAACAATTATAATACTGAAAACACAATATTAAATTTTTAAATGTATGTCTTACATGCAATGAAATAGTTATTATCCTAACAAGTGCGGAAAGTTATACTTTCCCGCACGCGAACTGCCGATGCCCGAACGACGCGAAGCGGAGTTCGGGCAAGCAGTTAAGTGCGGGAAAGTTAATTTCCGCAAGAGTTAGGATCAATATTTTTTCTACAAGCATAAAAAAGATACTTCATACATTTTTTAAATTTTATTTTAACTTCTAACAACGTAACAAAATTTGAAATTATTTATTATTAATATTAATATTAAAAGTACAATTTATAGCTTTTTGTAGGCTAATTGCCGAATTAAGTTGTTGCTCCACAGTTGGTCTACTGCTTTCACTGAAGGATATAGCTGGAGTAATGTTTAATTGGCACGCTTCCTGCGCTTCTGGTTGTGGTTCATTTAGTGTTAAAATTTTGTTGCATAGGTTCTTTTTCTTTATTTCGGAATCTTCTACGTATCCCTCCGCAACGGTGGTAGATTTCCAGCCGCCCAGTCTCTTAATATTTGTAATTTCTTCTCCAGAATCAGCCAAAAATGTCGCAGAAGAGCATCTGAAGCTATGACCTGTATAGCACTGAGGATCCGGAAGCTTTAGGTAGGCCGCAATTTCAGAAGGCATTTTTCCAAATGAGTTGATTCCTACACATTGATTAGTGCATTTGCCTTGTTTAAATTGTACAAAAAAACGACGATGAGGTGTGTTTAAAGGTCTCAATGATGCATATTTTTTAATAAGCTTAAAATATCTACCGTTGTTTACTTCTTCCGAGATTACAAAAGCTCTGGATGTGTGATTTTTCGAATCAGTTATTTTTATTGTGATGTAGTTTTCTTTAACCTCGATGTTTTCTAAGGTTATATTTGTGAGTTCTACTCTTCCGCAAGCTCCTGCTAAACCGAAGATAGTGGCCACTTTAATTAATAAATAAACATCATCTGGAGCTTCGACCATAAATTTGGCAATATCTTCTTTATTGAAAACCTTGGCTTTTTTTGGGGAAAAGCCTACAGATTGTTTTTTTAAAAATGTAATTAATTTGTAGAAGTTGCCAATATCGAAATTTTCTCTTAGTTTCATAACAGCCTTTATCATTGAGAATCGGGACCAAAAAATATTGGGTCTTATAACTTTACTTAGTTCTAAAAAATAAGCCAGTAAAACTTCCTCTTTTTTTAGATTGTTGGTTCCCTTTTGACGAGCCCACTGAACAAAATTATCATACTGCCTTTCATACCTTTGTTTGGAAATCGCAGGAAGGAGTTCTAGGTTGGCCTCAGCAGCAGCCTCCAAAATACTGTGCGGAAGGTCTTCATCGCAATTATCCATTTAATTTTTTTGAATCAAAACTTTAAAAATCACCTGGATTACTATTCAGATACTTGAAAAGATGCAATTCTGACAATTAAATCTTTCATAGTGTCAATAAATACACGACTGCAGCTATAGCAACCCTTCTTAAACAGGTGAATTTGTTGTTGCTTTGAATAAGGTTTACAGGGGTGATTTAATAAATTATGATTTTTTTAAAAACAAACATTTTAAAAATCCCTATTTTCATGTAAAATAATCTTAATTTTTTTTACTATTTGTATGTAGTCCAACAAGATAAAGATAATAATACAATAATTTGTCAAAAAAGTTATCAAACAACATCTCTAATTAATAAAAAAAAATGCGTGCGGGAAAAAGTATTTCCCGCACTCCGTGCGGGAAAGAGATATTTTCTGAATTAAAATGCGTGCGGGAAAGTGTTGTTTTACGCATGCTTGTAGAAAAACTAAATTTCATATTTCACACCAATGATTTCCATCTTTAATTTTTTTATAACATTATTTATATCTCTAACGAACACAATGTGTCGCTAAAAATTTAAATACGGCCAAAAAAAGTACTTAAGTTGTATGCCCTGAAACAAAAAAAAGGTTTAACAATAACAAAAAAATAAAAGTAAAAAATCATCTACTTATTGATTTAAATATACAGCTCAAGCACAATGTCGGTTTATATTTGAGTATTCTTCGTTTGTCGTATTATACTAATACATTCTGGGCTATTTACAACTTATTTGCATAGAGGATAATTTAGATTAACAATAGAGAAAGACATCCTGTATTATTTAATCTCCGGTACGTAAATGTAGTGGAAGGGTCAAGGTATCAAAAAAGGGATATAAGCCCTGGATCAAAATGTTATATCCTGTGTATTATACCTACGCTATTTTGAGTGCCTATTGTCTGTTTTTGTTAATTTTCTAATTACTTCAAATTTTACGTATATCTTAAATAGGGAATATAAAAGGTACTTATTCTTTTTTAGTTTAGACTATTTATTTGCATAAGGTGTAACTAGATTTACATCGATATAATTTATTTAGACGAAGTAGGTTATCCATATCTTAAGTGTAGGTCCAAATGGTAAATAGGAAATAAAACACAAAACCTATCACAGATAAATTTATTAAAAAGGATGAAGTAGCGACCGGTTTCGTTCAAACTTATGACATAAATAGAAGTAAGTATGTTTAGGTAGGATATTGAAGAAAATATAATTATTTTTAGGTACAATTTGATCGTTCGAAAAAACGCTAGAAGATAAGGACGGGTTTCTTTAGTGCAATGGTGAAAAACTTTAAAATTGTCTGTCATTGAGGAATGGTTTTCATTGAATATGTTGTGTTAGCAATAGTTATTATGGTTATTAAAATATCTGCCAATGCGACGACCACTTTGTCCTATGTAGGCAGTTTTACAAAAAACACAAAGTTACTTATAGACACCTGGTTTATGCCCTGAAGAAATAGGGTCTTTGGTGTTATAAATTTTGTTTAAATAAAATACTGTTTTTAAAGCCATCTTGATGTTTTTTTCTAAAAAAATATTAGATATTAATCTACTAATACGGCCCTAATAATGTATTGAACCACAGTTGAAGACGAGGCAGAAGAATTTAAAGAGGAAGTGAAGGAATTATAAAAATTTGGAAAAATTTTATGTTTAAAGAAAAATTTGTAATAAAGTGGGTTAATCGTGTGTGTAAAGGGAAGTTGGTATTAATAGCTAGTTGTTTACTAGCAAATTTCTTGGCCTCGATCTCATACAAAACTTTTTCCAATTTAACCAACAATTCTACGGTCAAACTCAAGGTTTATCCATAGGATCTGACTGTGGAAGCCTTTGTGTTTGTGTAATATATTTGTTGGAAAATATTTTAGATTGTAGATTATAGGTGTGGTCGATTGTACCTACCAGGTGACCTTATTACACTGCGACCTAAAAAATCATTTGTGTATATCCTACATCTAATTATAAGTCTACTAGGTCTAGACGTTTAAGAAAGTCTATTATCCTCTTAGGATTTAGTTTTTCAACCAGATCAGGCTCTAAAAAGACCTCTCGCAGATATTCATGTCGTTTGCAAACAATTACTCTTCAATTACAGATAACATATTCAGGCGTTTTTTCTTTTTTTAATAATAATAATTTCATAGTTTCATCTACATACTTACAGAATACTGCCTATTTTGCAAAGATGGTACCTTAGTGGATAGTGTCCTATTTGAATTCATGCGGCATTTTAAGACTCCACAAAAACATTTAGGTTCCTTCTTTTGCAACAGTATATCAGCAATCTGGTTTCCGACAATCCCTGGAACACACAGCAAAGTTAAGATACTGTTTGCGGTTCAGGTTGGTTTGGACTCGAACATGGTAGATTGTAGAGCCTGGAAAGCAGCTTGACCATAAGAGTGAATACATATTTTGGCTTATTTAAGACGTTTTTTAATACACAGAACCCTGTTGTTAATAGCTTTGCTTGAAAGATCCTAGGAGTGTTTTCTAGTACTATTACAATCCTGTAACCTTTATGCTACTCCTTTACCTACTTTTTCTGGTGTCTTAGACCCAGTTTAATAAGTGAGGGCTTCTTTTGCAAGTTGAACTATTTCGTCTTAAATTAACTCATACTCAATATTAGGTACTAACATTTAATAGTAACTTTACAGGCTTTAATTTCAAATAATCAAATCAAAACTAACTCGCAAGGATATGATTTTTTTTGGAAAAATTTAATTTACTATTCTATCAATAATAATGTAATTCAAGAATCTACCACAAATTGTTATTACATAAACGATTTTGTTATATAGATCGGAAATATTGACCTTGGAAGTTAATATTCTTAATACATTACAATATTATTATAATGTGAATTACTTAGATAAGAATTTGCCATCGATAAAATATACAAAAAAATATAAAAATTTTTGGTATTATCAGCTACCTAAACACATAAGTAATATCTGAAAAGCTAAAATAATTATAAATTTAAAAAAGTTATTTTTCTAAAACAATTTTGCTAAAATTAAAATAATTAACTTTTTCCACTTTAACACTTTCAATAGGACGAATTTTATAATTTTTATAGAAATCTACCTGAAATGTAAAAATTTTAAAAAAGTTATTAAAATTTTAAGTTTTTCTTTATTTTTTCGTATGAAAGTTTATATAGTCACTTTTCGTCCTGGCTTCTTATATTTTTTCGTTAGTTTATGTCACTTACTCCAAAATCCTGCTATCCTGTACTAATTTGTACGGGTCTAAAGGATGAATGACATATATATTTGTGAAGGTATTTTGAATGGCACAGTATATGTTAACTGTTTTACGTTCTCTGCCGCATAATCTGCAGTTAGACTTAAAAAACCTCATGGTCTGTAGGTGTACCTTGACCGGTGCATATGTGTTCCCAGAATTGGTTGTGTTGCCTACGGATTCTGGCTTTCATTTGACTCCTGACCATAAATTTTGGTACCCCTAGACCTGGTTGTGGTCTTTAGAATATTGTAACTGCTTATTTTTTCGCAAGTTTATTAGCTTGTTCGTTGTATTCTTCTATCTTCTGGCATCAAAATTAGTTTGACCCTGTTATGTTCCGCCAGGACTTCTAGGTCTACTGAGCATTAGTGTACGCATTTTTACCCGACTGGCGGAGGGTTATGTTTTCAGCGCGTATCTTGTATCTATGTAATATTCTTCCTTACCTTGTATCTCCTGAACCGCTAAACGGATTTTCACATTTGAGGTATCGTTAGATTTGTCTTAATAGCCCAAGTGATCTTAGATAGGTGATATTTAAAAAAAATAATTAAAATGGCAGATTTTTGACGCCACATTGTGAGGTAATAAAAAAAAACGACGGGTTGCACTCCAGGAGTGCCAGCAGAAGTGAAAACTTGATTATTAACGTTGTGCATGTTTGATATTTTGGAATGGTTAGGGAATTATTTTGCACGAATTGCTTTATCATCAGTAAAAAATTACTATCATTTATGTGGTAGAATACAATATTCATTTATTGCGCTATCGTATATCGTACACAAACATTACAATTTATATTACATTAAAAATTTAATACTTTAAAAGTATTACAATTATTTTACATTAAAAAGTTTATCTCTCAGAAGCACGAATTGCTTTATCAGTATAAAAGTACTATCATTTATGTGGTAGAATACAATATTTATTTATTGCGCTATCGTATATCGTACACAAACATGACAATTTATATTACATCTAGTATATTTATAAAGTACTCACTCATTTTCTTTCGCTATTTCTTCGTCACTTTTATCATTAATTTGTTTAATATCCATATTTTAAACACTTAAAAGAACACTTAACACAGACGTTTGAATTTTAAATTATTAGCTGTCACCTGTCACTATTTATAGGTGCGCGTGGCATAGGGATATTAACACATCGATATATCGAATTGATTCGATGTTTTCCATACGATATGTCGGATTAATTCGATGTTTTGAGTTTATATTCAAAGGTTTTGACAAATATTTATATACCTATTGTATCCGATATATCGATATTTTTATTCATAGTAACATCGAATATTCGCTTTTTTGTCGAATCTATTTAAAACCTATATAATTTTTTCACAACTTGATAATTTCATAATTTTATTTATAAATAAGTTTATTAAGACTATAAGGCACTATAAACATAGGTATTATCGAAAGCCATGTTTTGACCAATGTCAACTACAAAACCAGAGATAAAAACAGATGTGTTGATGCATAATATAAAGTTGGCAACAAGTTCCGACATCAGTGCACTATTCACTATACTTCTACACACTTTTTATGCTTAAAGTACCTTTAAAAATTTGATTAAAATAACACTACTAGTACTTACTAAGGCACCATACGGTTATAACTACTTTTCCGCTTTTCGCGCTACCAGCTGGTTTAGTTCCTATTTTCACCACTACAAAATATGATTGCACGTCTTTTTAATTTGTTTATTTGTCATCTTACGTTTTTTCGATCAGGGTCACGTGTACTGACGCGAATTTAAGATTTTTTACCCATTACCCACAAAAAATGCTCAACGCGGCTAAAGAAGTTTTCACTTCAAAAATAAATTGTACCAAGCATATCGAGAGGGGTATCAAAGTGAAGGATTTTAAACACAAATTCTAAATATGTATATAACTTTTAGTTTCAATATTAAATAGAACGATAAAAAAGAAATGAAGATTTTTTCTGCAAAGCAAATCGGATTTTTTTTTGTATTTCGATCGAAGTTTCTTGGCGAAAGTTGTTTAGTTTTATGAGTAGAACACGTGGTATGAAAATGAAAAACATAATAATAATTGGACGTACAAAATGCTACAGCTGATTTCTCATTTACTATGGAAAATCAATTTTTTTCCATATTTCGATCTATATTTCTTAGGGAAAGTTGTTCAGTTTCATGAATAGATCACGTGAGTTAAATTAAGTTATTACTTTTCCTAACAACAGGAACGCTAAAAAAATTAGCTTTACTAATAAAAATAATTCGGAACTCACAAATCACGCACAACTTTTTACAGAGCCATCCGATATTGATAATATATTTTTTATTGGAAAGAGCATACCGCGTGGGCGGTTCCATATCAATTTCAAAGGAAAAGTCCAACCCATTAGGGTAGTCAATCGGGAAATATTTGAATATTGCCATACTGATTGTTGTAAAGTAACACCACGTATAAAACCGTTGGTCCCGGTTGTTTTTGTTGAAAATAACGGCCTCTGTAGTGCAGTGGTGGAGCGTTCGGCTCAAGTTACGGAGGTGCCGGGTTCGAATCCCGGTGACCAACGCACATTGTAAATAAGAATATTTGATTCAAAAACACATAAATATTTTAAAAATCCGACACAAATGTCTTGTAGCACCATTTAGAAATTAATGATTTCTCATGAACTCTTTAGCGAGTTTATAATAAGCACTCTAAACTAAAAAGACATAAATAAAAAAATAATTAAAAAATAACAAAAAACCCGCCTGCATGGATAGCTACAACTAAAAATCAATTGAAAAGACTGAAACAAGACAAAAATTCAATAACTAGGTATTTAAAAAAAATCAATGATTAGGTACTTAGGACCAGAAACATAAATTGAAACAGTACCACACCTATGTACCTACGTATTGTACAAATAGAAATATCAGCACGGTAGTCATTCAATTTTTTGCAACATTATAAACAGAATTACAGTCGGAGGCATGCACAAAAGGATAATACATAGCATACACTTTCATGCCTCCGACTGCAATTCTGTTTATAATGTTGCAAAAAATTGAATGACTACCGTGCTGATATTTCTATTTGTACAATACGTAGGTACGTAGGTGCGGTACTGTTTCAATTTATGTTTCTGGTCCTAAGTACCTAAGCATTGATTTTTTTTTAAATACCTAGTCATTGAATTTTCGTCTTGTTTCAGTCTTTTCAATTGATTTTTAGTTGTAGCTATCCATGCAGGCGGGTTTTTTGTTATTTTTTAATTATTTTTTTATAAGATATACTTTTCTTGAGACACCAAGGTATGTTTCCAAATTCTGCTTTATTTATGTGTCCAAAAATGTTGCTGAGAGTTTATTGCAATCTGTAGAAGCCTGTTATTGCCTCCTCCTTAACACCATATTTGCTATTAGAGTTTTAATTATAGTAAGCAAGTACTTAAACCTTGTTTAGCTTGATGTTGGCATTCATTTGTTGATCTTTGGTTATAATACCAACGTTCCATATGTGTCTGTTGGTTTTACGACCATGTCATGTCTGATTATAAACCCCATGTTTTGTCGTAAGTGCGTAAAACTATGGAATGTAAAGAAGGGGGAACGTCTCTGAGTTAAAAAAAAAGCAGCTGATTATCCATAGATGGCACTGGTTAAAAGAGTGATTGATTTGAATTTCACGCGGTAGTTTGAAAATAACTGAATAGTAATGTTTTAAATAATGCTCCGTGATAATGAAATAAGTAATCTTAAAATAATAGTTTATAGAATCTAAATAAATCTGACACTTCAGACGCCAATGCACCACCCCTAATACCCCACAGAAAACAGACCATATTTTGAACGTGTCGTCCATAAGAGACGTTCCTCCTTCGTTACACTCCCTAATTAAAATAGTTATAGACATCTAGGTTGAGAATTCAAGATAGTTGTTCCAGGTAAGCTTTGCGTGTAATATCACCCTTACCTCTGCCTCCGCTTGTATGTTTGTGCGATTAAGCCTAAGAGAACCTGCGCCTTCTAAAATTCTTATTTTTGTAAATGTCATAAACTTAGATTTTTCTTAAGGTTTATTTCGTAATAACATTTAGTTCCTATTGCATTTTATTAATTTTGTTAAGTTAAATTTGCTGTGAGTTATGATAAACAGGCTCTCCGCGTAACTCACAACATTGTTTTTGTTTTCAATTCAATTTCACTGAAGGGGCAATGTGACAGGAAACGAACAGGAGATTCCAATCTTTTAGCCGAAAGCACTTTAAATCGCTTGGCCACGGATGATCCCAGCGGTTAGTTTTAATTTAACCCAAGTTCTATAAAATACTCATATAATTCTACTTAAGCACATATAAAACATTAATGATAGAGATTTATGTTTAAATCAACAATTGAAACTCTTTTTTGTACACTTTCTGTTATTTTTTTGGGTGTTCTAGATTAGTTAAGTTACATTAAAATATTCTCAACAATATCGATTTATCACGCCGTCATTCGTGGCCAAGCGGTTATTAATAGACATCGCAGATTTGATTTCTGTCGGATGTAACACTTTTTTATTCGTTCTTAATATAATTTATTTATGTTTAGGCTAAGCCAAAATGTCATAAAATGGTATATGGATGGCTCCAAGGCAGAAAAAGGAACAGAAGCATCTTTCAAGCGGAAATCCTTGCCATTGAAAGATGTGTAGAATTTAATATAGAAAGAAATTATTCTAGACAAAAGATTGTAATTGTGTCAGATAGTCAAGTAGCCATCAAAGCTCTGAACTCACACACAATGAGTTTAAAGATAACACTGTTACCCTCTTATGGAAAATGCAAATTTATATTATCACCATTTTTGTTCACAAAATGTCCTGACGCTCTTACGAATCGAATACAACAAGAATCATGTGAATCCATCCAATTGCAAAAAATTTGTAGGTTTTCTGCTTCATTGCCTCGCCTAAATATGAAGTCATAAAGTTATTAAAAAATAATTACCTACAATTCTAAAACCTTTAAACTCTTAAAGAAAATTTTAATAATTTTGTAAAATTTACATTTTTCAGCTTACATTATGTAACCACCTAATTTTGTTATCAATCTGTTATCAAATTAGATTATATAGGTTGGTATACCTGAACTAAAGATAAAATCTCAACGACGAATAAAATTGTTAACTCCCTTTTCAAGTACTAGTAGATTCTAAATAATTTATTATTGAATGCGACTGTTTTAAAATAAAATAAAAGTAGTTTAAAGAGGTCCATAAATCAAGTGCTACATAAAAAACGTAGAGTTACTGCAGCCAAGAAATTTAAAACTCAACCATCACCCTCCCAAGCTAACTATCGTTTGAGGTTATTTTTAGTGTTATCTACGAAGAAATCAGCTTTTCTCATACATCGACAACTTGACCAATTTAACATGCAACATAAGTAATAATAGGTAATAATCTGTTGCGACTTTATCGTACTGTTATTATTAAGAACAGCGCACATTCTGAATAAGATTTCCATTTTTGTATGCCAGTAGGTACGTTAGCATGTTAAAGGTGATAAGAAAACTTTGAATACATATATTATATTTCAAAAAATTACAGTAAAATAAAACTATCAGTTAATGAGCATAGAAAATTACTCAATGTTTCAATGCAACCTGTAGTTTATAATCAATGTCTCAAGACAAAATGCATATATATTATTAGAACATTATATATATTTTTTCACCAGTTTTAATGTAAAAATTTACAGATTTTTAACAGTTTTAAAGTTTATTTTTACTATTGAGTAACGTGTTATATATCTGGTAGGTATAGGTAGTTAAGTTTAGATCGTACCGATTAGTGTAAATTGTTACAAAACAATGGTAAGAATTCTCTTAAATAAGTTTTTGGTTTCGTGATGTTGCGAACACTTTCTTTGTTAATAAACTATAAAACGTACATAAAACATGAATTGGTGTACAGCAATAAGCCGGTAGCGCTTACGGCGAAGAATTGAAAACATGCAATGACATAAGACACGAAATGGTGGTAAAATTGCTGCAAAAGTTTTAGAACCGGCTTTATGGTCAGACCCGACAACTAACACATTTCGTGTTACTAATGCGACTAACCTTTCAAAGACTACCGAACGCGGTCATAACTCCGGAAAGAGTATTTATCATTTTAATTGTTTCTCCTCTAAATGAACAGACTCTTCCTTTTACATTGTTAGACTTTGAAATAAGGTTGCGTGAGGATTAGTTAATATTAATTCCAATGCCAGCCATTTTCTCGACCTTAAATTCTTTAAGCAAAACTTTCAACAAGCACTAAATAACCAGAAATTTCTATTTAACCCTTATAGGAAATTTATTTAAACAAACCTAACGAATCACCAGTATGTTTTACATAATAATAAAAAGGGTTCAAATATAAATCGGAATCTGATTCTTAATTTTGCTACAACTTTATTATGATTATTTCTTGATAAAAAATCTTGCACTAAAGGTCTCCCAACGAAAGTTTGTGACAGCCACGTGTTAGTCGGCGCAGGTAGGCGGAGTCTTTCTATCAGTGGCGGACGGAAATAAAAATATATTATACATCTTAAATTAATTTTTAATGTATGATGCCAACATAATTAACAAGAATTTATTTTATATAAATTTGTTACTGCCTAATTTAAACTAAAAAAATACATACATTTAAAAAAAATGTGAGCCGTCACGGGACGCCTGGCAGATGTGAAACATCGACATTATTGTGTAAAAGTAATATGCAGAAAAGAACAGATTGTGATAGGAACTAAATATGTCATAATGATAAAATAAAATATTACGATTTTTTCCAGATAACGATGACTATTTATTGAATAAATTTAAAAAGTGATTTCGTTTAGCTTTTTATTTAATTGCCTTAAATTCAATAATCTTAAAAAAGGAAATTATTAAAACACAAATTTATATAGAAGTACGTTACTATATTAATATAATTGTAGTTACTTCATAATTTTAGTACAAACAAAAAGCGATACTAAATAAAAAATAGGAAAATGATGAATTTAACTATGAATACAACTTTATCGTTGAATAACTTTTAAACGGTATTTAAATGGGAAATGGATTATGATTTAGGCACGGGTTAATGTGAATATTAAGGGCTGGTTTGGGTCTGATAATTTTTGTTAGGTCATAATCTAAAAATTTGATGATGGGTGTTTGGAGAACAAAACCAAAATTGGGAAATAACGGACACCCTAATGTATATAGAGTAGGTAGGTACTCACTCGTTTTTATTCAATATTTTTTCATCACTTTCTTTATTAACACTTTGTTTATTCATATTTAAAACTTATACACAAATTTTACGGGGACAACTATATGACAACTATTCACCAACAATCAATTTTGATTGACTAGCTGTCAATTTTACAGGTCAGCAAAATATGTAGGTATATTATGTTGCCTATACAAACAAACATTTTTAGATATATAGAATAGATAGTAGGCGGAATCGAGTTAGGTTTTTATGAAACAATTCATACCCTGTCCCGCCAAATTTTTGAATCGATGAGCTTTTTCCCCCTATTGTTGGCGCGCCACCGTCGCGTCGCTCAAAACATGACACCAATTTCATATAAGATATCAGTACATCTCTTATCGATTATTATCGATGCGTTAGGTTTTTTACGTCATGACGTCACCGTCACCACGCGAGAAATCTGATTTACGTGCCGCTATAGATGTTTCACATCAAAAACAACTCAGAAACTCTCTCAGCATATTCGTAGCTAAATACAGTTTACAAAACCATTCTAGCTACCACACTGACAAGCTTTCAGAACGGTCGTTGTTATCGTAACGCTCGTAAAAAAACCACTGCGCATTGAACGAGAAGCCACGTGGCTGTCCCAAACTTTCGTTGGGCGATCTATACCAATTTATCCTGTTTGACACAATACGTATCTGAAGTATTGGATGAACGAGAACAAGTTGACGTCATCTTTCGATCAAATTGACTTTTACGTTCTACTAAAAAATTAGATAGCTATGGTTTGTCATCTAAACTACTCTCCCTTTTTAAATCCTATCTTTTTAACCGTAAGCAATATATGGAATATGAATGTTGTAGATTCTTGTTCTTTTCACCTAACTCGGGTGTTCCTCAAGGGTCTAACCTAGGTCCACTTTTGTTCTTACTTTTCATCAACGATTTTATAGAAATAGTTAACTGTTTAAAAGATATGTATGCAAATGATTTAAGGATTTATTTCTCTATTAAATGTGTTGAAGACTGCATTGTTTTACAGGAAAATCTTGATAGAGTATCCGAATGGTGTTCCAAGAATCATGATGTTTCCTCAGGCTTATAGCAGCTGTTTTAGTCCTATCTTTCTTAGAAAGTTTGGGATATCGTTGGGCTTGAAATTGGGTCGATCTTTCTCTTTTATTTCGTATGACTCTAGGTATTTGACCCTAGAATTACGTAATACTATAATGTTGTGTATTGAGTTTACATCCTGTACCTCACAGAATCTGAACTTTGCTCCATCTAACATTCCTAGTAACGTCATGCGTCCTCTTAATTGGCAGAGCCCGTTTAATATTTTTGTTATAATACGGAGTTACTGCTTACTAGTGTTAAGATAGCTGAAAAATCTCTTCTGGTTTTAGTTTCCCAGGAGCATTTTTAATTGTCTTAGTCCTTCTAGATCGTTTTAGTACTTGGATTTTTCGCTATCAATTTTTTTAGTAGGTCACCTGGTCTTAAGGAACGAGCTCTTCCCCCCATAGTGAGAGGCTGTTATGGTCAACAGTGAAATTTTCTCGTCGGCTGAGATCCGGAGGCCTGAAGATAATGGTTTAGGTTTTAATGGGGTTAAGGGCTACTCTCCATCTACTGTACCATTTGGAGATCTGGAAAAGTATGCTTAGCCGAGACAATAGTTGAAGAGAAGAGTAAGAGAGGGGATAATTGAAGGGAGTTGTTTTAATGTTTTTCTGAAAATAGAATTTGGGACAGGGATTAAATTTTTGTACTTTTGACATGCTATGAGGTTTACTTCAATAAAAAAAAACAATAACAGTTAGTAGATATATCAGCTTGCGTTAAAATAAAAAAATGTTATTAGGAAAACAGTAAAACTGAATTTCTCATTTAAAAATTTTAAAGATCGACCTATATGTTACATTTTTCGAAGGTTTTACTACATTATGATTTATCACGTTTTTATTTCTTTTTCAAACAAGATATATTGTATATTATGATTACTGAGGAAAACGTTACCTATCTCATAAATTATAACTATACTGTATTCATGTTATTTAAACGACATATACGTGAATAGCCTTTAATAATAAACACATTTTACATTTTGTACTGTTCCTGAATAAATGCTTCTTGTAAGTGACAACTTAACATTTATATTAAAAAAAGTAAACAGCTATTTTGACACACAATTTTTAAAAAATAATCAATAAACTTTCTTTGTACATCAGACAAAATATGAATAAATAAAGGTCTAAAATGAAATTGCATGAATCGAATTTTTCGTATTGATTCATCATTGTAAATATAAATACAACAATAGCTCCAAGTTTCGTTTAATAGTTTCCTGAAACGGATGCCAGTTGAATATCAAGGTGTAATTGAACTGAATGTATTTATATTTTAATTTCCGTTTCGCCCAGAAGCAAATTAAGAGATGACAGTACGATGAAAGCTTTTAAGAACGGTTGCTCAAACCAATTTTGTTCTTTTTACTTCATTGCACGCAATCAAATAAAAATCTATATTTCAAAAGAAAAATAAAAAACTATAAATATATATATTTTAATTAAAAGTATGTATTGAATAAGCAGCTATTTTAAAGTATCTTATACCTACATATTACTCCGATCAAATTGAACCAAAACATAAGGGTGAAGGTATATAAATACTGATCAAGCTAAAAATGTATTTGGAAAAAAATACTTAAAGTCAAAGGTCAAAAATGTGTTTTTTGCTATTTGCACCGAAATGTTTTTCATAAAATTACCCCAGACAAAAATTATAATTAAAAAAATTGGAAGCGACTAGGCAACAACGTCGCTTTTAAAATGTTAAAAATTATTCAAAAAATTAATGATTTTTAAAAAAGTTCAAGACACTTTAATCGCAGCATTAAAATTTCCAGCTTAAATTTAATCCTAATACCTACAGCTTTGTGCCTTCATACCCTATTCTGTGGTTAGTATCCGGATGAGTTTCTTGGTTATTATGTAGGTAGTTAATATTTTGGAGCTTACAATTAACCCAGTTTCAAATTATATTTACATTATGTAATTTTTCATTCCCCAATAATTTTTGTAATAATAATCTATACAGTATATATATTGTTATGTATTATACACTTATGGGGACTTTAAAACAGTTTATTCACCAAAATTGTTACAGATACAAAACAACTCCGCTGAAAAACGTCTAAACAATAACAATAAACTATTTGAACTCATCTTAACTGCTAATACACCCCCTTATATAATAAAAACGAACATGATCTACCCTAATAACTACATCTAGAAGATTCTGGAATACATAACCTTAAAACAGTCTTTTAAGTAGAGGTCCTTTTCTTATTCTGTTATCCCGTTACTATATATATATATATATATATATATATATATATATATACAAAAGGGGAAAATTATTGGGCATGTACGCAAAAAGGATCAATAGGGCCACGAGTAGGAATGGTAACCGCAGACATGCATGTTTCTGGCTCATTAGCCGTCATCAGTGCGGCATAACCAAGTAGGGTATTGCACTTGGCTAGCAAAAGTGTTGGGTACTTGGGAGCAAAGGATGTTGGGGAAACATGTGTAAAGGAACATAAAAGCACAAAATGGCGATAGGACTCCTTTGTGAGCTTTCGTTGTTTTTGTGTTTTTATGTTTCTTTACACATGTTTCCCAACATCCTTTGCTCCCAAGTACCCAACACTTTTGCTAGCCAAGTGCAATACCCTACTTGGTTATGCCGCACTGATGACAGCTAATGAGCCAGAAACATGCATGTCTGCGGTTACCATTCCTACTCGTTGCCTTATTGATCCTTTTTGCGTACATGCCCAATAATTTTCCACTTTTGTTTATATTAATACGCGTTTTCTTGGCACTTTGTTTATTTCATATCCTGGGCTTAGAACGACTCAAATACAATGAGTCCGTTTCGCCAACGTTGCGAAGCTGGTTGCTAGCCGAAAACCCATTGGCACAGCTGGCCGAAAGCACAAAATGGCGATAGGACTCCTGTGTGAGCTTTCGTTGTTTTAGTGTTTTTATGTTTCCTTACACATGTTTCCCCAACATCCTTTGCTCCCAAGTACCCAACACTTTTGCTAGCCAAGTGCAATACCCTACTTGGTTATGCCGCACTGATGACAGCTAATGAGCCAGAAACATGCATGTCTGCGGTTACCATTCCTACTCGTGGCCTTATTGATCCTTTTTGCGTACATGCCCAATAATTTTCCCCTTTTGTTTATATTAATACGCGTTTTCTTGGCACTTTGTTTATATATATATATATATATATATATATATATATATATATTAACGCACGATAAATTTTTACTTATATATACTACTTCTAACGCTTCAAATAGTGTTTAATTTTATGTTTACTATTATAATATTTACGTACCTGGTACCTACCTATTGTTCGCTCTGTTGTTGTTATTGTTACGTTTCTCTTAATAATAAATTTCACTCGTTTTACTTAATGTAGATTTATCTTTTTTTCCCACAGTTTTTTCAGTTCATACATATGTTTTTACAGAAATCATATTCTACTAAAGTTTCGGTTTGGTTTTTGTCGTTATAGGTACTGCCGATATACCAATACCGATATAAAACGTTTGCCAATTTTAATGATCTCTCTCTTTGGAGGCGTGTAACCAAGGGTAACGGGTGGAAAGTGACAACTTTTCACCCTGGTTCGCAATTGTCTATTTTCCATCTGTTTTGTAGGGTGCAAATCCGTCTATTTTTAAACGATTCTATTTTATTTTCTAAATTAATGGTTCTTGAACAAGAATTAAATAAAAATTCAAAAGCTTGACCATACGTCAAACAGTTTTCTTTGATTAAGGTCTACCTTTGACTGCAACCCCAAGATTTATAATCTTTTCAATTAAACAGTCAATAATACCTTCACGTAATTTTTATCCTAACAACCGAAATAGTAATAATAATGTATAAAGTATATATGCATTGACATTCACATCTCGAATAATAAGCATATCGACTAAATTAATGTCTAGAGTGACATTATACACGTCTCAAAGGTCTTCAGCAGACTTAAATGTCAATCGCCGAGAATATAAAGCCACTAATATAAGTACCTATACAATTTCTTCTAGGGAGGGAACAATGAAAAATATGTGCTATATCATTTTTCCAATATAAATTTTATACACTGTCTATGATGTACATAATTGTTCTTTTATAGCTCATATTACAAAATATTGGAGTATAATAGTAGGTATATTACGTTGTAATAAATTAATGACACATAAGCGAAGCATTGTTAATATATAAATTATCGTGTGTTTTAAACAAATGATGTGTATAAATAGATAGATTTAAAAAAAGGAGACAAAGTAAATTAATTAGCAATAGGTAATGGATTGGATCATTTAATTATTTTATATGCTTATTCACCCGGCGAAATTCGTCCCACATAACAATCTTTTGATTTTTTTATTTTTTCTCTTAGGTTTTTCAATATATTTTTTTTAATATAAGTTTATATATATATATATATATATATATATAACATTAAATACCACCGAGTCTATACTATTAGTGACTGAAGAGATAAGCCTGTACTAATGAGGTCTAATAGACCGAAACACAGTGTCTACAGTTTGGTTTTGCTCTTATGTAGACTGGTTGATATTTATATTTACGTCGCAGCATCATGTGCATTTGAGTTAGGAATTCTAACCATTTTCTTTAAAACAATAATAAAATAATTATTCAGCGTCGATTTCTACGTAGCTAGCTAATGATTCCATCTGTTTTTTGCATCCAATTTACAGTAAACACTATTTTTTTTGTTAATTACAGCATTTCTTTGATCACTACTTAGCTATTTTCAATCAATAATTAGAAAAATCTGTTAACTTAACGAAATAACACAAAAAAAAATCTGATAGCAATTACTACGTTTAAAAGTTGTTTACTTTGTTTTATATTTAATTTCTGTTCGTTACCTTGTTGGATATTCAGCAAATTGAGTGAAGATTAATAAGTTCAATTTGTTCAAATACAGATTCATTTTAGTTTGCTCTCTGGTATGCATGTAACTTTTTTATTTGGTATAAAAGTAACAAAATTAAATATAATATTATTACATAAAACTAAAATTAGGTTAATATGTAATTTTAATTTTTTTTAATAGAAAATAAGTATATTAGCTTAACTTTTAGTATGCTGACATGGATACAGAAAACCCGACACTGAAAGTTTTAAATTTGCATACGAATCTCTGGCCTCGTGTCATCATTACATCAAAAAGCCTATTAACAATTTTCATTAACTTTATATCTCAGTTACAGTTAATTTTCCTTTTACATAATTCTCATTTTGACACAACAAATTTGATTATTCGCATCACAACCTATCGGATGTTTCGTTTCAAAAGCATTTAAGGGAAATAGTTGTCATTTATTGGTGCAAAATGAGACTGGATTAATGTAATATTATCCACTAGTGTATTCGTTTGTTGTAGAATTTTTGATATAAGCGCCCAAAGCAAAAATAACAATAAACGTATAGAACAAACATATTTATAAATTATGCACAGCGAAGTCAATGATAATTGATTGATTCGGAATGCTAATCAACTAAATCATTCACAACAAGTTGATGTTTTGTATTGCGCTTGCCTTGCAATCAGTAAAAGTGAATTACGACTAGAATAATACCTACAAAGTTTATTACCATAATAATTTACCTATCAATGTCCATACGCTAAATTTAAATTAGTCGATCGTTAGTTTATAACTGGTACGTTTGTAATGCAATAGTTAAAAAAATACAAAAAGTAGAAAATTTATTATATTTTCAATCAGAAGCAAAAAGCGATGTTAACTTTCACTAGCTCACAAAAAAAAGTGATCAGTACTTTTGGCCATTTCAACTTTTTTATGTTTTTTAACTCGAATTAGAATCCGAAGTCCGCTTGTCTCCATCAGGTTTGGGGTATGTTTTGGACTAATGTGAACAGATCTTTTATTAATTTTGAAGCCCGTATTTCAAATCTGTTATTTATAAAAGGTCAAAATTTATCTATCTTTCTATCGGATCGTTTTATAAAAAGAATAAATTCACAAGACTATTGTTTTCGTGTCTTTATCGGTGTTTAATAGATGTAGTTAAAAACTTTTCCGTGAGCGGTGCGACAGTAAAATTATCGACGCTTGCTCGTTGCGATTAGTAATTCTAGAATCATTAACAATTGGTACGTCAAACGGTCTTTCCTTGGTGTAATCCTCTTCGAAAAACAAACAACTTTAATTGTCTTCGGTTGATCTGTGCAGCGGATTTCTCTATCGTTTTTTTGCTTTTTGAAGTTATACTTCTATTCGGACACTCTGTGGAATGAATTAGTGTGTAGCTAAATGGGAAAAATCATTACATATGTAATGGTGTGAGTAAGAGAGAGACAAAATCACATATAAGGTATATTGTTCGGTAAATACAAAGATCAAATATTTACTACATGTTATTAGTCATCACTATAAGTCCTTTGAATACCGTTTAAACATTCATTGCATTGAAAAGAGATACACATACAACAAACAGTCTGAGCTATTGTTATTGTATTACATTGACGTATCGCATTATGTTTGACATATTATTTTATAATTCTGTCCAGTAAGTATACATATTAAGTTTAGTATTTTATATTAATAATAATATTCAGTAATAAGTATTGTATTGTAGTCTAAAATACCGTCACATGGTTGCATTATATCCTTCACTATGCTTTTGAGTCGAAGACATGCGTGTGAGTTAAAACCTGTTCCTGCAAAGTTACTGAAAAGTGCAGTTCAAAGTGCGTTAACATTTTGTAAAAGTGTGTATGTTGTTAGAAAATGTTTTGCATTGTTTTCTAGTGTTTTAAAATCTGTAATAGCCCACGGTAAGCAAATAGGGTTTTGTAAACACTTTTTTTGTACATTGATCGTTTTACTGTTTGGTTTTCGTGTTTGAAGTAAGGACACACATCAACTGGTCTTATTTTTCTAAGTATTTATTTAATTGAATACAGTTAATTTAAAAAAAAATATTTCTACTTGCCTGTGTTTGTAGTTATTAAGTTTTATTAGTTAACAGTGCATAGAAGTATAACTTCTGCCGGCAGTACCACTGACTGCCACACCCTTTTTTTTGTTTCTTTGTTTAACATCTATCAATTTGTCAAAATAAGTCTTCAAGCTGTTCTTCTACACAATGGAAAAACACATATGCATCTATTCCATTAGCTTATTCGACGAAATTAGTAGAGACGACAATTAGAAGATAAATAAAATTAAGATATTAAGAAGATCAATGGAAAGTTTGTGGGGATTTTAAAATAGTTAGTGTTAGGCCAACAATTAGGGTTTACGAAGTTTCCCTATTTCTTTTGTTTATAGGATAGTGGAGATATGGCAATGTAGAACAAATTTCGATTGAGATTCTAAAAATGTTATAAGAAAACCACTGTTTGATCCTCCCCATTATCTGCTCCCACCTTTGCGTATTAAGCTTGGTCTCAGAAATCAGTTCGTAAAACCTCTTGATAAAAACTCGTTTTCAGTATTTAGGAGAAAAGTTTTCAGCAATAATTGACGCTAAATTATTGTAAAAAGAAATTTTCAATGGACCACAAATTCAGTGCTTATTTAAGGTCGAAAATTTTCTTGGCACAATGAATTAGCAGCAGTTTTAGATCTGTTTATCAGAACTTTTTGGGACAAAAAGTGAGTACCAAAAAGTGAGAATTACCAAGATGTAGTTGAGGAACTACTAGAAAATTTAAAAAAAAAATTAGGTTGCCTGATGAATCTTAAATTGCATTTCCTACACTCTTATCCTGACTATTTTCCTCAAAACCTTGAACACTATAGTGAAGAACCAGCTAAAAGATTTTTCCAGGTATCAAGGAAGGTGGGATCTCAAATGATGGTGCGTTTTTGCTGGAGGTTAAGAGGAAAACTAGAAATTCTGGCGTTGCCCTGTAACAAAAAGTTTAATTATGGAAAAACACATTAGATAGCTGAAAACATTTGTTGGAAAACAACTGCAAAAAAATATAATTATCCATTTTACTGTCATCATTTTACTATTAAAATTGGGTGCAATATTTTAAATATAAACATTGAGTCGCTCCTGCGATCCAGTGCCTTCGCAATAGTACAGCATGTGTTTAAATGTCGCATAATTTGTAGGCTATAGGGTTTCCATTAAAGAGTCTCATGTTTTGTAGGTGTTTCTTTTCCGTTCCATGGTCCGAAAGGAATCCTGTAATAATTCTTATCTGATTCCTGCCTGTTCTATAATGTGCTCTAGCATATGTTTGTTTAATATTCATTTTGAAGTGTGCTTGATCAGAGATGTGTATCCAATGTGTTATCTATGAATCCGGCTCCTTTTGTTACCCTCTTTAACTGTATATGGACCGTAAAACATTGCAGCTGATCCTATTATGTTGCATTTTGCATAGTATTCCTCAATTTCCTGAGACCCGAACTAGTTTGATACTACGCGGCGTAAAAGTCTGTATACCGTTTTTAAATTTTTAAAAGCCTGAATAGAGGACTAATTATTTGTGCATATAATTACTAAACTTATTAAATTGTTTATTGTAACACTTAAAAATGTCAAAAATTAATTAAACTCTGTTTTAAATATAGAAAAAGACAAATTAAATTAATTCCTTCATTAAAGCGTAAATTTAAGTTTAATTTCGTGCTATTGAAAGTAAACAAACTTCGCAAACTCGAGTGCTTTCAGAAAATCAAAAGCAGTATATAGAGAATCTATGAAAGGTTAAAAAAAAGAATTACAAACGTTTGGTAAAAAATGTCACTAGACGCAATTGAAGATTTTATTCTGAAGCTTCTCTCATACACAAAAACTCTACAAAAGAAGTTCTGAGTTTGAGTATCATTTAAAAAATTGTGCGTTATAAGTCGATCTATAGTTATAAGTACTTCAGATATTTTGTATTGATTTTTTCACTTTTGTCACATATTTACATTTCATAAAAAAGTTTTTTTTTTTGTTAAATGTTAATCGAAAACCAGTTCTGAGTGACGTATGGAAAAAGATTTTTTGAAAATTTTACTTCCAAACCAAAAACTTATTTCTTTTCTTTCTAAAATGTTATTTTACCATGTTATATACATTTGAGAATTTTGTAAAATTGTAATGTTTTTTAATAAAGTTGAATTTTCTTAAATTTTTTAATGATTTACGACGTTAACATTTAAATCGTTAAAAAATAGAATACAAAGACAAAATCCATTTATTAACGTTAATATGCTGACTACGAAATAAACATTTACAATGCTGCTATAGAAAAGTGTTTCCTGATGGTGTCGAAATAAATGTCTGCAAATTTCAATCGACTTAATCTGGGTAAGTGTTTTTCTTTTACATTATTTTGGCTTCAGTACAAGTTCGTGTTATTTATATACTTATACCAACGAAATGAAGAAAAAAAATCCTAATATAGTTTGGGAATATTGTATTGCACGACTTAACTTTAAGAATTTATTATCATTGTATATACCTACAGGGTATCCAGAAATACTAAAAATTCATGGTTTCGATCACTTTACCAAATAAAAATGTAAGGACAGAAAAAAGTGACTGAGAGTTTGATGTTGAAAATATCGATTTGATAACGTTAGAAGAAATTGAGTAAGTGATATAATAAATGACAACGACTAGACATCAGCAAAATTAAAAATCCTATAAAAGAAATCTTAAATTAATTAGTATACTATTTCATTATAATTGTTATTAAATTACGTTAAGTTCTTTTTAAGTTCTGAGGTATAGTCTTATCCGCTGACGGTAGAAACATACAATTTGGGCATATATGTTTATTTTCATAATGTAAACCACAACTAGAAAGAGATTTTAAAAATTTTAACCCTAAAGAGCTAAAATAGGGGTTAAAAGTTGATATGGAAAAAATCTTTAAATTGACACCAATTTTTTTAACAATTAAAATTCAGACTTTTAAAAATATTTCATTGAACACGTGTTTCATGGTTTATTTAAAATTCACTCCCTAAGGGTGCAAATAATTGTATTGGAGTATAATAGTAGGTATATTACGTTGTAATACATTAATGACACATAAACGAAGCATTGTTAATATATAAATTATCGTGTGTTTTAGACAAACGATGTATATAAATAGATAGATTTAAAAAAGGAGACAAAGTAAATTAATTAGCAATAGGTAATGGATTGGATCATTAAAACTCGTACAATCTTACAATCTTTTAATTTTTTTATTTTTTTCTCTTTGGTTTTTTATTTTTTTCATATTGTACTTTATATATAAAACATCAAATACTGCACTGTACTGTACTATACTGATGAGGTCTAATAGACCGAAACAGTCTCTACAGTTTGATTTTGCTCTTGTATAGACTGGTTGATATTTATATTTAGGTCGCAGCATCATGTGCATTTAAGTTAGGAATAACCATGCACAAATCTGGGTCATGTACATGGAGATTGACAGCATAATGTTATAAGACTGTCAAAATGCTCTGTATATATAAATAAATTTAATACTATATAGAAAGATGGTTTAATGAATACAAAATGCGTAAAGAAATCCATGGTTATACTTCTATGCACGCGCCCGGATTTATAAATTTGTATTGTAAAAGTTGATATGGAAAAAAATCTTTAAATTGACACAAATTTTTTAAAAAATTAAAATTCAGACTTTTAAAAATATTTCATTGACCACGTGTTTCATGGTTTATTTAGAATTCACTTCCTAAGGGTGCAAATAAATTTGTATGGATAATATTTAAAAATTACTCCGTATTCTATGAAAATTATTATGTGAACTCCTATTGATAAAATAAAAACCATGAACAATTTTATTGAAAATCTAAAACGTTAAAAATCGTGAAATATGTTGAAAATCGTAAAAAATTGTTAAAAATCCTGAACGATTGTGAAAAGTTAAAGAAAATCGTTAAAAAATGTTGGCATCTTGAAAAATTGTTGAAAATAATAAAAAAAAAAGTCGTACAGAAATGTTCAAACACGTAGAAATTTGTAAGAAATTCCTGACAATTTTAAAAAATTAATAAAATACTGTCAACAATTATAAAAAAAATGTTGAAAATCGTAAAAAATTGTTGACAATTGTAAAAAATTGTTGGCAATCCTAAAAAACGTGTAAAGTCGTCTAATATTATTGAATATCCTAAAAATTTAAATATATAAAAAAACATTAAAAAGTTAAAATGTAAAAACATAGGAAATAAACAAATAAAAACAGAAAATGACGAAAATTAAAAAAAAAAAACGAAATATCAAAAAATAATAAAAATGTAAAATGGATAAAAATTTAAAAAATAGAAAAAAGAAAAAAACAAACAATATCACAAAAATTGTAAATAAAAGGAAAATGTAAAAAATAAAAAAAACAAAAAAAAGGGACAAAGGCGTAAAAATTACAAAATATAAATGGGAAAAAATCGAAAAAAAAACAATAAAACAGAAAAAGATGAATAACTAAAGGAACAAAAACATAAAAATTACAAAATGCAACGAAAAAAAACCTGTAAATACACAAAAAAGATAAAATTGACAGAAACAGAAATAAAATTATGGAAATCAATCAAAAAAGAAAAAATCGTAAAAATTTGAAAAGAACAGAAAATCATTAAATGTAGGGCAATATCAAGTTCGCCCATAAGATATATATATATATATATATATATATATACTAATAAACCACCATATATAACGTTTTATGTTCCGCAAAGTCTTTTAAATTCGTCAAACAACAATAAATAAATCACACAAATACCCCAACAACATTAATTAGATAACTGTCAAGTATCAAATGAACCGTAAAAATGTAAACTCGTAAAACAAACAAATTATACCATAATTAAATAACACACTAAGGTTAATTTATGGATTTATTTATGCTATGCTATCAATTCTCTCAACTCTTTAATGCATAAAGCATTGTCTAGAATCTAGATAAATAGCGTATTGTTTAAGCAGCCATATAATAAAAAAATAATGATATTTGAAAATAAATGAAAAACACCTGTACGAAAGAAACTAGAAAGAAGATTTACAATAGCAACAGGTATAAACACGTGACCAACGATCGCCTTGCCGTAGTCAAATTTCAGAAATCTATTCTCGTAGTTGCAACATTTTTTGGTGCATTTTACGTAAAGAAACGTAAGTATTTTCTTTGAAACAAAAGGAAAGGAGTTGCTTACGTGCTTCAGGACGAAAAATTTTAAAAAAAGGGTAATAATAACCTCAATATAAATAGAGACAATAAAAATGTGTAAATAAAACTTAGTTTTTAGAAACAAAAAGACCTTTTGAGAGCAGAAAGACGTTGTTCTGTAGCTAAAAATAGGAATAAGTATACAGGATGAAATAAAATTATCACACAGTGATCGAATTATGACACTTTGGGAAACATATATCCGCTCAAGTACTTGAGTTTTCCGCAAATTAGCTTCAAGAAGATCTATCACTTAATTCATTTCGTCTACTGTCTATAATGACTTAATTATAAATTTAACGAATCTGGCATTTCTACTTTTGTTACTTATTTTATTCATTAACTTTTTATCATATTTTTAGGGTTTTATAACCAAAAATTGAATTAGTACATACTTTTAAAGTACCTACAATTATTCAAACAACAGAAAAATTAATTTTATAATTTTCTTAAACTATTTCCTGACTTTTCCGATGTGTAGAAGGTAAAGATAAGTTAAAATAAAAAAAATCTTTATAGTTTGGTGCAATAAATGCTAAAGAAGTAAATAATTTTTTGTGCTATATAGTTATGTCCTACTGAAATACAATCTGTTGCTTGGTTCATAAATTCTGTAAAGATTTAAGTCTGGCTTTATTATGCTTTGAAATGAAGGTAAAATGCAAAATCTTATAAAGCATTTTGAGGTATTATATAATGGATACAACAACTACGTAATTTAAATTTATAATTATAATTATGTATTCAATCTATTGTATACTGCAAATACTCTCTTATACCCGTATTATCCGGAGAGAGTTTATATGCAATGTTAAATATGGTTATATAATATATATTATTTTGATACCCCACATCTCACAACTTGGTATATCACTTTAACGAAATAATATAATAATAAAAGAGTTGATAATAAAAGCATTATCCAGTTTTCTCCATAGAAAATAAATTCTAGAATTGACCAGATTTGCGATCAAAATTAATTCAAGCCACTTCGTAAATAATATAAATTCATAACCTAATGTCCATTAGAACAATATGCATAAATAATGCGGAAGACAATAGAATTCAATATTATACATGCAGAGATTAAAACCCGGACCAAGCTTCGTGCTACAATACAGACATTTTGCACTGAATGAAATATATGATTTACCGTCTGCCGGGACTCGCCTGAAGAGTTCCGGTCTGCCGGCCCTCCTTTACTCATTTACACCTCCTCTCGGGACCATTATGTTCTTGCGGCCACTCTACATGAGTCTCACGGTCTATTGTTCGCGGCATTCATTAAGATTACCGATAATCACAACTGCTATAACTTAGCAACTCACAACTCTCCACCCCGCTTTCTAATGAAGTACTTAGATAGCGACTAGGGAAAATCTGCTATTTAAATGAGCCGTAAATATTTGATAATAAAGGGGATAACTACATTTATTCACCTCTGTGGCAAATTTATTCTCGGCTCTAATGGAAATTGTGAGAAAAACAGGAAAAGGTCCTTTTTACTAGATACTTAATTCCTACACAGCTATTTTTACATTTTGCACGAACCATTAATTCTCTTTAACTGCATGCGTGTAAATATCTACTTAAAGTTGTTTTCGAATATTTCAGTAGATATTTTTCTTGAATTTCATTTATCTTTAATTGTTGAAAATAACAAATTAAATAAAGAACCAGTTGTATAAAAAGCAGGGTTTAAATTCTTTACTCTATTAGATATATTGTAGCATTTTTAAAAAACTTACATTAATTTCTTTTAAAATAAATTCTTTTCTAAGTATAATACGGCCCTGTTGCTCCAAACTTCTTAAATCAACGCATACCTTGATACCTACGTGACAAAAGACACATAACTATATCATGCGGAGTTGGTAATTTGGTCCCCAAAGATGAGGTCACGAAATTTCAGGAGGTAATTTGGTCCCCATGGCTAACAGGTATAAATTCCCTACAGGTAATTTTGTCCTCGCAATCAAGTAGGTATATGCTTTTGGTTCAAAGAAGAAATAAAATCCAAACATGAAAATAGCCTAAAGGTTTTAATTTCAACTCTATGGCATGCACTTTTAAATAATTTTTACAGAAATGGAAATTTCAAAATTTTATACACTTAAATGAAATACATGTTAAAAAATGAGTTCCATCTATTTTAGTGTTTATGTATTTTTCTATAAGGTTTTCAATAAATTTTTGACGATTTATAAGTTAAGGGTCTGTTACATTATGTTTCAAATGAAGACGTTGCAACTAGATATAAGTTTTTATTTGGAATTCATTTAATTTCTCAATATATGTAATTATGTTTGGATGTTCTTTGTACAACAAATCGTTAAAAGTTTTGTGAAAAGCTTTGCAAGCATTTGTTGTTCGTGTGAGATCAGACGTTTGGCCCAAATCGTCTGTGGAAAAAGAGATTCTTTATCAACATAATTCTTGATTAGATAATCAGAGTACTTCTGCAATCTCATGTCGTTTGGTCTATTTTCGAACGCAAACAATCACCCACTTTATTAAATAAGACCAAAAGTAAAGTGCAAACACCGACCAATATCACTGCTCGCATCGTTATATTCCAAAACCAAACCAAGAGTTTTCATTTGTAGCTTAATTAACCCTTTAAGAGTTAAATTGGCGTTGGGCGCCAATTTGTAACCCTTAAATTACTCGCTTCTGAGGGTCGTGGCTTCCTTCTGAGTCTTATTTAATCCCCTCCAAACATTAATTATAGGGCGCCAAGTATCTTACACACAAATAAAATACGAAAAATTAGTTTTAAGTTGATTTATTTACTCAATTAATAATTTAGTAAAAATTGAAATCAATTAATTAATTTAATCTCTTATCTTTTTATTCGATGTCTTTCTGTCGGAGTCCGATAGTGGTGGAACAGAACTGTCAATGTGGATGGAAGTGGTCTTCCTTCAAGGGAACTTGCTTAGGATTAATCCCGGGAATGGTTACACCTGGTGTCGGCTTTCAAAATGGCTGTCGGCAGACAGCGAAATTTTTCTGTTAATTTATCTGGTTCCTTAATAGGGCCCTTCTCAGATTTGGCAATAACCCAGAAAGAAGGGCGAAGGTAGTCAGAAATTAATTCTGAATTTTTAATGAATCGCAGACGAAAAAAACAAATTGAAAAATTATTCCTCCCACCAAGTCGGCAGTCGACCTTCGCATCGGCGTGATAAAAATTGAACAGAATAAAAATATATAGTCTGAATGGTATGCCCGAAAATGAACGTTACACTTTTTCTGGAACCATGCCTGGGCGAGATGAAATATGCATCCAATGATTTGTGGGAGGCCATATTTTTCGAACAGCTTTATGTATGCCTATTTCAAAATCACACACTACGAGTATTTTCTCGAAGTTAATATTCAGTTTGGAGCATTTATCTTGAACCAAGAGAAATAATCTTTGGTAAATTTCCGATTTTTTATTGGGTAGAAGGCATGCCTAGCATTAAAGGTATGTAATGTCTGTGTAAAAAACCGTGAATTGTAAACATTTGTGTGAAATATTTGGCACAATAATCAAATGTCTCGTCGATGTAGATTTGCTGCGTTTTCCCCAGAGCTTCAAGATTTGTAAGACACGTAAACACAATGATATTATTTAAAACACAATTGATAAAAAGGAATTGTTCATCGACGGTGCGACATTTTTTTAATTTCTCCTTAATCGGAATGTTCTTAGTGGATTTGAGGACAGGCAAAGGAATAATAAAAGCTTTTACTAAATTGCCAACGTTTCGACTTTTATTTTATTATATATACGTATTTAGTTATATTTATAATATTTTTTGGTCCTCCGTCCAGAAACAATACTTTTAATTACTTCAAAATCGTCCGGAAAATGGCATTTTCCGGCCTAGGCCGGCAAAGTAGCTTTTAGATTATCTAAAGAGATGGCGTTATGAGTTTAAATTTTAAGTCATCAAAAATACATAATGAAGAATACAAATTTTAATTAAATTTATTTAAAAACTGCGTATAATATACTAAACTTACCTATAGCTTTTTCTAAAGATAAGCAGGATTCTAATTTACATTTAATTTCTCTCACAACTTGTATTTTAAAATTTGACATTTATGTCAATTTATGAACATCTTTATATAAACATCTAATCTTGTATGTCACAAAGTAAAAAGTTTTTGAACTTGTTGTGTTTTCAACATATGTTAATTAAAACACTAATAACTGCTGAAGCTAAACACGTATATTAAGTATTAAACAAGTTATTACACAATACACAACAACACAACTATAATATAAACATCCAATGTGGCGCTTATATCTGTCGGCTCTCTTCTAGTCAGTGGCCTTAGTTCGGGTAGCACAAGCAGTCAAGTCTTGAACCTAACAGAACTTTTAAAAATATTAATAATTAGTCGGACCAAAAAATAGTGTGTGTTACACGTCCGGAAAATGTTTTGCAAGTGCTCGTATTGTTTCGCCTCGGTGCTACGCACCTCGGCTACACAACTTTACTCGCTCTTGCAAAATGTCATTTTCCGTCCTTGTGTCACAAATAACTATTAACATCAATGGCAAGAAACATATCTAATTAAAAAGGTATTATGTAATTTATATATATATTTTTTTTTTGATATACCTATGTATTTATTTAAACAATTTTTTTTATTATTATTATTATTATTGATATATAAGCATCTATGTACCATATTTTAGCCTTGAAAAAGACAAAAATAAAAGTCGAAACGTTGGCAATTTAGTAAAAGCTTTTATTATTCCTTTGCCTGTCCTCAAATCCACTAAGAACATTCCGATTTATAAAATAAGGACACTAAACTTTTAACAATATGCAAAACCAAGGATTTTCTCCTTAATGTCATTTAATATATTCATGTTTGTATACTTTCTAAAAATTTTCTAAATTTCAAAATCTTTAAAAAAATCCAATGACAGAAATCTTAAATAATCGTTTTTTAAAGAATCCATAGTTCCAGTCTCCTAACCGTATAAAAATATAAGACAGGGCACATTAAATTGTCGATTTGACAAAGTCTCTCTTTCATTCACGTCATGCTATACCTATGTGCTAAAGGAGAAAGTGAGTAAGTTTTACATGTGGCATAAGTTGAATTTAACGACCGTTAGGCGATTTGATGGCTAGGCACCTATAGCTTAGTTGTTAGAGCGTCAGCGCGTAGAGCTGAAGGTTGCGAGTTCGAGTCTCACTGGGTGCGACATTTTTTCAATTTCTCCTTAATGTCATTTAATAAAGGGTAGGTTTAAAAAATTTTCAAAAAGAATATCTATGCCTTTCTATATTGTTCAGAACGGTTATTTTGAAAAATAATACATTTTTTAAGATTTTTTTATTAGCTTATGAAATGTTATAATACCTAATATATAATATTAGGTATCTAATTACCACGAATGAACATTTTAATAATTTTCTAATACAAGCTTTAATCAAGTATCTTAAAATAGAAGTATTTAAATATTTTAATATTATATCTACAATTAGAATATTTCAATAATTTGTAATATAAATAAATTTTTAATTACAAATTTTGTAATAGGTAAGTAAATACGATATTCCAATTTTCACGGCTACAATTGAGCAAACTAGTGACTATTCGCAGACAAAATAAACGACTAAACTTTGATGCAGACTGTAATCGATAGTTCGTAAGTTATAACAAGCTAAGATGCTCAAAACAGTGAATTAGGAAAACTTGTCTAGGTATAAACTTGTTACAAAGCAAAAGTTAATACTTTCAATAATTTTCGTTCTGTAAGACAAATGAAGATGCGAACAAAGGGTATTGCAGGAAGTGAGAAAACTGATATAATTTATTACACCAACCCAGTTTTTATACTCAATAATTCATACAAAGAACACCCGACCGCTGGTTTCAAGGTACTTATTGTTTATGAAATAAAAATCAGAAATTGCTATTTATTAAAAGTTACACCATTAGGTTTTATTCAACACTTTTAAAATTTACATTTATACTAGTTATTGGTTTTTTGTAGCAATTTTAAACAGAAGCAGTAAACGTGGACAGACAAGAAAAAAAGGCTTTTTTGGTCCTCCGTCCAGAAACAATACTATTAATTACTTCAAAATCGTCCGGAAAATGGCATTTTCCGGCCTAGGCCGGCAAAGTAGCTTTTAGATTATCTAAAGAGATGGCGCTATGAGTTTACATATTAAGTCATCAAAAATACATAATGAATAATACAAATTTTAATTAAATTTATTTAAAAACAGCGTATAATATACTAAACTTACCTATAACTTTTTCTAAAGATAAGCAGGATTCTAATTTACATTTAATTTCTCTCACAACTTGTATTATAAAATTTGACATTTATGTCAATTTATGGAAATAGTTCATTATCTCATCTGTTGAACATAACAGAAGTTTTAAAAATATTAAAAATTAGTCGAACCAAAAAATAGTGTGTGTTACACGTCCGGAAAATATTTTGCAAGTGCTCGTATTGTTTCGCCTCGGTGCTACGCACCTCGGCTACACAACTTTACTCGCTCTTGCAAAATGTCATTTTCCGTCCTTGTGTCACAAATAACTATTAAACTACACACTTACAACAAGAAAAAAAACGGAAAGCATACGACCGTTCATTGCATAGCCATTTTATAAACAGTTTGGTATACAAGCACACGTGTAGATTATAAGTGAGGTCGACTGGCCCAGATGACCTTACTAAACTGCAACCTAAACACTCTTTTGTGTGTACCCTACAACTAATAATACGTCTATAAAATCTAGACTGATAAGAAATTCAATTATCTGTTAAAATGTATGTTTGTAATCTGATCAGACTCTAAGAAGAACTATCCCAGATACTTATGTCGTTGTCAAACAATTACTCTGCAGTTACAGGTAATATGTTTAGCCTTTTCATCCGTATACTCACAGAATCTGCATGTCGCACTGTACACTTTGTCCATTTTATAGAGATGGTACCTCAGTGGACAGTGTTCTGTTACTTTAAGTTTAGGTTTCAAAAGCTCTTAGAGTAATTTAGAGTAGCGCAGCGAGGACCGTATTAACCTTTTTGCTTGTCTTTAGCCTGAAGAGTGTTTTTAATGCACTGAGTTTGTTTATCAAATTATAAATTTCTTCCATAATGTGGTATTTCAAGATGCCACAGATCAAAGAATTAATCAAATACGAGACTATCAGTTATCCCGTTTTCGACAATCCTTTTATGTTATACCCACAGCAAATTTACGTTGTCGTATTTATATAGCCAGTTGCTTAAGACACTGTTTTGCAATTTCAGGTTCTTTTGCAGAAATCTTAAACAGCTTGGCCTTCGGAGACAGTAAGTATCCTGGTTTAATTAATGCGTATTTTAATGTACTTTTAAGCACAGAAGTCTATTCCTTGTCACGGGACAAATTCGCTCTAGTATAACTAAATTCTTACCTTATAAATCCGTCATTATTAAAGGTTTACTCGAGTCTGGAACCAGTTGATTTAGATCGATTATAGATAATCGCCAGCTATTGTTTATTATTCTGGCCATAAATTATTCCTGATATCGCTGGAATTATTTTTAGAAGTATATTTATTATTTATTCCAAATATATTTATTAAAATTCAGTTTATGAATTATTGGGGTTATGTTTTTATTTTCACCCGGCCGAGGTACTATTTCTCTTCTTTTGTCGATAACTCGACGTATAGTGTTCTACAGTCAGTGTTCCGTTATATTTCTATCTTGTTAACTAAAATTGAAAATGAACGAGGAATTAGGTAATGTTGAGATTTTTATTGATATCTTGATAAATAATAAGATTAGTTGTATCTAACGACCACTGTTTGTTCGTAAATTGGTAGCTGAAGATCCTACGGTTATTGTCCCTATAGTAGTAGAGGCCACCTCTTATTTCGACGTGTGTCAAATTCCGTGAACGTTGATATGTAAGAATCCGTTCTTTCTATTACCAGCCTTTGTCTTCAAAACGTGGCAGTGAGAAGATTTTCTGGGTTTAAGTTGTAATCTCTGTTCATCGGAGACAATTAATTTTGGATTTACGAAATTAAACCTCAGTTTTTCCTAACGAATAGTATTGGAGTGAGATTTTCCGTTATTTTGGTGGATTCGTTGGAAAAATTCCTCGTGAAGGGATATTTAGGAAATCTTCTGTGGTGAGTAACACGTTATTTATTCATGTGGTTGTTCGATTCTTATGGTTCTTTCGTTCCCTATGAGTGTAGGTAGCCCATAGAGCAGACAGTAGGGAAATTTTGGTAATTTAAAACCGTTCAGACGGTAAATTGTGGTAGAATTCCGATTGGTGCAATTAGCAACGAGAATATTGTTCCACCCGTTTACCAGCCAGGGGTGTCACGAGTTTAAAGAAATAAAACAACCCTATCTTAATAGGTGAGTTACTATATTATATTTTTTTTACATAAGATTAATAACGCCATATAGTCGCAATTTTAAATTTAATATCTTGATTTTACATGTATATTTCTTTGTGTATTGTATGTAGGTTTATTTATGTGAAACTAGACTCCTTTTTGCTTATTCTTTTACTATTATAAATTAATTTTATGTTAAATTTTGATTTAATTTATTGTTATAATTTTGTCGTGACTAGCAAGTCAAATTTAAGTTTGTTGAGTACATTTAAATCATTAGTTTTGATCATTAATTGTAAATTCAGAGAAGTCAGCTTCTACATGTTGTATTATTCATTTAAATTCATTTTTATTCTTTCATTGTAGTACAAATTTAAGTTAATGTGTTCAAATTGTATTAAGTCAATTAATTCAAGGAGTCATTAAAATTTGCTTGAGCTATTATTAATTCCGAATTACGATTTTAGGGTCCTAGATACACGTGTAAATCCTAGTTAAGGGTTTAAGTCCTAGTTTTTGGTTGAGTTTTGATTGCTGACCTGATACTTAGTCGAGCTTAAGTTAGTTGTGATTGGTGCAAGCCTATTGGTTCTGGGAACAGGCTTGAATTTGGTACCGGCCTAAGTATTGGAGAAGCCAAGGACGACGAGGAATTGTATCTAGATTATCAGATAAGCTAATTAGATTTAAGGCGCAACTTTAGTTTTAGTTAAGATCTATTTTTCTTGTTTATATTTTTTTTTATATTGCGTGTGATCACACATTTTGGGATAAAATTCTCTTTTAATATTATTCATATATTCTTTTTTTATATAAATATCAATAGCGTTGTCAAGCACGAGGCTTGACAGTGTTGTAATTCTTAATATTTTTATTAAAGAAGGGTCTAGTTGAGATTTTGTTTTATTTAGCTCACTTTATCGTTATTTTTTTTTATTGTGCAATTCAATTAGTACTGTTTAATATTCTAAATTTATTTAATTATCTCCAGTGCCTGGAACAACAGGGGTTTCCGATTTTAACCGTTTAAATCGGTGGCGCGACTCACTGTTATTTGTTTACTTACCCTCTACGGCTGAGCTGGGCACTAATTTGCCAGTAGAGAAACCACTATCGATCTCAACTTTGAATTTGTCAGCAAATTGATAATAAGGAGAATGGTCGCTATTTGCTAAGGACAAATTAGATATATTAGATATTAGTTGCTTTATTTTGTTATTTTAAAATAAAGTCTTTAAAATTTTTACAGTCAATTATGTTATTTTAATTTTCATGCATAATTGTGATTTAAAATTTTAATATTTAGTGTGGATCTCTTGTAATTTAGGTATCAAGGAGAAAAGTGATTAATTTTGTACCAGAAATAATTGAAATTCTTTTTTTAAAAGCATTCGATATGTGATAAAATATATAAATTAATTTACATTAATTCAGAGAAGTTAAATTTTAATTTTTATGGGTTTACTAGTTTGCTTGCAATAATGCAGAAAGTGCTGAAATAAAAATGTTTATCAAAAGCAGCAAACAGCTTCCTGCTCAAATTACACACACGATCACATGAGATTATAAAAAATAAATCTTAAAATTTTTATTATGGCATGTGCTTTTAGTGTTGACTATATTGACACTCAAAGTAAGGTGACGTTTATGAAAAGTTTTTTTTTTTAACTTTTAGCTTTATTATTGTAATTAAATCGTTGTATTTTGATTTTATTAAAATAACAGATAGTCAAATAAAATATTCAGCAGTTTGAGTTTGTTTTTTATATACCATACCTGGTACCTTACATATTGATTTATTTTAAACTAGCAGCCCGCCCCGGCTTTGCACGGGGATTAAAGAAAAATAACAAAAGCCACTAAATATATTGGGTCAACGCTTCCCTGTAAACAATATTACATGTTGTTTTATTTTCTGGCAACAAAATAAATTGATATTCAGGTGCTCGACCCGCCTTAGGTGGTTGGCAATGAGAAAAACCGATCCCTACTAATTGGAAGGTTTGACCTTCAGGCTAGTATTCTCAGCTCATGCGATGTAAGGGTTTTAAGGTTATTTTTGTTTACATTAATGGCATTTTAGTAAGGATCCCTATCTTTTTTAAAAATAAAACATAGCCTATGTCACTCGGGAATAGTGTAGCTTGCCAACGGTAAAAGAATTTTTAAAATCGGTCCAGTAGTTTCGGAGCCTATTCATTTAAAACAAACAAACAAACGAACCTTTCCCCGCCACAAAATATATTGGGTCAACGCTTCCCTGTAAACAATATTACATGTTGTTTAATTGTCTGGCAACAAAATAAATTGATATTCAGGTGCTCGACCCGCCTTAGGCGGTTGGCCATGAGAAAAACCGATCCCTACTAATTGGAAGGTTTGACCTTGAGGCTAGTATTCTCAGCGCACGCGATGTAAGGGTTTTAAGGTCATTTTTGGTTACATTAATGGCATTTTAGTAAGGATCCCTATTTTTATTGAAAATAAAGCATAGCCTATGTCATTTGGGAATAGTGTAGCTTGCCAACGGTAAAAGAATTTTTGAAATCGGTCCAGTAGTTTCGGAGCCTATTCATTTCAAACAAACAAACAAACAAACAAACAAACAAACAAACAAACATACAAACAAATAAACAAACAAAAAATCAAACCTTTCCTCTTTATAATATTAGTATAGATTAACATAAGCAATCAGAAAATCAACAAGTTTCTGCTCTTAAGCGAAAAGTGACAGATGAAGGTAAACTTTCAATAGTGATCGTAAAAGAATTAAGTTACATGGAATTTAGAGAGCAGATAGTAAATACTGTTACGAGCGGGCCGGACCTGTCGCCCAGGAAATACCGCCAGACAAACGCCAGTTCTTAGAATTTTGAAGATTCTAGTTGCTTTGCGATTGATCGAAAATTCTAGTGGCTGTTAGAATGTCCAAATAATTCGAGAATTTTCTGTTCGAGATGTAATTTCAGAGATACTTCTAGAAGGATTTAATTTTATATATAAGGGACCGCTTCGGTCGGGGAGAATAATTGTAATTATAATATCTTATATATACTGTATCAAAGTTGTATAATTAAGTTTAAGGGATTGTTATCTATTTGTGTTTACCAATAAATTGTTAAGTTTGTCTGCTGTTTATCACTTAACCCGAATCCACGAAGGAAAAATATAACAATACTTTGTACATGTGGATATAACATACTACTTTACACCCCAGTTAACAATGGTCTACTCCACAACTTTTAGTAGCCTGTAAAATTAAATATCATTAAATAGCTGTGACTTAAAGTAACTGTTTACATTCGAGGTAAAAGTCTGTTTCATGTATTAAACGTTTTGAGTTTGAGTTATTAACAATGGTTTACCGTATTTTAAGATTTTAAAACTTAACTGTATAAAGTAGAAGTACAACATAATTTAATTTTAAAGTTTTGATAAACCACACCATGCATACATAACAGAAAATTTCTCGTAAATATAGTCACTTAATATTCACCATTGGTTGTCGCCACCTGCGAAACTAAACCACGCATTAAAGCAGTCAGTTCTTGTTTACTTGGCAAGTTTGTTGAGTTATCGCCAGTTATAATCACCTGTTTTAACCACTGAAAAAAGTTATATGGAAATTATTTTTCCTTTAAATCAATAAGTTTGATAATTAGTAAAAACCGTTACAAATGCAGATTTAAAGACAAACATAAGTAATAATTTGGTATTAATTTACTACAACAAATCAGATATATTCACCATTTTCAAAATGTGCAAGAACTCTAGCCCTTTTGCAAGCTTCAATTCGGGTTCTTATTAACTTTTCTATATTTTCTTGGAGTATGTTTTTTCATTATGTTTACAAGCAATGCGACATTTCTTGCATTATTTAGACAAGCTTTAACACTTAGTGGTAAGTTTTCGAAGGCAATTAGGTCTGGTAAACAAGCAGGCCTGTCTAAAACTACAACAGATTGCTTTTTAAGACATTTTCATACCATTTTTTTTTTATAAAAGGGTATATTATTGAACATAAGAACAAAATTATCCCTAATAGCAAATCTCTACAAGCAATTAGTTTTAACACTAAACTAACATTCCTGCGACCGACTACAATTTGTTAAATTACTAACAATAAAGTTTTTACTTATAGCATAATACATAATTCAGTTCCTTCTTGACATCTTAGAACACATCTGGAAGCTTGCAGTCTCCCTAATCTTCTGAAACTCCGAGAATTCTGTTGCGATCATCATTTAATCTTAAGCCATCTCTGCTGTTATCCGAACAAATAGCATTATGCCAATTCTTAAATGTCCAGTTTTGATCTTGGAGACATCATTTTAATGGATCAAAGAGTTGAGTGGTTTGACTGCGATATAAAAGTAAATGAGGCTTATACACCATGTTTGGCTTCATCGAAATACCATATTTGCATTTATGATACACTCGATTCACATTTTATAAAGAGTAAGTAGAATAGCTAGACAAGTTGTTTAACTGAAATAATCAAAAAATTTTTTGGTGTCAGATTCACTAATTACCGAAAAGTTGGAAAGAAGGTATAAGTAATTAAATATGGACAAAATTTTAAATAAAATACGTATACTCTTTCAATATATTGATATGGAACTCCTCCAATGAGACAACTTTCGAATCTCCAGGGTGGTGGATTCTGCACTCAAGAAAATCGATCAGTATTACAACAAAATTTTTTAATATTCTTTTTTCTTCCTGTGGCCTTCCTTCTGTCCCTTTGTTTGTTAACTCCTCTTCTCCATAACTCACTTTTTTTGTGTTTTAATTATTTCTTTGTAAACTTCTTTATTTGATTTTAATATGGGTACATATTTTTTAAATTGCATCTTATTTTGTATTTTATAATCTCATTATATTTTTTATGTTACAAAAAAGTCAACAAAAAACCATCTAACAAAAACTCAAAGCTAAAACTAGCAACCGATTTCCTTAAGGACGATTTACACTTCCGGAAAGTCACTTAAATTGTATATTTCCTACGAAAATTTTATATGTACTTCTTTAAAAATTTTGGTTTTACATTTACACACATGGTAAAATTCTTGAGCGTTAATTTAGCTGAAACGTTAACACCCGTAGCTTTTAGAACGTGTTGTTGCCGTTCTGGATGAGAAACACGAGATTTCTTCCATCTTAAATATGGGTTAGTCCAATAAAACGCATTTTATTATTTAAGATCACAATAAAATTACGAACATAATTTTAGCAGTCTTTTCTTTTTAATTAACATCAAAACCCGTTCTATTAAAGTTAGATAGGTAACAAGTTTTTTTAAACGACAAATTCTACATATACAAAGTGTGGTTGTCTGTTTTTTGTAATTTACTTTACAAAGTATTAAAGTTAATTTAATTTGTTATTACAGTAGTAAATATACCGCTTCTATTGTGTGTAATTTCAAGTTTGATATATCAAAACTTTTGAAGCTATTGTATATGGTCTATTGTTATAAAAATGTTAGCTGGATTCTTGTTGGTATAATACATGTCATTTTTACAAATCATTCCTAAATTAAAATATACAGAACAACAATGTTGTCGCAAGTAAAATATTACCAAGAAATTATGTCGAATATGAATCCGAAAAAATGATATAAGCGAAGTAATTTTCTCCTGTGTTAAAGCAAGCGCCAACTCGTGGATGCTGAATATACGGAACTATAGCAGAAGCAGGACGAGTATGACACATTAATCAGAATCATGGCACAGTATATGGATTCCGAATTGTACAGAAAGGTTATTGTTTTGTTTCTCTTGTTCCGGAAGAGACTGCATGACTGATACGAGCATAAATCGAAACAGAATTCCGCTCTTGAAATTAAACGTCATATGCGGGTATTTACCAGTAAATTGAAGAACTCGATACGCAAAGTCAATTTTCTGGGATAACCTATTATTTATCCCCTTTCGTACACACCGGAATTTACCACATTCAAAAATTTATGTTTCTGTTCGAATCACCACAAGATATCAGTGGATATTGATACAAAACAACGAACTCAAACATTATATAACAGAAATCAATTTTGGTAGGGTTCAATACAGTTTACAATGTTTACATTTATAAAAGCAAATTAAAAAAATCAACATACAATAAAAGAAAATAAACATACACTAAAAAGGGCACAATAACACAAACACAGTGTATGTATGTATCAGCGAAATTAGTAGTGACAGATACAGCTGCGACCTATAAGATCTATTGCACCCCTCTTTTCTTGCTATAATTCTGATGATTCCTCAGACTTATACGAGCTCTTCTAGTCCTATCTTTCTTAGAAAGTTTGGGATATTATTGGGCTTCAAGTAACATAGATCTTTGTCTTCTATTTCGTATGACCCTAGGTATCTGACACTAGAATTACGTAATGCAATGCATTCTGAAAATATTAAGGTTTCATCCTCTTCCTCACAGTGCTCGGTTAATATTCCTGTTATAATACGGAGGTTTTTTTTACTAAGGTTTAGACAGCTACAAGATCTTTTCTTGTTATAGTTTCTAGATCGTTCCAGTACTTGAATTTTTCTTTATACACTTAGTTTTTCCAAGACTGTATTACTGCTGATTCCACAAGTTGGTTCTGGTGCCAAGTATGGGGTTTTAGCTCTTTTTTTGTCAGCTTATCTGCTGTTTCGCTTCCTTCGATTCCTATGTTTCTGGAACCCATAAGAGGGTACCAGTGTTCTTTTGTCGTAGTTTATTTAGTTTGCCTAGGCATTCCTAGACCATCTTTGAACTGGTTGTGTGAGTTTAGAGCTTTGATGGCTGCTTTACTTTCTGACATGATTACAATCTTTTGTCTACGACAGTTCCTTTCTATATTAAATTCTACACATCTTTAAATGGCACGGATTTTCGCTTGAAAAATGCTTGTGTATAGATCCAGGCTTTCTGAGTATTTGGCTCTAAGTCCAAAAACCCTTGCTCTTGTTCCTTTATCTGTTATGGAGCTATTCGTATATTATTTTATGACATTTTGGCTTAACGCCAATATGGTGTCTTTGTCCCATTTAGATTTACTACCCAGTTTTGTAGTGAATTTTCTTACAAAGTTAAATCTCTTTAGTATATCATCTGGGGCATTTCCCAAGTTTGATTAAATTGAAGTGAGTCAGGTCTTTCCTTGATTGTTTCTTATATTGTTTTCTTCTTTACACTTTCTAATTATATGTGTAGTGGCGTGGGATTTAGGATTACTTCCATTGTAGCAGTGGGACCTGTTTCCATTGCTCCAAGATGTATGCACAAGGTAGTCTCTGAATGTTTGAAAGGTTTGTCCTCATAGTAGACAGATTAGCTGTTGTGCCCCAAGCTACTGCCCCATAAATAATGATTGTTCTCACTCTTGCCGTGTACATCCATTGCAATGTCTTTGGATTACCACCCCAATTCTTTCCTGAAATATTTCTTCACACCGGAAGGACTTTTGTAGCTTTGTGTATTATTTCGTTTCTGTGTTTCTTTTAAAGTAACCCGTTATCTACCATTAGCTCTAGATATTTAACCTCTGTTTTCCACTCAAAGATATTTTTACCTACTTGGACGGTTTTTAAGTCAATTTTCTCTTACCTTGAAAAGGTCCAGTAAAGTGCTCTTCGTGGGGTTGATATTAAGTCCTCTTTAAATAACACCATTGCTTTGCCTTGTTCAGTCCTCTGTGTACTATGTCACACTGGATATTTTTATCTAAACAAGGTATGCTTAGTTTTGTCAATTATCAGAGTAAGCTTTCTACAGTAAGACTCCTTATGAATGGGGATGCAACTCCACCCTGCGGGCAGCCTCTGGTCGTATTGGTAAAGAGTAGCAATTGCAACAACCAGCAGGAAGTCGTTATGTTTACTCCTCTATCATTAAGCGCTTCTTTGACTGCCTCAAGTGGAGTATTAGTAAGACCACACATAAAACGGTTTCTTGTTTGTTTAGATCCCAGGTTTGATTCCTGTCGGATACAGTATTTTTTTATGTTACCCTTATGGTTATTTTTTTAATGCAACTTAGCAAAAATAGGATCTGCTAAATGAGAGAAGCATTATTCCGAGAAAATACTAAAAAATGGCGAATGCGCAGCGCAGTCACCATTTTTTAACAAATTGCACGAATTGAATGTTCGATCATGTTAAGGTTTTCAAAAATGCGATAACTCCCAAAAACTTTACACCCCGAAAACCAGGAGGACATAAATAAAGAGTTTAACTGAATTCTAAACATAATCTTATATAATTTTTCCTTACAGAGAGTCTAACTTTAGTTTTTGATTGTACAGATAAGTAGGTACCGGTGTTTTTCTTAGTTCGTTTGTGTTTTTATATGATTAACGTGGATACAGTAGTTATTAAATTCGTTTAGTGCGGTGTAAATAACGTCAAGTATACAGTATATAGCATTAAGTTTGGTAAAACATTTTATGGTCTTGCCGGTAATGATCCTGTACGAGTTATCTAAACAACCACTGTTTTCTCAGCGAATGGAATAAGTAAAACTAACCCCAGAGAAATAAGCCACCATAATGCTATGCAGAGGCTGCTAACAAGAAGAGGAAACAGTAGAACATATAATGTATGACTGCTCTGCTTTTTCTGAAATTAGAAGATCCGTGTTGGGCGAGTACTGGCTTACAGCAGCCGATGACAGGGAGATCCCCCTCGGGAGCCTCATCACCTATTTTAAATCACTAGGCCTGGCGACAGCCTGAGGTGAGGATATCCCTACTCACGGGAGGATGTACAATGGGCCATATGTGTCCTCAGTGCTGGCTGAGCACTAGCTCGTCCCTCCCCAAATTTCCAGATCCAGATCCAGAAGCCATCAGATTCTCAACCCAGTTGTGTGGTAAACCAAAAGTGTGCGGTATGCGGTATGTAACATCTTGTAAAATTATTGCTGTATTAATTATAACATTAGCTTTGTTTTTAATTGTTTTTTGCATTTCTAAAGAAAAGAATCTTTTTATAATTACTGGACTGAAACAAAAGAACTAGGAAAAGTGCTTACTAAATTCATTATAGTTTTGTTTTTGCCCTATATACCATTTATCTTATTTTCCTTTTCTTTTACATTTGGTTTAGTTAACTTATCTGCCCGTTACTGACCACCATAACGTCTTGAATCCACGACTCGCTCTCCACTTAATGCTTAAGTGCCGTCCGCAGTTGATGACCTTCTGATTTTTCGTTTCTTTTCCTTTGTATTTATCATTATAAATGAATCTAGCCATTTTCTTTATCAATTTTATTAACACCTTGCCACGTATTTTAATGTAAGTAAAAACAAAATCAGATTTAGAAAAATAAATAAAGTAACTAATTGAAATTCAACTCCAGCTGAGTTCGGTGGTGGTTTCTCTACTGGCAAATTATGCCCAGCTCAGCCGTAGAGGGTAAGTGCCAAAATAAAGTGAGCGCGCCACCGATTTGTACGGTTAAAATCGGAAACCCCTGATGTTCCAGGCACCACTTCACCCACTGGAGATAATTAAATAAATTCAAAATTTTAACCAGTACTATTTAAATTACACAATAAAAAAAAACGATAAAGTGAGCTAAATAAAACAAAATATCAACTAGACCCTTCTTTAATAAAAATTGAGAATTTACACAACTGTCAAGCCTCGTGCTTGACAACGCTATTGATATTTATATAAAACAAAGAATTAATGAATGATTTTAAAAGTTAAATTTATCGATATGTGTGATCACACTCAATACAAAAAAAAAATAAACAAGAAAAATAAATCTTAACTAAACTAGTTACGACTTAATCTAATATAGCTTATCTGATAATCTAAATAAGTTTCCGCAGTCCTTGGCTTCTCCAATACTTAGGCCGGTACCAAAAATCAAGCCTGTTCTAGAACCAATAGGCTTGCACCAATCACAATAACTTAAACTCGTACTAAGTATAGGGTCAGCAATCAAAATTCTGCCTATCTCTAGGGCTTAAGCCCGTAACTAGAATTTATGCCTGTAGCTAGGACTTATGCCTGTATCTAGGACCCTAAAATCGTAATTTAGTATTAGCATTAGCTTAAACAGATTTTAATGACTTCTTGAATTAGTTTGATTTGATAACTTTAATACAATTTCAACACATTAACTTAAATTTGTACTACAATGAAAGAACAAAATGAATTTAAATGAATAATACAACATTTAGAAGTTGACTTCTCTGAATTTACAATTAATGAACAAAACTAATGATTTAAATGTACTCAACAAACCTAAATTTGACTTGCTAGTCACAACAAAATTATAACAATAAATTAAATCAAAATTTAACATAAAATTAATTAATAATAGTAAAAAAAAATAAGCAAAAAGGAGTCTAGTTTCACATTAATAACCTACATAAGACACAAAGAAATACATATGCAAAATAAAGATATTAACCAAGATTGTGACCATATGGCGTTATTAATCTTATAAAAATAAAATTTCGTAACTCACCTATTAAGATAGGGTTTCTTTCATTAAACTAGTGACACCCTAGCTGGTAGACGGGTAAATCAATCTCCTCGTTGCTAATTGCGGAAATTCTACCACAGCTCACCGTCTGAACGGTTTTAAATCTACCTACTGTCTGTTTCTTGATCTGTCTACGTTTCGTCCGAAATAAAACAAGAAAAGAGAAAACCATAAGGATTGAACAAACCACATGAATAAAAGGCGGTTTACTTACCACAGAAGATTACACAAAAATCCGACACGCGGCTTTTTCCAATGAATCTGTCCAAAAATAACAACAGAATCTAACTTCAACAACGATTCAAATGGAAAATGAGGTTTGGTTTCAAAAATCCAAAATTAATTGTTACGGATTCACCGCGATTTAAAACTTAAACCAAAAATCTTCTGGAGCATCTGCTCGAGACGAACGTTGACAGTAACAAGGAAATTTCTATGTTTCACAATTCATGAGATTGACACATCTCAAAATAAATGGCCTCTACTACTATAAGGACAATAAACGTAGGATCACAGCTACCAACTTACAAACAAACAGTAATCGTTTAAAAACAACTGATCTTATTACTTAACAAGGTAACACCAAAATCTCAACATTACTTAATTCCCTCGTTTATTTTCAATCTTGTTACGCAAAACAACAATTCCACGAAACAACTGGCCGTAGAACCCAATACTAATAGTTATCGACAAAAAGAAAGAAGTAGTACTTCAGTCAGATGAAAGCGAAAAATGACAGTAATTTCAAAAATAGACACCACAAGAATTCATAACCTAAATCAACTGGAACTTGTCACGATTTACTCCTTAGTAACGGAGAATTCATAAGGTAAGCAATTAGTTATAACTATTGTGAATTTAAACCCGTGACAACCTTGGAAAGCGGAGAAAAAGTTGGTACAAAATTATTATTGACACCGATCCAATAATCAACAAGCTTAAATAACAAAAAAAATAATAAATTGCACTCTGTAAGCTCGTAGTGACAATTAAAACGAAAAATAATCGAACGATGTCATAACTGTTTTAATCTAGCAGAAAAAAAAACATTTATATTAAATGAAATATAAGACGATATTTGGATTTTTCTTTGTTTTTGTTGGAAAACGTTTCGCTCTTTTTCGTTTTATTTGACAGTTTTATAAATGGTTACCTACTTTATCAAGTTGGAATCTGAGCAAACGAAATCGGACACTAGAGAATATAGAATAATGATCTATTATCGAGGGGTTGGTTTTGTGGGAGAAAAACATGAAGTGTTTGAAATTCGCACCGCTTCTAAGGGAAGGATAAATCTTCTAATTAGTTTTAAAATTGTTCTGTTAAATAAAATGGTTTCATATTTTATAACTTATATTATTCATCTAATTTATCTCATTAATATTTTTTATTTTAAAATTAATGTACCGAAGTTATCCCTCTTTCACTTGTCAAACTCGTACCCTTTGAATGATTTTTTTGTTAAAAGATTTAAAAGGGATCTAGATATAAATACCTACCATTATATTAAGCAGAAAAGGGTTATGGTTGTCAAGTGTTTTTTTCAAACAATAATTCAGAAATAAACTGACCGGACAACTCTAAAAACCATTTCGAGATTAATTCCAGTAGGTATGTCGATTTTAGTAGATTTATATCTACTATTCAGCTGGTTCGCAGGTCACGACTTCGGGAAAATTTCACTACAGTTTTTCGTTTTAGGTCCACCTGACCTCAAAAACACCTTCCGTTCAAAAGTTTATATATATATATATATATGTATATATATATGTATGTATGTATGTATGTATAGTTCCGATATAACGAAATCTGTGGACACGATAGCGGTCGCATTTCTTAACGGATCGAAATGAAATTTGGTACAAAAATCAATCGTCCCAAAATCTCGGTCGAGTTCGTTATTGGGCCAAATCGGTAAAGCCGTTTGGGCGTGACATCAAATCAAAATGGAAAAAAATTCGTAACTTTTTTACTTCACCCTGTACAAAAAAATGTTAGGGGACTTTTTTGTTTGTCTTAAAGAGACCTACAACTTTTATCTAAAACATTTTTTTCTAAAACGTATACTTTTAATATAATTAATTAATATAAATCTACTGATGCGCCTGGCTTACCAAGGGCCATTTTTTTAGAAGCAGTATGCGGTATATTATATGTTATTAAGGGAGATCGTCCAAATTTTTTACGCTTTGTCTTTTGAATGATGAATATCTCTTAAATATTAACATATCCACATAATTAAAATTAAAATATTTATAAATAATACTTATTTCTTAACAAAGACTTTTAATAAAACAAAACTTATCGCAATACAAAAATACACAACGTTATTTTTTTGTTTTCATTCGTAATGAGATTAAAATTGTTAATAGCCAAAAACTAAAAATGAAGAAAATGAAAATTTCAATGATCCGTCTTGTCCCCTCAAGTCCTCTAGCAAGCTTCTCTTCATGTTGGTAGACTTTTTTATTAACATAAACTTGTGTTTGTTTTCTTAGTCTGTTAATAAGCAATGCGACATTTTCTGCATTATATCTTTTAAGCAGATCCCAGACGTGTTTGATAGATTTCAGATCTGGTAAACTTACAGGTCAGTCCAAAATAACTGTGAAATCCTCAATTCTCTTTTCCTTTACAAAATTTGAGCGCAAAGTCTTTTGCTTTTGGTTTCATCTAAATCATTCTCACTTGTACCTAGCTTCCCCACGTTATGCGCCAATTGTGTAGCCCCCCAATAGCTTAAAATAATGTTGGTCGTGTTGCCCTTACTGAGCACTTAAATATTTGATAAAAAGTTTTTTATAATAATTATTATATTTGGAAGTGACCGGTAACAAGCTAAGCAGTCCCAGTTAAAAAAAAAATTAAAAAATTTATTTCATTTCGGACGAGGGAATTATTAAGTAATAGAATTACAAAAAAATTTTAATGATCTTGATCTTCATCATGTGCTTAAAAAGTGCAGATTGACACTCTTAGTTGAGACGCAAGAAAACTTTGGTCAAATATTTTCAGTTGAAATTGCTCATTAGCAGTTTATTTTGCTCGTGAAACTATTGCACTTAATGAGCACTTAAATCTCTGACAAAGTGAATTTTATATTAATCATCATTTCCGGAAATGACCGGTTGCAAGTCTCGCTCAGCGGTCCGAGTTAAAAAAAATAAAAAAAAATTTTGTGGTGACCTTCCGAATTATCCATTAAAAAAATTACAGGACAAGAAATTTTTACCGATTTCTAACTGTTCTTAAACTGCCGATGTCCATTTTGGTTCAAAGTGCAAGAAGAAATCAATATATTCAATTTTAAGACGTTTAATTTTTAAATTTTGTATATTATGTTTCGTGTTTTAAAAAGCACTTAATTAGCACCTAATTTAAAGATTATTCAATCCTTGTTTTTTGTTTTTTTTTATTATGGGTCAGCTAGGTTGTTAAAGGCTGGCGGTCCCATGGTTTTTCGTAAATATTTCAAAAACGGTTAGTGCACCTAATTTTTGTTTTGCGCACCTAAATAGCACTTAAAATGCACCTAATTTTGAAATAAATTTCGACCAATTTCTCCACTTTGGGTCAGCCACCTTGATGGGGGTCCGTTGAACCCATTCTAGGGATCTACTAGGATCTAGGAAAAATTCTTTAATTTCTTTTACCAAGTAGCTCAGGCAATAAATTTGAATTTTTATATGTTTTTTGGTAATTATACAAAAACTCAAGTAGATTGTCCAAAGAATTTTTCATCAAATTAATTTGATTACAATAAGCTGAGCGACAGGCGTTTCTTAGAATCTTCGAATATTCTAGTGGCTTTTCGAACGTTCGGAAGATTCGAGATTCGATGTGCTGGATGTAATTGTGAAGATGCTTCTAAAAGGAATTGATTTCATATAAAAGGGACCGCTTTGGACGGAGATAGAATAATTGTAATTGTAATAAATGGTGATTGAAGTACGAATTGTTATACGAGGTATTTTAAAGACGTTATTCAGTAATTGTGACTGTATTAAAGTTGGGTAGATTATTTTAAGAAATTGTGATTTATTTGTGTTTATCAATAAATTGTTAAGTTTGTCTGCTGTTTATCACGTATCCCGAATCCACGAAGGAAAAATATAACACTATTATAAGTATATTCTCACAAATAAAGTTACGAAAAACTTTATTTAGGTTAAACTCAAAACAATGATTAAATCGATATACTGTAGCGTTTTTAAAAAACCCTGTCTTGTAATTTCTCTTTTTAACAATTTTTTTATCTAGAAGCCAGCCCTGTCTTCGTAACGTTCTATTGTATTCGAGAAATAACTGAAATATTGGTCTACGTGACCAAAGCAACGTTCAGTACTTTTAAAGTAACGGACTTTCCAGGACAAAATTATTGATTTTCTAACCAATCATTTTCTTTGGTTGAATCATGTGTTCTCGTAAAAATTACTTAAGCGATGCCTAACGCGGGAAAGATTCACTCTAGGTTTGGCACTGCCACTGCTTAGTTTCAACTTTCCCGGTTTTTTTATTTTATCTTAAAATTACGAAGCAATTAAGTGTTTCTAGTGCCTATCTTTGTTTGTTCCGATTGTGCAGATTCGTCAGAATTACAGTATTTCGTTGATAGACACCTATATAGAGTAAGTTTATGGTTTATTCTCAAGCTTTCTGTTAATCTAGACCAGAGAATAGTCACAAGATTTGACAATTATTATCTTCGTACCTTACCAATTATCGAGAGAATAAAGCAATATGATCTTCACACTACCTTTGAAACACTAAGAAACTAACGTAAGTTTTTGTAATATTTTTTATACCTTTATCGAATATGAAAGTACTGTTTATTTCTCTGGAAAATTTAATCTTAATTGTATTTACCGTACCGATCTACCTTCAGCAATAAAAAGTGCAGTGCCGTATTGAAATTAACCAGGATGTGATTTTTTTTTATTTCTCACCTGTATCTTTGTTATTTGTATATTTTGTGTATTTCTTATCTGTAAATTTTTTCATTTATATTTTTTTACCTGTATTTCGTACCTGTTTATTTAAGATCTATACCTTCATATGTGAGTACTCTTTTAACTCGAGTTAATAAGAAAGCAAAAGGTGATTTTAATAATTTTTTGTCTAGATTTTATTTGCTTTACTTTTCGCTTCACAGGGTACACAGAAATAACAAAATAATATACATAGCTGTTATTTTAAGTGTAATAAAAAATATGATTTTGGACTGATCACCAAGGTGATTGTGTAATATGTTTTTACTGTTTTAACATAGATGTCTGCCTATATGTTTTTATTTGTTTGTCTTGCTTATTATTTAACCAAATAATTGTTTAAATAGCTATTTTTCTTTTCCTTTCTAGAGTATGTTATTCTGATCAATATTTTCAGTTAATCGAAAAAGTTTTATTAAAGTAACTAAATTTTGATTTATAAAAAATTTTCTTATCTTACAAGTTTGAATTCTAACCATAAGGATAAATAAGGAAAAGTGTTAGTATAATTATCTTGTTTCATAAATAAAAGTGTGTAATTTCAATTCTAGAAAGAATAATCTGTCGGGTTATCTTATCTAATTTTGTATATCTTTTATCTTTTTTTTATCTTTCCCCATCCCTAGGATAAAAAAAATAAGTGGCGCCCATTTTCCGCCCTCTTTCACTTTTTCTTTTCATTTTCTCTTTTTTGTCCCTTTTAATTTTTATTGTCTTATTAAATATATTCCTTTTTTATTATTTCAATAATTTTTTATTGAGCTCGTCCGAATCCACGCTCGCTCTTCACCAACCATCTACGGATAAAAAAAGGTAACAATACTTTGCAGCTCAGGATCAGAAGGACTGGCATTTCTTCCAACAATTTGTTGGCACTCAAATTTATCTTGTTATTTAGTTGTGATTATTTGACACTTTTGTCTATACTTGGTCTTAAGAACACTGTAGGTAATTCTACTACCTCTGCTACTTCTTTGTCGTATTCCTTGCTTATTGGGACCAACAATTCTCTCTCTGCAAATTGGTTAGTCTAACATAACGCATTTTTTGGTATTTTATATAAAAATAATCATAATGGAGAAACATGCTTTAACTATGAGTCTAAATTTCACAAGATAAATCGCGACAACAAAAACGTTGATAACGTTTAAAATGCATCTGCAAATTTTAAATCAAGTAGCAATTAAATGCTATTAAAATAGACTAAAAGCTTATAGCAGAATTGTAAAAAAGAAATTTAAAATTTACTTACTGAATCCTAAATATAGGTTTTTCTTCCTATAAACGAAGCAAAAAAGGAATAGTTTTTAAATCATGCACAAAGCATTTTTTTAAATCCACGAATAAAAAAAATGAAATCGTTTAAATTTTATTTTTATTCAGTTTATAAAATGTTATGAACTACGTACCAAATAATTGCAGAGCTTTAAACTTCTAACAAATAAAATTACTAAAACTAACTGGCCATTACCTTGACTAACCATTACCTTTTGAATTTAATAAATCATGTAATCAATATGTTTCCGGCTTTTTCCAATCATGATTTAGTTAATTATTCGTAATTTCCTTGAATTTAAACTCGGCTGTATTCATTCGGTTCCTTTTATTTCTTTTAACCGTTGCTTTATTAAAATTTTAAAATATGCACTACAGACTTAAATAATAAAACCATACAAAGCTTCAGTAAAATACTTACGAAAAAAGACAACACCAACGACAAATTACTCCGAGGCAAATGAAAATTTTATTCATCCTATTACCTCCATTAGCTAATGAAATATGAGAAGGTCACGTAATTAAAAGTTATGATTTATTGTGGAGTAAGTTGCCCTTGCTGAGTTCAACAAGGCGCCAACTAGATTGATTGTCATCCGGTGTTTGATCAACGTGGAAGGAGGAACGTTAATTGTGATCCCGCTGGGTGTGATATTATGAGATAGCGTTACTTCTTCGATCTAATCAATCTACATTGATTGAACGGAAATATTGATATAATTTTAGTAAGTAACAAGATTTATGTCAATAAGATGTAGTGTTGCTTACTTTAGTCAACAAATAGGATATTGAACTGTGTTATAATGAACCGAAATATGTTTGATAAAGGCATCTAATGTGTCAATATAATACATCATTTAATCTTAGTAGAATAATGTAGCAGAACAGTTAATTTCGTCGATTATCACTTCGCTGTGCATCTTAATAAAAAACAATACTCTATATAAGGATTTAAAGTTAAGAAAAATTACAGATATCATAATAGAAACAGCCAGAAAGATCTTTTATAAGGCAACGAAAAACCTTGCAAATTGTGATCTAAAGAAATTGACCAAATACGATTCAACTGAGTAACTCTGGACATACAAAAAGCCAAGAATGAAGCTTCAGCAAAAGTAAAGAAACAGAGGACAACATGTGACAACAATACATCACGCTAGTGTAGTCAAAAGTCGCTGTACCCCCTTTAAAAATGAGGGAAAGGTAGTGGTGTATAAGGACCAGACAAACAAGTTGTTACTAGAATGGCATGCTTCTGATCTCAGGTTCAATTACCAGCGTGGGTGTGTGTGTGTGTGTGTGTGAACATCTCAGAATTGGTCCAGCTGTTTATCATGTAGTACCTACATCCTGTCTACTTCGATGTGCCTTTTGCTGTTTACCTTATCGTTGATCACTTCTCATTTAACAAGCTATATTTAAAAAAATGTTTACACTCTTTAATTTTCTGCTGTCAGCAACATCATCAAGATAATTCCTTGATTGATTGATATCAGGATAAGGCCCAATCCAAATTATTTCGTTTACTTCATCTCTTTGTTAACCGGTATTATTACTAATGGGATCGGATTTATGTAGTTAAACCTTTTAAAATAGGGATAATTTGTAAATAGTACAAGGAATTTGTGTAATGGCAGATATTATTGGTATTAAATCCAAATGTTAAGTAATCTACTTGAAATTCTTTAAACATTTTTTGAGAATTTTACTGAGTTCCTGTCAAACGAAATGAACATAGAATGGGCGACAGATTAAAAGCATTTCATTGAAAATACCCAAATCCCACACTGTGAGAAAATCGCGGACGCATACGACAGTTCATCGACTTATTATTATTATCATTATGAAGAAAACTTACACACTTACTCAGCAATTGCTCGTAATATTAAACCATTCCAAGCCTAACCGCAAATGGAATTAGGCTCAGTATTTACATGTTAAGAAATTTATTAACAGTGTGATGTATGCTCAGAATCGCTGCCTTCTGGATGTTGATGAAGGTGTTCCTATGGGGTCACATTTTATCAAGGCTTTCTATAACACTCGTAGAGATCAGGCCTGTAAGATGACTGGTATCACTTTGGCCTTCTCAGCATGCCACATATCTTATATCTCAATAACAAGTTCAGTGTATTTTGCCACCTTCTCGTTGTGTCCATTCAACACGTTGTTATTATTCGACATATCAACGTCCAGTAGACAAACTGAGTTAGTCTTTTTATGGACTACCACAATATTTGTCCAATTGTGCTTCACCTGTCTTTCGGTTATAACAGCAGTAAAGCCTAAAGTCAGTATTGTCAAAAACTTCGTGCGGATGCTACTTGTAATCAGGAGTTTATGACATAAATAATCCAAAATTATTGGCCAACTTCTGGTGCATCCCGGTTTTAAGTGTGTAACGATTGTATCGTTAATTTTCGAACAATTCTCCTGGACTATAAATAATTTTAAATTATCTATTGTTTTGTCGTTGAAACGAGTGGGAGACTGCAAAGTGGAAGGAGAGTCGTGGTTTCGTAGTTAATTTTTGATTATATTTCGTTCATTTTTAATGTTGAATTTTTAAGAAATTCAGAGTTTCCGACCATCTTTGCCCTTCTGTCTCTGGGTTATTGCCAACTAGAAGAAGGGCCCTATTATTGGTTTACAAAGAACTATATTAAGATTTCGACGAGAGGTTTCATCGGAGATAGTCCGTTGCAGTTCTGATTTCCCGGTTAGAAAAGCCGAAAGAAAATTCCTTCCCGTTGCTGTTTTCTAAGTCCACTGCGTAGAAGCTTGGAAAATTCAACTAGAAGTCCTCCATTGGAAATCAACCTTTTACAGCACGTGCTTAAGATACTCCGTTTTCAAGCCACCGATAAAAAACAAAGATAAGAGAATTAATTAATTTTCGTTAACTGTCAAGATTACTAATCAGAATTTTTAGAAATAAACCATTTTAAACTGATCTAAGTATTATATTTGTATCTCTGTACTTGGCGCCCTTTTAAAACTTGTTTGGGGAAAATTAGGCAAAAACACAGCAGGAAAGTCACAACCCTCTGGAGCTAGCCAAGGGTATTTTTACGTTACAAGTGTTTTATGGTTTTTGTGGTTTTCTGACAGTTTTTACACTTGTTCAATGCACAATTCAGGTTACCTTTAATAAACTTTTTGTAATTGTTAGTATTAATGACTTGATCCTGAATTATAAACATAAATCCTTCAGTCTCAGAGAACCATGTGCTCTAAGAAAGCCACCTATTTGACGCTTCTTTGTTAATGTGTTACTTTTGGGTTTATCACAGTCTAAACGATTTCCAGATTTACATCTGTTTGCGAGGTTTAGAGGAGAGCAGTTCTTATCTGCTTTTACTACAACATCAAGCAAGTTGGGTGTTTAAGATTTCCTAAAAAGAAATATCGTCATGTCTTTATCTGCTTGTAATGTTGGTTTACGATGTCAGTAAAAGCTCTTATTTTTTCCGTAATAGTGTGGTGTGATGACTTCGGATGATCAGTTCTGTTTTGTCATCATAGTTTGAGTCAATTTTTTTCAATTCAGTCTTTGACGATTATTTTAGGACTCCAAAAGAGTATATCACGACCAGTTCAGTATAGCTATTAATTGCTGCGTTTAAATCGTATTTTAATAAAGTACTCTTTTTGTAAATTGCTTCCTTATTACTTTTAAATTTGCTTTTGGTCAATGTTAGTATTACTACTCGCCTAAAGTCAGGAAACTATTTTTCAGTTTATTGCACCATTTTTTCATTGCTTAAAATCACGAAGAAAATGAACCCTAGGCTAGATTTAGTTTATCGCCCCAAAACCCACTAAAGACTAAATTTCATGTAAAGATCATCGTCTATAATAATTTTTAATTTAAATAGCAAATTTTAATATATTGTCAAAAAAAGCAAATGAGTTTCTTAACACAAATAAAATTTAACTTTTAAAATTCGAAATCTATACATATAAGAAGACTGCAGAAAAGAAAATTCTGTACATTAAAGATACTTAATAAATAATTAGCGGGGGTTGTTACTAAATCGATATAGAACCCAAAAATGTGGTTAGATTTTTTTATCTGTCCGTATGTTTGGGTGCGCATGACACAAAAACTACTGATCCGATTCGAATGCGGTTTTCACAGATGTATTTGTCTTCTTTCAACTTAACATCTGGTGTATAATTTTTTTTCCTTCTCCTCTTTAACGGGGTGGGGGAAGAAATTTTTATACAACAATCAACACGCCACGCAAACGACGTCGCGGGTACAGCTAGTATTTTAAATATTTAAATATTTTGTCCATTTCTTGATTACTTTTCTGCGGTATACATTGATATCTTAAAATAACTGCTCTGAAGTTGTGATTTCCGTGAGTAGCGAATACTGTTACAATTTATACTCCTTTGAATATCAAGCACATTCTTTAAATATTTAAATCGGTTTTTTCATACATTAAAAAACGCAAAAGCGCAAGGCAAAGTTAGTAGAGTAATATATAAGAATTAAGAGCACTAAATATCGCAAAAAACGAGCAAATATATTACCAGAAACATTTGGTATGCAGCCAAGCACAGAATTTGCGTTCAGGCTGCGTTCTATCATAGTAAATTAATAAGATTGTAACCTATCCTTTTAAGAAATCAAAATTTAAAGCCTGCGCACTTTTAGTAGATTTTCAGAAAGCAACCACCGGCGCCAAGACGCGCCGTTTGAAGCGTCAGTCGACATGCGGCAGGAGTTACACGTACAACTCTATGGAGGAAACACGTGGAAATGTGTTGTTGTTCGTAGTTGCGATTCTTTCCGCGATGCCAATCAACTCGATGTCTTCACTTTTGGGTATGAATCAAATATATAGAGTACATTTAATAATTTTAGAGCCTTTCATTAAGCACTTACAATTTGAATTGCACTAAGTTTTTTTATGCAAATAGTTTGTAAACTTTTCAAACTTCAAAAAAATTTAAACATTCTAAACATAAAAATAAAAAATTTTGTTAAAATATAATTCTTTAAAAATTAAGAAAGTTTTGTTGTATACAAACATTAAATGAAAAAAATATATATTATATCTAACCAAAGTTTGCAAAAAAGTTGGAAGGAAAACACAGTTTAAAAGCTTTATTTAGACCTTGTTTCTGATTTAATATTTTTCAAATATTAATAAAAGAAAGGTATCTGTTTACATTAAATTTAAATCACATACAAAAAATAATAAATTCACATTGGCGTTATACTTTTAAGTTTAAAGAAATTATATTTTGCTTCTCTTGAACCGAAACTTTGCTTTTAGGCTGATTTATATTTACCTTATATTTCTTATCAAAACTTTTAATAAAATCTCAATAATTCTTTATGCAAAATGAACGATAATAATTTTTCTACGAAATAGTTTATGAACTTTTAAGTGATTTTTAATATAATTTTAAAGGTCTATATTCTAATTTTCTTAGAGACAAAATGCTGTGTTTATTACACACATTTGTGCCTTGTTGTTTTTTATAATTTTAATATTTTATTTTTAATTATAACATTAAACGAACTGTGAAATATAAAGTGAAGAATAATCAACTAATTGAAGTTGTTTACATTTTTCCTTTCCTAGAAGATTTAATTTTTAGTAAAATGAGTAACAGAAAACGAAATTATTAATTCTATTGAATTTTATAGCTTAAGGTAAGAATGTAAAAAAAAATAATAAAAATGTAATCAAAAATGTTTAGTGTCATATTATAAGGTGACAGGTAAAATTCCCACAAGAAAAATGCCCACAGGAAAAATGGCCACAGAAAAAGTGCCCACACGGAAAAATGCCCACACGGAAAAAGCTCACACGGAAAAATGCCCACACGGAAAAATGCCCACCTGGAAAAATGCCCACACTGAAAAATGCCCACAAGAAAGGAATAAAATAATATATTTCATTATTTTATGCATGGCTACTACATAGCATTGACCATTTATTATTTTCTAAAAAAATAAATGTCGTAGGCGGATTGTAAAATCCGTCATATAATCATATGCCTAGGCATAAAACAAGACTGATGGTTGTGTTTAGGTGGATCTGTGGTTTCATTAATCGGTTCCATGTCAAGGATAGTTAAACACATAGTATATTTTATGTTTATAGGAATTCTTAATAAAGTATACCATAAACAACCATTATTTTTTCAAATCAATTTCACGTCTATATTCTAGGTACGGCAGACGCTTAGATACATCTGTCTGACAATAAACCAAATAAATTGATAGGCCCAATATTATGACTAGGCATATTGCTCGACGGTCGAATAAATTCAAGTGTTTAATGATATGTCTGACGTATTAGGCATATGAGGCCCAGTATAAATTATAAAATAATTTGGTATAAATCTAAATAATAAATTCTTAAATCTAAATCTGAATTTATAATATTAATTTAAAAACTTTTTTCGTAAAATATTACTTGTCTAAACATGTTTAATACACTATTAATTCTTTATTGTGGGCAATTTTCCATGTGGGCATTTTTCCCTGTGGGCATTTTTCTATGTTGGCAATTTTCCATGTGGGCATTTTTCCGTGTGGGCATTTTGCTGTATGGGCATTTTTCCGTGTGGGCATTTTTCATGTGGGCATTTTTCCCGTGAGCAGTTTTCCTGTTGGAATTTTTCCTGTGGCTACTTTTCCTGTGGGCATTTTTCCTAGAACCATATTATAACTACGTATGTCTTAAAGAAATGAATTACTATTATTTATTATTTCAATAGAAAAATTGAAAAGTGAAAAAAATATTGTAAGATGTTGAATCTAAACTTTTGAGTATTTATGTATTTATAAAGTAGAAGATGTTTTGTTAAATATTGGATTCAACAAAATTTAGTTCCTAAAAGCCATTCACTTTTTATTTCCATCTCAGTAGGCTCTGTTAGTTACATGAAATTCGCCCTGTATAATACACGTCTGTTCATATTGTTCTGTGGTCTTATTAATTGTAAATACGATGTTGTCACGTCTTCAATAAAAATATGTGTATTCATTACAAATATTTTAAGTAATTAAATCTGCAAACCAAATTTAAAACTTGCCGAAAATAAGTCAATGTATTTTATATTAAATTGAATAGGTACTAAAGTAGATACGTCAGTTTTCGCTGCAAGTAGGTACTATTAATATCCAAGAATGGTCTATTTAAATTCACATGAATTTTGACTGATATTCAAAATAACACATTCCTTTGCACAGAACAGATCCCTGTTTATAGTCAATTATCATATTATATTATTGATCTAGAACGAAAATAGTTATTATCCTATCAAGTGCGGAAAGTTATACTTTCCCGCAAGAGTTAGGATCAATATTTTTTCTACAAGCATAAAAAAGATACTTTATTCATTTTTTAAATTTTATTTTCAACTCCTAACAATGTAACAAAATTTTAATTTGTGACAATTAAAGTTTGTTGTTGCTTTGAGTAACGTTTACAGAGGTGTTTTAATAAATTATGATTTTTTTAAGAACAAACATTTTAAAAATCTCTATTTTTATGCAAAATAATCTTTTTTTTACTATTTGTATGTAGTAGGTACAACAACATAAAAGTAATAATCCAATAATTTTCCAAAAGGTTATTGAAGGACATAATCATTTAATAAAAAAAGAGAAAAAGATATTTTCTGAATTAAAATGCGTGCGGAAAAGTGTTGTTTTACGCATGCTTGTAGAAAAATATACTTTTATATTTACATTTTATTACAAATAAATAATATAAGTAAAATTCAAAATGTAGCACATATACATATATTAATAAAAACGTTTAATACAACTTTTAAATTACTCAAGCAATAGTAAAAGATCCTTTTTACAAATGTATAATAAAACTTTTAAATTATTCAAGCAGTGGTAAAAAAAATTATTTCATCAGTTTTGAGTTTAACATAAAAACACAGTACTCAAAGTCTATAGGTATCCATCTTTTATAAAGTCTTCTATTTTACATCCAAATGGCATCGTAGTGTAACATTATTGTATTAGTGGCAGTAGGATAATAAAATTTCACATCCAATGGGTTAATTGAGGAAACTATACTCCAGTAAAAATTTGATTTTCCTGGTCCGCCCCAGGTGGTGTCGCATTTGACTTAAATATGCTGATGTTTTAATAATGTTCTTTATAACAGAAATTTTTCAGAAAAATTAAGATTTGTTAGACATTTCAAACCGATACAATGAAAAAAATATTTTAATAAATTACATAAAAGCAAATAAAAACAAATACAGATGCAAAATTAGATGTAACATGTAAATGTTGTCGGTGTATTTGTATGATCAATCCTCTTCCATTATTTCACTGGAAGAATCAGAGTCACTATCAAATCCAAAATCGGAATCGTCAGAATCTGATTCCTCCAATGAAATAATTAAAGGAGGAATATTGTCATGTGAGCAGTTTCCCATGTAAGTAGTCCAATCTGCCAAAATAAGTTCGTCTGTATGTCTACAAAAATTTTGCCACATGTCTGGTGTAGGTACATTTAGTCAATGCTTCTGTCCAAGTTTTTTTAACTCTTTCCTGGTCAAGATAAGTAGATGTAATATGTTTGTTATAATATGTCTTAGTAAATCCCCATGCTAGTTCTATTGGATTGTAGTGACAATGGTATGGTGGTAGTCGAAGTACTTCATGTCCGCGTTGTTTTAAAATTTCATCCACTACATATGTCTTTTCGTCAGTTTTATAAGGTAAGATTAGAGAGTACAGTTGTTTCTTTGTCATTTTTGTGTCAAACCTAATGTTATTGTTAATCAACCATTCCTGCATCATTGCTTTTTTCGCTGAAAAAGAGGGTGGTTTGTTAATTTGAACTGAATGGTATGGCGCGTTGTCCATGACCACCACACATTTTTCTTGAAATACAGATAGAGCAGGAATGAGTTGATTAACAACCCAGTTTTTAAAAAGGTCACCATTCATACTTTTGTGATAGTCAAGGTCTGTATTCGAAGAGTCTAGTAACAAGTCACATCCTTCCAAAAATCCAGTATCAGTCCCTGCGTGTAAAATAGTAAATCGCTTTCCTTCGGATTTTACACGAGCTGGATTACCTACTTTTTAGGTCAGAATCATGCACCCACTGACGCACTGAACTACCATTTTGATAGATCCATGTTTCATCTAGGTACACGAATCTAACTCTCTCAGCAAGACTTTTTAGTTGTTTATATTTCCGAATGAAAGCGATCTTTCTAATTTTAACGTGTCGTTGTTCACATAAAATATGTCGTCCATTTACTTTTTTAAATTTGTATCCCATTAATTTTATAAGTTTGTATAGTGTCGTACGTCCCCCTTTAAAATCAAAATTTTGTTTAGCATCAGTCAAAAGTTTGTCTAAAGTAAAATGTTCAGTTTTAGCATGGTACATCCAAATCTGTCGCTGTAAGTCTTTTTTTAAAATAAACTTCTCAAATGTATCAGTTTTACATCCTTTATCTGCGACTTTCTCATTATTTTTCAATCCTTCTTTAATAATCTTCCGTATTTTCGATACACTGATCTAAAAAAATTAAGCATTTAGAATGTTTGTCATATTAATTAGATTCAAAAAATATACCTCAGTTACACAACGGTAGTTAAGAGATTTAAAAATATTTAACAAAATTTTGAATTAAATTATAGTTACAAAAATGTATAATTTCGAAATTTGAAATCTGACAACATTGTATATAATTTATTATGATATCTGTCAAAAAAGGTTATGTGTTCTTTTAATAATATAAATTTTATTTAAAAAAGTGATACATATTTATAAATTCATTACAAAAACCTCTCTCAATTAATCTAATGCAAAATATATAAGTTTATGTTAGCGACTAGCATTGATTTAAAAGAAATACACATAAAATCGTACTTACTTGAAAAACCTCGGCCAATTGATTTAAATAAACACTCTCACAGCTGTTAGCTTGTTTCCTAAACATACCACAACATCTAACGATGCTGTTGTGAATTTCTGTACTTATTTTTTTTGGCATTGTATATTGAATCTAAGAAAGCATCAAATATTTCGTTATTGAATCTTCAACAATTTTACCTTTGACAATGTGCTGTCAATATTTCGACAGTAGGTACCAACCCAACAAATTGAAGTGCCAATCCAAGAAATGAAATGCATAGTCTACTGAGATTGAAATAAGAAGTGAATGAATTATATACAACAGTTTGGTGGCAACTTTAATTTCAACTTTTTTAACAAACTAGTGGTCGCTCAGTGGTCGATATTCGACCGTAGGTAATTTATTTAAATTTTAAGTTGGAACGTTCAAAGACTCTATCTCTATAATTACAAATTTAAAATGACATTAACTTTTTTATTTTTTATAATAATAACACTATTCAAAAATTTGTAGTTGGTCTATTATTATTTGTATGTGCATATAAATTCCTACTTCTTTATCTTTTGTCCCGACTCGACAACGTTCTTTGTGGTAATGATAATTTGAAAACTTTTAGGTATGATTAGAAAAAAAAAATTATTGAAGTAGCTATAACAAATGTAATTATTTACCAATATGATATTGTAAGTCAATTCGGCTAATTTGCATTTTAATAGCCAAGATTGGAACAAGGTTTGTTCAGAAAGAAACGAGAATTTTGAATTTCACGGGCTACGTGTACGTACATTTGATTCTTAAACTGTTTTTTTGGTTAAATTGGAACACATGTCTCTAATATATGTTGACAATATAAGTTATTTTGCATTGTTAGTTTGTGTTTGACAGACAGAAAGGTTAGACGTATGTTCGATTTTCTGCTATTGAACAAAATGGATCAAAGAATCTGCATTAAATTTTGCGTTAAAAATGAAACAAAGTGTGCCAATGCATTCGAAATGTTGATTGTGGCATTTGGTGAATCTATTATGAGTAAACCAAGAGTGTACAAATTATATAAAAGCTTCAAAGAAGGCCGAGAAGACATTGATGTCGATGACCGCTCCGGACGCCAGGGCACGCCAGCAACTGATGAAAACGTTAAATCAGTACAGCACATGGTTTTGGAAAATCGTCAAATTACTAGTAGGGAAGTTGCTGAGAATATCAACTGGATCATGTCATGCGATTAAACGGATGTTTTGGGCATGAAACGTTTGGCAACGAAAATTGTTTAATTCTGTTTAGAAACAACGTCATTTAGGAGCTGTTTAATATCTACCATTAACGACGATCCAGATTTTCTCAAAAGGATCATAACTGGTGACGAAATATTGGTACATGGCGATGACAGTGTGCTTTTTTTGGTCTTGGCGACCAGAGAAACCAAGACCAAAAAAAGCACGGCAAATGTGAAGGTTTTGCTGACTGTTTTCTTCGATTACAATGAGGTAGTGCATCCTGAGTTCTTATCCACAAGGTTATACGATTAACAAAAAAAATACCTGGAAGTTATGAGATGTTTGCGCAAAGCAATATGACTTAAACGCAAGGATTTGTGGGATTTTGCACCGTGAGAACGCTCTGGCACATTCATCACTACTTGTTTGTGATTTTTTGGCCATAAACAAGACTGTTATCATGCCTCCACCACCGTACCGGACTTAGCCAGCTGGGACTTTTTCCTATTCCAAAACCAAGCGACCGATGAAAGGACGACGTTTTGCTACAATTAAGAAGATTAAGAAGATAAAGGCCGCGTAGAAGAAAATCCAAAATCGAGTTCAAGAAGCACTTCGAAGATTGGAAGGAGCGCTGGCACAACTGTGTAATATCTGAGGGGGACAACTGTAAGAGGGATAAAATAGACTTTACACAAAAATTAAAAAAAATGGAGGTTCCCCAATCCCCATACTCAAAACTGATACTCAATTTTTTTTTATCATATCCATACGTGTGGGATATCTATGGATAGTTGGATAGGTCTTCAAAAATGATATTTAGGTTTATAATATTTTTTTTTTGCAAACTGAATAGTTTGCACGAGAGATACTTCCAAAGTGTTAAAATGTGTGTCCCCTCTATAATTTCTTGAATAAGAGAATTATAAAACTAAAGAAAATATATGATGTACGTTACCATGTAAACTTTCACTGAAAATTGTTTTGACCAAGATCTAGTAAGTAGTTTTTTTAAAGCATCGATCAAAGTTACAGCGAACTACAAGAACTTTTATATTCTTATTTTCTGCTGCGCACAAAGGCTTTTGCACCATCCTTAATATTTTCATTTTCCCCCTTAATATTTTAATTTTTTTTATTCTTAGTATTTGTTATTATAAATTTGCAAAAAATTCAGCTTTCTAGCTATTATGGTTTATGAGATACAGCCTGGTAACAGACAGACAGACAGCGTTTTTACCTTCTAGGTACAAAACCCTAAAAAAGAGTGAGTTAGTAATCTGTGTATCTATAGAAACAAAAAGAAACATGCAAAAAATATAAAAAAATCACTTTTTAAATTTTTATCTTTGAAAACGACAACCAATCTGGTTGTTGAAAAAATACACGATACATATTTTTAATATTTAATCAACTTTTATCAGGCATTTCAGATTTTAAAGACGACCCCTAACAAATTAGACGTATCCATCAAAATTAATAAAATAAGCAAGGGTCGTTTCCAAACATATTGATTTATTGTTTATTTTAGTAGCAAAAAGTTCCCCAATTAACAGATAAAAATGTACATTTGCGCCACAAATAACATTGGAGAATATTTAAATATAAAAAAACTATTTTTATAATTTTATCTTTATATTTAAAAATCTTCTGTGTGGTGTACTAAACTAAACGGCGAGAGTGATTTTGATATATTTTTTTGTTTTCATGTAAATTCCACTATAACATCTGTTTTTTATTAATTATTTATTTATAATACTATATATCTAAGAATTTGTAAAAGATATAAGGTAATTCTTCGATGCAACTCTCAAACATTCTTTGACATATAGGGCCTTAGACTCAGTAGATGGCGTTTCGTTTCGGTTTATAGATTATACATTTACAGACCAGAATGTAAAACAAAATCAAAAGAAAAGAAAAAATTTAAAGATATGGAAAAAAATTGAGAAGTAAAGTAAATTTCTTAACTGTTAAGGTTTAATAAAAAACATTTACAACAAGTCATAAAAAGTAGGCTTATCCTCAGTAGACGAGTACAAAAATAACTAAATAACAGTCAAAATATTTAAAATTCAATGTTAAAACCAAAGAGCTTATCTGAGGTATTAGCAGCCAAACATTAAATAAAAACACAAACAACAAAGTCAGCTACAGCCAGTTTTAATAATTATTTAAAAAAATGTAATGTTTTTGTTTACTCCTCTATGGAATAGTTGCAAAGCCTTATTAACGAACATTTCAATACAAATTTAAAGTAATTCAAACTTAGTGCCTTATACTCGCTGGGCAATATATTATACAGGTCTGCGTCTAACCATTTCTTTTTAGATTTCGTCAGCCTGAAATATGGAACTCTTATGTTATTAACATTAACGAACCTTTTACTATACGAGTGGTAGTCAGATTGCAGAGCCAGATCGTTTTTCTTTTGATGAATTTCCGTCAGCGTGGCATAAATGTAGAGACAAGACGCGGAAATAATTTTTTATAATTCACGTTCACAAAGTTTCTATTTCGACACTAAAAACAGTATCGAAATAGATTCATTGTAACACTGTTTTTGGTAACTTTTTGTTTTACACAATTTGTTGCACTGCACTGATTTTCAACGAAAGAGTTCAGGTAGTAAATCAAGAAGTATGTTGTAGTAAATTATTAACTACATTATCAGCGTTATTGCTAAATTCGGAATATTTTATACAAATTTGACAAACATTCTAATTTAAAATCATTAAAACTGACAAGTGTCAAAACTGTCAAGATTGCCAACATAAATAAATATTTCGAAAAACTCTCATTTTATTTATTTTTTATACTTTTAAAAGCCTGCGGCTCGTGTCGTAACTCTCATACTCGCATCTTAATGGCCATCATTAAACGCTCGTTGCATAATATACTATTAATTTAGTATAATTTATTGATATCATTATCATATTCTATAACAGACACTATAGGTTTGTAAGAACCAAGTTATCATACAAACGTCTGTAGTTTAATAGAAACACACTGGTATACTTCAGTCTGTCATAATGCCTTGTATATTACGTACTATATATCTGCTATATACATATGGGGCAGTACCTTGTAGCATTAGAGCAAATCTGACTGCTAAGAGGACAAACTTATCGAAAATTCAGAGACTAGCCTGCGCAATGAAAGTAATCCTAAATCTCACGCTACTACTCATAGTCCAAGCGGCGACCGCCGTAAAAAGGTGGTGAACCAGTACAAGTAAAAAAATATATTCTATTACTTTTTGGATGTTAGATGAATAATAGACCATCGGTCTGGTAGTCTATGACGTGTCCAATTTTTTTTTTTTTTAATAAAATTTCTATTTAATTTTTTTGTAAAATTGATCTACATAACTTAAGCATAATTTTTTAGTTTACGATGGCGTTTTGACCAGATAAATATAGAAATTCAAGTCTGGTGTTCTTGTTCTTGACGCAACTGTTTGGCAGACCACCGCCAACAAATTTATTTCAACAACAAATTTTCTATACAAAGTATAAGAAAAAATTAAACGTCAAAATTTTTATTTTTCATTCCTCTTTCGAATAAAATTGGTCTGGCACGTTTATACTTGACCAAAATTCTGCCAGACCAAGATTAAGTAAGTCCTTCTCTACTGCTTGTAAAACGCGAGTTTTTTTGTTTTTAACATAACTGACATTTAATTATGTCAAAATGTGATGTGCGTTTTTAAATGACGTATACGTAGCTACATATTTTTTTTATTCAAGTAATTTTTCAATATTTCTCTTTGAAGAATATATTAGGTACCTACAGCGGAATCATACACAAATATTTTCTTATCACTGTACTAAAAACGAACAGATCAATTTTAAAATTGTTTGAAAAATTGTTAAAACTGATTAATTGTTAAAAATGTTCTGAAGTTCTTAGGTTGTAAGTTAGCAAATCGTATATAATATAGAAGACAACTGTCGTATAATCGTAAAAGGAGTTCAAGATAATTTACCTTTTTCAAGACTTACGGTCTTAAAAATTTTCTACTAGTTCAACTAATGAAGGTACTGTTTATTAACCGTACTCTTTTAGCTTGTATTTGCCACTACGTAATTTTATTCTCCTTAGCTCATTTTTTAATAAATATATTTGATTTTAAATGAATGAATATCCTGTCAACTTAAATTATTTCTTATAGGTACTACTTCAAAAAATATTTACAGACAGTTCTGTAAGAACAAAATAAATCTTTTACAGGATTCTTTGTGGTTTGAACTAGTAATTTTCTGACAACGTCGATGGTTCGATATGAGTTAAAAGCTTATTGCGGGAATGACGAAAACGGTTATAATTTTGACGTTCCCGACGAAGCCGAGCACTCGAAAGTTAAAGTTTTAGAGCAGAAATATCAAAAAATACTTTTTTCATCTCCTTCACTAAAGAATAAATAAGTTATAAACGTAATTTAATTTAGTCAAATAAATAAAAATAATACAACAGAACAAGTAACAAAAAAAATGTTAAATTTTAAATTCTTCGTAATGATAATAAATATAACTTTGATTTTTAATTAATCATCAGTCTCGTCTTCTGAATAATTACCACGATTTTCGAATGACAAATCTTCATCATCTGGGATAAAACGTCATTTAAAAACACGCAAATCACATTTTGACATAATTAAATCATGTCAGTTATGTTAAAAACAAAAAAAAACTCGTGCTTTACAAGCAGTAGAGAAGGACTTACTTAATCTTGGTCTGGCAGAATTTTGGTCAAGTATAAACGTGCCAGACCAATTTTATTCGAAAGAGGAATGAAAAATAAAAATTTTGACGTTTAGTTTTTTCTTATACTTTGTATAGAACATTTGTTGTTGAAATAAATTTGTTTGCGGTGGTCTGCCAAACAGTTGCGTCAAGAACAAGAACACCAGACTTGAATTTCTATATTTATCTGGTCAAGACGGCATCGTAAACTAAAAAATTATGCTTAAGTTATGTAGATCAATTTTACAAAAAAATTAAATAGAAATTTTATTAAAAAGGAAGAAACTGGACACGTCATAGACTACCAGACCGATGGTCTTTTATTCATCTAATATCCAAAAAGTAATAGAATATATTTTTTTACTTGTACTGGTTCACCACCTTTTTACAGCGGTCGCCGCTTGGACTATCATTTAAGTAGAGAGTGTAAGAAAACAATATATGGAATGGTCAAAGAATAAACAATCAAGCGAAAACCTCAATCATTTTAATTTGATCAAACTCAAATTTGTGAAAAAATTTACCAAAAAACTGGGTAGTAAATCTGAATAGGATAAAGGCACCATATTGGGACTAAACGAAAATGCCATAAAATGGTATACGGATTGCTCCAAGACAGATGAAGGGACAAGAGCAGGGGTTTTTGGACCTAGAGAAAAATTCTCAAAAAGCCTTGGTGCATATCCAAGTGTAGAAGAAGTGTAGAATTTAATATCGGAAAAAATATCGTAGACTAAGGATTGTAATCATTGGAATCATGTCAGCAAGTCAAGCAGCCATGAAAGTTCTAAACTCATACACAATCAGTTAAAAGATGGTCTGGGAATGCCTAGGCAAACGAAGTGAACTAGGACAAAATAACACTGTTACCCTCTTATGGGTTCCATGGCACATAGGAATAGAAGGAAACGAAACAAAAGATAAGCTAGCAAAAAAAAGGAGCTAAAACCCCATACTTGGGACCAGAACCATCTTGTGAAATCAGCAGTAGTACAGTCTTAGAAAAACTAAAGAAAGAAGTGGATAAAGAAAAATCTAAGTACTGGAACGATCTAAAAGGACTAAGACAGTCGAAGGCGCTCCTAACAAACTATAACCAGAAGAGATCTTTCAGCTGACTAAACCTTAGTAAATACAACCTCCGTATTATAATGGGAATATTAACGAGGCACTGTCGATTGGGAAGATACGTAAAGAAACTTGGATTGGTAGATGAAGCAACTTGTAGATTCTGTGAAGAAAAGGAAGAAACCTCAATTCTCAGAATGCTTTCCATTACGTAATTCTAGGGTTAGATACCTAGGGTCATACGAAAAAGAAGTAAAAGATCTACTTAACTTAAAGCACAACAATATCCTAAATATTCTAAGAAAGATAGGACTGATATAAGTCTGAGAAAACATTAGAATTGTGGCAAGAAAAAGAAACACAATATACATTAATAATAGAGAGAGAAAGCAAAAGATGGGATAGGTAACAAAGTCATCTCCCGTACGCGGACATTTTTTCTCGATTCGCTTCTCTCTCGCCAAACTTAGGATAGAATGTTTCGCTTTAAAAATCATTGATTAGGATGCGAGACGAAATTCACATGGTTAACTATACAGATATTACAAATTTTATTCTCATTTTATAGTTTCTAGTGAGTATGAGTAATTTGCATTTATATAATAAATTAAAAAATAATAAAGTTTCATATTAAATAACTGGTGGAAATTAGTTTTATAATAACAGTAAAAATCTTATACGATAATATCGCTGCTTGCAATTATTAATAAAACGATGGTGCAAGTTTCAGATCTACAATCTTTTATGTGGAATTATTAAACTTATAAAAGTTTTATGATACAACAAATTGCTAGTTGTAATAAATATTTAATGTAAGTAATACTTACGGTAAATTTTAACAGATATAAACCTATGTAAGCTAGTTTTCGCTGTGATTAACACTAATATTGGTCAAAATACTTCTCATTCGTTCTTCTATACACTCTTATTTTCTCGTTGTTTAGAATATTCAACCACAAATGAATACCAGAAGCCATTATAACCGTAACGGTCGTAACACAAGAACAATTGTAAGATCCTTCGTCTAGTGAGTTTTATTGGATAATTAGTTTAGACTCTCGGCCGCTCACTACAAATTTCAATATTTCTACAAAGTCGTTGCTGTACTATGTTGAAAAAGGTTTTATTATTTAAGTAACTTACGACACATGAAAGTGTACCCGAGGGCTTAATGTAACTTGTTAAGATTAAAATTCTATTACAAACGGACTGAGAGTCAGCTTATGGATGTTGAACAAACAATTTTCTGTTTAAAAACGTAATATATTTAACATGAAAATTGTTATTCTATTTTATCAAGAATATACCTACTTTAATTTAATAGAAAAATTATATGAGATTTAATGAGATTTTTAAAATTTAGAAATTGGACAAACAAGGTAAGGTAAGACAGAAATGGTTCTCTTAACGAAGAAAAAGAAACCTAGGGGCTTAAACGCACCCAGTCTTTTCAACGTTAAATTAAGCTTTGCTACAGAAGTGAAATACTTAGGTGTTATCCTTGACAGCAAGCTGACGTGGAACTCACACATAGAAAGCAGAGTTAAAAAAGCATTTATATCTTATGAGCAATGCCGCCGAACCATAGGACAGACCTGGGGATTATCCCCCAAGTTCACCATGTGGATCTACACGGCAATCATAAGACCTATGCTAACATATGGTGCTGTCGTGTGGTGGCCTAAAGTGAAACAAACGACAGCAATCAAAAAATTAAACCAAATTCAAAGATCAGCATGCCGTCTCGTAACAGGAGCCATGCGAAGCACACCGACCAGCGCAATGGAAGTCATACTCGGTCTCACCCCCCTTTATATATTTGTTAAGGAGGTCGCATTGATGACCATGGTACGCTTTCGCACGGTTGGTATCGAACCCACTGTAGGGACTGGCACCTATAGGGATAGTCTGTGGAGGAAATCGATAAAAGTGATACCACTCTTACAGGCAGTCACGGATGCCGTCGCACCAAGATTTGTCTTTGACAAACCCTACAAAATATTAACAAACAAGACAACAGACCCCAACGTAGTGAACGCTCTGAGCGTATATACGGATGGATCAAAAACAAAGCAAGGTGTGGTATATGGAATTTACTCTAGATCCTTAAGCCTAAAAATAAAATGGGCTATGGATGACTTGTCAAGTGTGGTTCAGTCAGAACTTACAGGCATAATCATAGCTGCAAAAGAATTAATCAATAGGAACATCACAGGCAGGAATATAAATATATATACAGACTGCAGACAAGCACTACTGACCTTGAATAGACCACGTTGCACTTCAAGTTTAGTAGTAGAATGTCACCAATCTCTAACTGAGGCCAGCCAGAATAACGTGGTCACTCTCAGCTGGATCAAAGGACATGGGAACTCTAAAGGCAACCGCATTGGGAACAATTTAGCAAGGAGGGCTGCGGGCTACATATATGTTAGCCCTCGCCCATCTACCAAGCTAACATTGTCCGCAGTCGTGGACCTTATTAAACAGCACTCTCACCAAAAATTTATACAGTGCTGGGATGAAACTACGAACTGTAGACTGGCCAGAGAGTTATTACCTGGCGAGGAAACAGCAAAAAAATTTAAGACATTGACCAGACAAAATCTCCGAACAGCTGTGGAAATCCTGACAGGGTCACTGCCAATTGCGACAACATCTCTTAAGGATGAAACTAACAGAATCGCCGCTATGCAGAGGCTGCGAACAAGAAGAGGAAACAGTAGAACACATTATGTATGACTGCTCTGCTTTTTCTGAAATCAGAAGATCCGTGTTGGGCGAGTATTGGCTTACACCAGCCGATGTCAGGGAGATCCCCCTCAAGAGCCTCATCACCTATTTTAAATCAATAGGCCTGGTGACATCCTGAGGTGAGGAAATCTTTACAGACGGGAGGATGCACAATGGGTCATATGTGGCCTCAGTGCTGGCTGAGCACTAGCTCGCCATTCCCAAATTTCCAGATCCAGATCCAGAAGGTAAGCTCCCGGTAAGCCTCGAACCTTGTTTGTCTAACATCTAAATTTTAAAAATTGCACGAGTGATGTCTCAAAATAATTAGACACGGCAAAAAGAGTGATTTAGAGTTGAACAAATAATCCCTCTCATATAAATGTGTTTAAAGAGAAATTTAGTAAGCTCATCTATGACATGAGTTGAATTAAAATAAGATCAAAAATGCCTATAAACTAACAATACACTTAATTCTTACCGGTGTGAAGTTTTTTAAATGTAAATTTTGAAATCTTAGTATCTAAGAATGTTTATAGATGTACCATTTGCACAGCACAGCTTTCAAATCGCGGGTTACACTAAATATCGGTAAGAGGTACAACCTACGAAAAACTGGAAATACGGTCAGAACCAGCCCAAAGTTATACCTAATAAGTGTTTACATCATACGAGAGTTGTCTTTTTAGTTTTACATATAGCCATAAAGACAAAAAATATATATACTTAAAGTACTAACTTTTTAACATATGTCCCACCAAGATCGAACACTTTTGCGTACATTTAAACCAATTGAAAAAAGAGTTATTCTAGTGTTCAGTTGACACCTGCAAACTCGCATGGATAACTTCTTCTGGAGACTGGAATCGCTGCCCTCGCATTGAATTCTTGAACTTTGGGAACGTAAAGGACTCGTTAGGACTTGGTCGGGACTATACGGTTGATGTACTATCAATTCGATGTGATAAAGCTTCAAAAACACGACTGTGTTTATGGAGTTCTTATTGCAAATTTAAGACAAATCATTTTCTCATGATTGCCATTGTCAGAATCGGACCAAATTAAAATGAAACCACACAGAAGCACCAGCTGTGAAATAAAAGAAGAATCATTTCAATCGGTTCACCCAATTAAAAATTCTGAGGTAACAAACAAAAAAATACGGTCGAATTGAAATAAACTTCATCCTTTTTTGAAATCGGTTAATTAAAACAAATAGATGTTATTAAGTATTTATTTAATGCTTATAATCGATTTATGTAAAGGTTCATTGACTACAAAATAAACAAAAAAATTAAATTATAACGCCTAATTAATAAATAAATACTGAAACTAAAACCACATAATAGCAGTTAACTACATTGATATAATCCGAAACTTATTTGAAACAATAATCCATTTTACAATTATTCGGATAATTGGATATGATCCAACAAAGATTTCTATTTGTGTGAAGTAAAAATCCTCTAAATTATTAATACTCTCAAAAGGCAATATTAATATTTAGAATCCTCTTTTATAGTTTACTTGGAACCAGTATTATGAATTACAAAATAATTTTTGTATTGATCCTATCTTGTTTTATTTAGTTTGAAGTACGAGGTCTGTCGCAAAGTAAACAGCACAAAGAAATAAATAACGAAATTTTTTTGCAGCACATAAAATTTATTCTATTCAAAATAGTTTAAAAATTAAAACAGCAATTTGCACGGTCCTACTGAGCGGGATAATCTTTAAAATGGACACCTTTTGGATGGCCTCCATGTCGACAGAAAAAAGTCGCACAGTGCCATATTCGGAGAATATGGCGAGTGGTTGATGGTTAAAATGCCATTTTTTATCAAAAAATCCGACAAAAGTGTCGATTGATGTGATGGTGCATTACCTTGTAACAAGCACCAGCTTCCTTCTTGATATTCTGGCGTACACGACGAGTAAGAGAGAGCAACCACCTCATAACAGCAAGATAATACACAGCATTAACTATTTGGACTGCTGGAACGAATTCTTTTTAATTAATTAATCGTAGAAAAAAATCAAAATGTCTTCACTTTTGACTTTTCTAAACGTTTTTTTTTTTCGTATTTGACTCGCTAGAGTGCTCCCATGCGGAAATTTGACTCTTGGTTTCAGGGTGGTATTAAAAACACTACGTTTCGTCACCAGATACAATGTTGTTATAGAAAGTTTTTATCTTTCTTGACCTCTTAAATAAATTCTCTCGAATGTTGAATTCGAAGCTTTTTTTGATCAACCATTAGCTTCTCTGAAAAGAAACCGACCTGGTTTTATATCGTACATGTTAATAGTAAAGCCTCGCGAATTAATCGGGGGCTTGCCAACACCTACGGAAACTATAGTTGGTGCGCAGCTTGTATTTGTACAAAAACCCTCATGTGTGGTTGGCGGATTGTGTTATTACTAAAATAATTAAAAGACTATATTAACGAATGTGAATAAAATTTTGCTTTAAACTTAGAAAAACTAGTTCAAAATTTATTCAAATAGCTCAGAAGGCTTTTGGGATGAATGTATCTGCCAAAATAAATAAGAAAATGTTTTGAAAAATGGCCTACAAAAATATTTGTTTTGGCTAACCTTCAACAAAACCAATGACATTAACTACGCGAATTAGAAAATAACGAAAATAACGTTAAAATACCAAACAATACAATTTAGTAAACTTAGACAAATAACACGCATATTTGCTAAGTTTACTCCGAAAATGCTCAATGCAAAACAAAAGAAACTCAGAAGATTAATTAGAAATATTACGTTTAAATTCTGAAACAATTACATGATGTGGTGAAGAGAAGACGCCTCATTTTTGGTCAATACAGTAACTGATTTTTTCATCATAATAATGCGTTAGCGCACTTACCGAATCTTAAGCTACGGCCACACGAGCGGGATTTCACGCTGCGTTTCGGCGAAAAAACACGCTAAAAAATAATAACATATTGCTTTTAGTTAGGCCAGAAAATTGCGGGAAGAATTCCTCTCCGACAAGGTCACTGGTTTCATTTTTGAGCTTCTTTTCACTCTGTCTTGGGGAGCCACACTGGTCAAATACCTACTACCCGTGGTGATTTTTGTAAAATCAATTTAATATTTTTTTATAATATTATATTAATTGATTTTGTATTCACTCCCTAATGATGAAATATACCGCTAGCACAAAGACATGAAGGTAGTCGAATACTTTTCTGATAGATTCTACATTGAACCAATAATGGTGTTGTAATTGAATATATTCAAAATTGCTACATTTACTCTTTATAGTTTATTCTTAAAAATACACTCTTCTTTATTAAATATACATATTTACTACTTGATATCTGATCCATTTTCCTAATATATACAAGCAATATTACAAATTTATTTTATAAACCATATTGTTATTGCAATATAATCTATTATCATTATTTCGTTTCCATAACACAATTTACACGACAAAATCAAATCATAGAGAAATATATTCAGCCAACACAATATCGAAATGCGTTGTGTATATTTATCACTGATCTTTTCTGATTTTATATGCTTTCAGCAAAGGGAAAGGCAGTAGTAAACTTTTATTTGTGGTTGAGTAATGGAATATTTTTATTGACTCGCATCTATAAAAGAAAATAAATTGTAAAATAGTATCTAACTATAATAAACGATATAAGACAAATCACTTTAACTAGATAAATACAGTTTATCTACGCCCATTAGTATAAACATTTAAATGAACTAAAAGATATATTTTTTTAAATTTGAATAAGAATAATGTCACGCCGAGGAGATCTGGATATAAAAATTGGAGAGGGGCGAACAAGTGTTCTGTCGGCACTAAGGTCACATATGGCCCATTGTGCATCCTCTCGTGTGTAGGAAAATTCATACCTCAGGCTGTCATCAGGCATAAAGATTTAAAATAGGTGATGAGACTCCCGAGGGGGATTGCCGTTGAAATCGGCTGGTGTAAGCTCTCACTCACTCCCTCAGCATGGATCTTCTAATTTCAGAAAAAGCAGAGAAGTCATACAGTATATGTTTTACTGTTTCCTCTTCTTGTTTACAATCTCTGCATAGGGACGATTCTGCTAATTTCATCCTTAAGAGACTTTGTCGCAATTGGCAGGGACCTGGTAAGATTACCACAGCTATTCGGAGATTTTGTCTAAGTTTCTTGCTGTTTCTCGCCAGGATGAGGTAATAACTCTCTGTTCAGTTTTCACTTCGTTGTTTCATCCCAGCACACTATAAAGTTTTGGTAAGAGTGCTGTTTGATAAGGTCCAGGCGAGCGGATATTTTTAGTTTGGTAGACGGGCGAGAGCTATTATATCTGTAACCCGCGGCCCTCCTTTTTAAATTGTCTGCAATGCGATAGCTTTTAGAGTTCCCATACCTTTCGATCCAGTTAAGAGTGACCACGTTATTCTGGCTGGCCTCAGTTAGAGTTTGGTTATATTCTAATACTAAAAATTTGAAGTAATACGTGGTCTATTTAAGATCAGTATTGCTTGTCGGTATTGTGTATAAATATTTACATTCCTGACTGTGATGTTCCTATTCTTTTGCAGTTATGGTTATGTCTGTGAGTTCTGACTGAACTACACTTGACAAGCCAACCATAGCCCATTTTATTTTTAGTCTTAGGGATGTAAAGTATATTCTACACCCCACACCTTGCTGCGTTTTTTAATCCATTCGTATAGGCGCTTAGATCGTTCACTACGTTGAAGTCTGCTGTCTTATCGGTTAATATTTTGTAGGGTTTGGTACGATGGCATCCGTGCCCACCTGTAAAATTGGTATCGCATTTAGTGATTCCTTCCACAGATTGCCCTTATAGGTGCCGGTCCCTACAGTGGGTTCGGTACCAACCGTGCAAAAGCGTACCATGGTCATCAATGCTACCTTCTTAACAAATATGTCAAGATGGGTAAGTCTAAATATTACTATCATTGCCATGGTCGGTGTGGTTCTCTTATACGATAAGGCATGCTGATTTTTGGATTTGGTTTAATTTTCTGGTAGCTGTCGTTTGTTGCACTTTAGGCCACCACACAACAACACCAAATGTTAACACAGGTCTTATGATGGCCGTGTAGATCCACATAATGACTTTAGGAGATAATTCCGACGTCTATCCGATGGTTCGACGGCATTGCTCATAAGATATATCTGCTTTTTTTAACTCTGCTTTCTATATGTGAGTTCTACGTCAGCTTGATGTCAAAGATAACACTTAAGTATTACAATTCTGTAGCAAATCTTAATTTAATGTTGAGAATACTAGGTGCCCTAATGTTTTGGGATAAGTGGTACCTTTACTAGAGGCACTTTCCACCCATGTCGTAGTTATTTAACCACGTGGTATGTATCCTGCTGAAGGCAAAAACCTAACCAAGTGGAAGATGAGGTTAACAACAGGAAACAAATGACAAATATATTAACAACGAAATAAATAATCAAAATATTGATAAGAAATGACTAAACACCATAATCTTAAATAATCTTGCCAAATAAACTGCATGGTGGCATGTCACACTTACTCACGAAAAATATATCAAGAATCACAAAAGCCAGATCTGAGGGTCTGTTTAAGAGACACCCCAAAGGGTAACTATTACAGACAATTTCAGACTCCAGACTCCCAACGTCCGACTTCAAGGACGCACTTTTATGGTCAATGCATATTCTACGTGGGAATAAAAAACTATTGAAGCATGTGTAGAGATCTAACGTAATTACTTGACCTGGTAAAATTTAATACAAAACAATGCAGTAAAATGTAAAATAATAAATTAATATATAGGGAAAAATGTCCTATTATAATGTGACAATAACGTAAATGGGGAACCACTGATTCGAGGTAAAACACAAATTTTTTAATTAATACCGTTTGTTTTCAGAAACATGCTTAAAAAACTTCCGATACATTTAAAAAAGGGAGAAAATATGCTTAACTTAAATATTCAATCTCTATAAAAAATAACAATTATGGTTCAAAAAAAAAAAAAATTCCGTTTAATTGATATTTTTTTATATGTTTAGCTTCTAAAGAAATCAGTTTATTTACGATTAAATTTTTAAACTTATTCATTCACAAATTCCTATATTTTTCGTCTTTAAACTTTAATAACGTCTCACAAAAATATTTTTCATCGTTCCTGCGTTCTTTCAAGCCTGTTACTTTTTGATTTGATCAACAACTTCATAAATCATAATATTTTTGTATACACCGTCAGCGGTATAAAATGAAAAACGATAAGCAATTTGATTGTGTTGAACTTGTTTTATTTTTATAAAATTGATTAAAAATAATAATAAGTAAGAACTGATCTATAAACCAACTATAAGATTTAATTTTCTGTTTACTAACAAGTTGGATTAAATTTATTATTTTAGTATTAATATAAAAATAATGTAAATTTACAATAAAACTTTTGTACCTTATTTAATCCGAAAAATTTTGAACTAAAATATCTATTTCTATCGGTTGGGTTCACTATTTATATGTAGGAAAATTTTAATAAATCTTTTAAATCAGTAAATATGACAAAAATGCAAAATATTTCATTTAAAACTGTTTGTATTAAAATACAAACTTATCGTTTATTTTTAGGGGTATATTTCAAAACAATAGTGGTAAGCGTCTTTCTACACTTATAATCAAGCTATCCAGATGTTCTTGGGGAATCACCATCCAGGACAGTTAAAGAAGTTGAAACAGTGATTGCGATTTTTAAATTGATTCTGGTGTTAAAAAACTCTTCCCTAAAGAGATCGGGCGATTGAGCTGGCCAGTGCACAGAAATTTCCTGTCACTCTGGCTGTATGTGGAGTAGCATTGCCATGCATCAAGATAAAATCAGGACCAATGTTTTGCGCGTATGGAACAACTACAGGTTCTAGGACATATGTAACTTGGCGCTTTGATGATAAAAAACGATCTCTGTAGTTGTGAATCTCTGGTGTATGTTGCATTCTATTCTTCCACCTGGTACTCTACATACGCGTATCCTTCGAAAATCTGGATATAAACCAAACCAAAATTCATCGGTAAAACGAACATTTCTTGTGCCCAACGTAGTCGACTGGCGCGATTCCCTCGATTTAAAGGGTGGCATTTCCAAGGTCTTCAGCTTTACCTTCTCTCAACCTTCTGTCTGGAAACAGTTACATTTTGAGTGAAAATATCGGTTTAAAAGAGGTGTTGTCATCCTTGATCGTCCCAAATGCCTTCCCCGATAGCTTTCTGTTTCACGATAACGAGTTTAGAAACGTGATATAACGTTCAGAGTGGTTTCTATAGCGTTTGCCACATCAATTTGACGCCTTCCTGCCTCAATCATCTTCACAGACCCTCAAAATTTTCGTTTTCGGTCAAATGACGTCGACAGGTTAAAACAATTTTTCAAAACATCTTTGCAAGAAAACAATGCGTAAACAACTAAGGAAATCTTGACTAAAATTTTCAATTATCAATCTTTTTTTTTGAACATTATGTGCGGTTCAAATTTATTTGTATATTTAAAACTGCAACATAGCTTAATGTGTAAAATAAATAAATAAATAAATAAATAAATAAATAAATAAATAAATAAATAAATAAATAAATAAATAAATAAATAAATAAATAAATAAATAAATAAATAAATAAATAAATAAATAAATAAATAAATAAATAAATAAATAAATAAATAAATAAATAAATAAATAAATAAATAAATAAATAAATAAATAAATAAATAAATAAATAAATAAATAAATAAATAAATAAATAAATAAATAAATAAATAAATAAATAAATAAATAAATAAATAAATAAATACTCCTAGATTTTGAGCATATGTGTATTTTTAAAAATAGAAGCAAAAAGTTAATAGATTGTTAAAAATTTACTAGAAATTCGTATATTCTTGAATTTTGTTAATAATTTTAAATCCATAAAATAAGGTAAAGCCAGTTATCAGAGTATGTCAACAGTTTAATCTTTTATTACAGTCTCATATCGATTCCTCAAAAAGTATATGTTTGTTGCCTTCTCCAAATCGATATCTATTGTACTTATTTCTTAAGTTCCGAATATTTTTGATTGAATTTGATTTAAAATATTCAGCGTACAAAAAAAACTAAAAGCAGAATTTAATCAACTGTTGAATATTTTACGAATACCTTTTAGGAATGTCATTAAGTTTTATGATCTGCTTGGGTATTAAATTGACGACCAAAAATTTTAAAATTTGATTAAAATTTATAAAATTCCAAGAGCTACATAGGTTTTTTACATCTTCGTTTAAAATTTAATTCCGTCGGTAGTTTATATTAAAATATATTAGAACGTTTGTGGATTATATAAAAAAAATGTAAAGAAAAACTAATTTCTTTCACAAAAGACGTATATTTTATTAAAAAGTTTTAAAACATATTTTATTGAATACCGTTTAGATGTATGGTGTAGAAATTCACACTTAAGCTTCCGGACTATTTTAAGTCGGAAGACATTGCACAAAATTAATGTTTTAGTTTAATTGCAATCATTTTTTGCTTTTTAATATACTAAAATCATTTATTTGCCTTGTACCATTGGAATATAAAAACATAAATAAATAAATACGATATTTTTGACAATTAGAAGGAATAGTTTCGTCACCAGTCACAATGTTGGTACAGAAAGTTTTTATCTTTCTTGTCCTTTTGAATAAATTGAATTGAAAGCATTTTTTCGTCAACCATGAGCTTGTGCGGATCAAACCGTGAACACACCTTTTTCATGCCCAAATTCCCGGTTAAAATACGATAGATCGTATCTTTGGAGATATTTAATTCCAAATTTCAATGAAAATTTTGGCTCATTTTTAATAAACACTCGCACTTTTTAGACAGTTTCTGGCGTAATCACAAATTTAGGCTGGCCAATATGTTCAAACCACAGACTAAAAAAGTCTTTATACTGTTGTGTATAACAAATATACATGAACTTGGAAGTTTAATATAGTTTATTAAGTATCAAGAACAGTAAGGACATTTTACCCATCGCAGACAATTGTTTGGAGCGTAGCGGAGCGTCGACTCCAATTTTTGTCTGAGATCGGTAGTCCTTAACGTTCGTGATGCTTTTAACGTTTTTTGCACGATAGAAATATTTTTTTGTATAAGATATTAGATAGACCATTTTTGACAGTTTAATAACGTTAAAATGTCAAAAGTGCTCTGTATACATCACATATGCAATTATTTACTTACCGTACTAGAACGGTAAGTAAATTACTTACCGAATCTGTTTCAGTAAACACAACATATTGATCAGACAACAAACGCGGTAACTAAGCAAAATCGTTCTATCGTGCAAAATAGTAGTTTACGTAACAAGTCCTGAAAGTGGTCTTTTACTGGACAAGTAGGCAAATTGCAGGGCGAGCCATGCGAGCCTGCGTGTCGAGTAAAAGCACTTTTGGGACGTATTACGTACATTTTTTTTTTAAACGGGCATTGTTGTACTTAAAACGGGCATTGTTGTACCATAAATTTCATATTAAAAACAATAAAACAGTTAGTCTAAGATAGCGGTCAATTGGTTTCTATGGTAAGCGAGTTTTGTATCTATTTAAAACTATTTGTCATATTTTCACGTTTAGTTAAAAACGTGAAAATGGATATTCAAAGTGATGAATTTGATTGTGAAGATGAAATTATACCGGAGGAAATTGTTAAGGCGGCCACCCAAGTATCTTTTGATTTATTGCCTTAGCTGTGACCAGACAGGAAAAAGATAACGACTGGGACTTACATAACAGCAGAGGAGAAGGCTTTGCAAAGCTACAAATCCATGAAGAATAGATCAACTCTTACACTTAGCGCGAATACAAACAGCAACTGCAAAATCAAGCCTCTGCTAGTATACCATTCGAAAGATCCCAGTGCATTTAAGGTGATATACTCCAACATTTTGGCGCGAAACCTAGAAAGAGCAACGATACTCAAACAAACCCAGTACAGAGAATAAATGTAAAAATTTTGTCAGGTATAAATTAACCCCGACATTTAAAACAGATACTGATTCACCGAACTGTACTGGGAGGTTCATAGTAGAGGGCGTTTTAAATCAAAGAATAGAATATTTTAAATCTGTATTGCGTTTTTCTCAAAAATTTCAAAATATTTTGATATGAAATTTTAGGCATGAATAGTTTGTTTCATTTTACGTGGTAGACGCATACTTTTATTTTGAATAAATGATAACATAAAGAAAATTATGATGGTTTATAGAGAAAAAAAATAATTTTTGTAATAAACACATGCGTCTACCACGTAAAATGAAACGAACTATTCATGACTAAAATTTCATATCAAAATATTTTGAAATTTTTGAGAAAAACGCAATACAGATTTAAAATATTCTATTCTTTGATTTAAAACGCCCTCTACTATGAACCTCCCAGTACAGTTCGGTGAATCAGTATCTGTTTTAAATGTCGGGGTTAATTTATACCTGACAAAATTTTTACATTTATTCTCTGTACTGGGTTTGTTTGAGTATCGTTGCTCTTTCTAGGTTTCGCGCCAAAATGTTGGAGTATATCACCTTAAGTCCCAAACAAAAAAAAATTGAAAGTTATGTGGATGGCAAATCCGAAGCCGTGGACCACCAAAAATATCCTTGAGGAGTGGATAAACCTGGTGTTGACTCTTCTGTTAAAAATCTTTACAAAAAAACTACCTCCCCATGTAAGCTCTTCTTATTCTCTACAATGTCTCTGCTCACCCAACAGATCTTGAAGATTATTTACTCGAAGAGTTCAAATTTATTAAGGTTCTTTACTACCCAACACCACTTTTAATCTACATTACATGGAAAACAAGAAACCCTACACATGCATGCGTTATTCATCTTGGATTTGTATTTGTTTTACACCAAGAACATTTTTCAGCGCTGCTTTGAGGTGACGGAAAATACAAACCTTACCCTACGAGCGTTCTGGATGGATCAATTGAACATCGTGATATGCCTAAGGATTTTTGATTAGGTCTGGCTGGGTATTACAACGAGGATGTTAACCTATGCATGGAAGAAGCTGTGGCTAGTAAATGAAAGGACTTTCGAAAGATTGGAACCCAAAGTGTCAGTGGTAAAGCAGATTTGTTCACTAGAAAAATGGATAAGTCTTGAGGTGGATGAGATAAATGTGAACGAACTCGTCGAGGAATAGTCTTAGGAGTTGACATCCAAGGAGTTACACGATCTACATTCGTAGCAGCATGCTTCAATGAAAAATTAGTTCTAAAGGGAAATGTGGGGGAAAGTTGTAGAGTTGAATAAAATATACTCCAAAACTTGCCTAACTCATTGCCGCAATATCCTGAAAGTGAGAATGAAACAAACCTGCTTGGAGAGTTCTGTTTTAAACGACGTTGAAAATGAGCAAAGCGTGACGAAAAAAGTAAAGAACACTTACCTAAGCACTTTAGTTTTTATCTTATTATGTGTTTATAGAATATGTATTTATTATTTACAAATAAACGTTTCTTCTTATTAAAAAACACAACAAAGACTGAGGTAGTGTTTTGAGAGCTGGAACGGATTAATGGCATTTGAGTTAATTTCGATAGGGAATATGCTTTGAGATTGAGCAATTTAACATACGAGCAAGGTTACAAAACGAATTAAACTGTATTGACTTATAAATACAATTAATTATTAAAATTTTTGATAAAAGTGTCCAGCATTTTATTTTCTCCTTTTTAAAAGCAATATTCTCATCCTATAATACCTTTCTATCATCTTCTACTCTATAAATACATTTTTAGAATCCTTTCAAGTAGTTAAAACCGAAAAAGTTTTTCGCTTTCATTAAAACTTTTATGTAAGTGACACTGGTAACATTTTACTATAGTTTTTCTTTTTGCAATTCTATGTTTTCACGTAGTTATTGCATTCAATGTAAAAAGTTTAAAAATTGTAATAAAGCTTGTTTCTCAAAGTAATGATATTAGTTTCAATTACATCTAATGCGATTAACGTTCATGGAACGAAAAAGTTAAAATTTTGTTCTGAATTTTTTTAATTACATTTAAATATTGATAATAATACATTTGGAGAGATGCTTCAATATTCGTATTATATTATAGTAAATGGTATCTCGTAAAATTTTCATCAAACTGTACACAACAGATAAGATTTATCACCGATTTAAACAATGTTAACGGATAATTTATACGGTAATTATTGCTTATGATCTTCAGTGCAATAACCACCAAGTAAATGCTACGATTAAATTCATATTACTATGATTTATTTAGTAGGTATAGAGAAATAGTTTATTTTATTGACAATAAATTAGGTGTTTTAAACAATTCTCAAGTATTGAAGAAAGAAGTAATTATATTCCTGTAAAAGCTTCATTTTTAAAAAATCTTGATTAAAGTGGTGAGAAATTATTAATAGTAGGTTAATCGTTTTTATTTCTCGACTTTCGTATTTATATATTAAGAAGGGTTGTGGCTTTCATCTTAAAAGATTTTTGGTTAAAAAAATGTGCGGTTTAGAAATTTTGTTATACGATATATGTATCAAAAATTATTTTGTAATTAATCGTTGTAACGATCTATTGGATCGTTTTAATATTAGAATCCACCAAACTATATTCGGTGAGATTTATTTTAATGTTATCCTCGTAATTATAACATGTTCTGATAGTTATTTTCCTGACAACCGAACTTTCGTGTTCACTACGAAAGATTTTCGATTTCATTTTCCTATCTGATTTCTTCGTGGTAGCTCCTCTTCAATATTAGGGCAGTCCATATCTGTGAGGAGGGCCAAGTTCGAGTTACATATTTTTTTTTTGGAGGCGAGACCAAATTTTCGCCATTTTGTGTAGAAAGCCGAACAGAATAGACACTCTGATTTCGACTACTTTAGAAAATTGAGGAAAATTCGTCTCTGGAGAATCTATCCCGAAATCCGTGGCAGATCACCAAAGAAGCAGATAAGAGAATAATTGATATTTTAAATACTTTAAAATAAATCGTTTAAACAGGTGTTTGTGTGTAATTTGCCTAATTTGTACTCTGGCGCCCTTATATTTCAGGTTTGAGGAGGACTGGTAAAACCTTTTAAAGAAGCCACGACTATAGTGAGCTAGCTAGGGGATTTAAGCCCTTTATTGTGAATTTTTACAGTTAAAAATTGGCGCCCAACCTGCTAAATTAATTTTGGAATTGATTTTTAGGGTTACATATTGGCGCCCAACTCGTTATTTTTAATTTTTAATTGATTTTTAGTGTTACATCGTATAAAACACTTATAGTTTTTGATATTAGAGTCATAGTTTAACGATTTCTGACAATAAAAACTTTTTCAGCTGTTCCGTGTCAACTTATACAGCTCTCAACTCATACTTAATAACTATAAAGCACAGGAGAATCGACCTAATGAAAAAAAAACGAACCAAAGTTTTAATGCAAGATATTATAGATATCGAGCGCGCGTGGCGTGACGATCGCGGTTGTACCGGCCACTATGTTTGCACGAATGCGCAAGTATAAATACTTAATAGAATAATTTAAAAATTATGCTGTTTATTGTTGGTTGCAACTCAATTGCAAAGTCAAATATAACAAAAAATGAATTTTGAAATTGAATTATCGAAATACTTTTGATTAATTAAAATCTGTAACCTTCATAGAGGTGGATTAGTAGAAATCTATTTCCGTAAAAACATATATAATTTATAACCCTTTCGGATCCAAGCCCAAAATAATAATTTCTATGAAGCTTAAAAATAATTGGTGATTTTTCCAATATTTTCCTAACCTGCTCCTTCGTAAATTTTTATGATCCACAAAATTTTGAAGGTCAGGCCCCAATACGGCCTTTTTTATTCTTGAATTATGATAATAGAAATGAGTTATGAGTTCAAGTTTTTGGTCTTTACTAATGGATTCATTAATGCACAATGTTTTAAGTCCACAGAGTATATTAAAACTGTTAAATAATCACAAAATGTTAATTTCCACACCATAAAAATAAGGAATTTCAATATAATTTATGAAATTGAGGCCAACTTTTATTACTCTCCTAATTATTTTATGTGGAACTTTGTGAAACAGTTATTTTTAACAAAGAGGTACAAATATATTGTAACGAGCGAGATCCCCTTAGTACGCCCCTGTCGCTCTCCAGGTAAACAACGCGCTTATTCTCGAACAGAACAATCAGGAAAATTCCTTCCTTTCTACGTGCGTCGAGAAAGTGTTATCGAAAGACGTTCTGGAAGCTGTGGACTGGTATATAAGCGGAGAGCCACGATCCGCGGGGAAGTTTAAAAGTTTATAGCGATAGTCTAAATATTCGAGCGAACTACGAAGTGAAAATAAATAGTGAATATAAATCGAAGTTAATTGTAGTACATAAATTAGTGTGTTATAGTTAGTTTAGTTATTTAGTTATAATTCGTTTAGTTTATTGTGTGTGTAAATAAATTAGACATTTTCGTTCAGCAGTGATTTTATTTTGAACCCCTAGAACGTAACAATTGGTGTCAGGTGTGGGGTCAATTAAACTGCTGTGTTAATTTAAATTGTGGACTTTATTATTGAACATTTTGCATGCCAGTAACGAGATCACAGACGAAGAAAATGGATCAGGCGACAATGGAATTTTTCAAGCAAGCCCTTGAACAAATGACCCAGAAAATGGAGAATAAAATAGAAGAAAACACCCAGAAAATGGAGAATAAAATGGAAGAAAATACTAGAAAGATAATGGAAGAAAACACCCAGAAAATGGAGAATAAAATGGAAGAAAATACTAGAAAGATAATGGATGAGAATACCCAGAAAATGGAGAAAAAAATGGAAGAAAATACTAGAAAGATAATGGATGAGAATACCCAGAAAATGGAAGAAAACACTAAGAAAATGGGAGATAAATTGACATTGATTGAAAATGAGTTAAAGAATAATTACTCCAAACTTGAAAACGAAATTGGAAGCGTAAAAGACGAGATGGGCAACGTGAACGATAAAATTGAAAAATTTGAAGACAGGTTTGGAAACATTGAAGGCAGATTGGTTAATATGGAAGAAGAAATGCAAGTAAAATTGGAAGAACAGGTGAAAACCATGGAAGAACGATTGAGTAAGAACTTCAGCAAATATTGTTCTGTTAAGCTGGGAGAACGGGGTGAGCCAGGGCGAACAAAGATCAAACCTCCAACTTTTGATGGCAAATCACCCTGGAGCACATATCAGAAACAATTTGAAGCAGCAGCCAACGCCAACTGCTGGGACGATGAAGAGAAAGCAACTGCCTTAATTGTTGCATTAAGAGGAGACGCACTGAATATCCTTCAGACCATTCCTGTAAGCCAAAAAGGTGATTATAAGACTCTGACAAGTAGACTGCAAATGAGATATGGTGATGCACATCTACAACAAGTGTATCACGCACAAATCAAGAGTCGCCATCAGAAAAGCGCAGAAACCTTGCAGGAATTCGAAGCAGACATAGCAAGGTTGGTAAGGCTGGCCTATCCTTCAGCACCGGACAGCTTCCTAGAACAACTTGCTGTCCAGACCTTCGTCGATGGGTTGAGAGACACGGAGACTCAGCAGACGTTGCGGTTGGCTCGACCCAAAACTCTAGATGACGCCCTGGCCCATGCCCTAGAATTTGAAGCTGCTAAACAAGCTTCTCACAGAGGACAGAGCAAAGTGAGACAGCTTGATGATTCACCAGTCTGCGACGAGAGTATTGAAGACGTAGTTCGCCGAGTTCTCCAGGAGAAACGTAATGGTGGACCAAGATGCTGGAACTGCGGCGAAAGAGGACACATTCGGCGTAACTGCAAGAAGCCGGTTAAACCACAACGCCAAGAACAGGAAAACTAAAGCGGGTTGGCAAGAAGGGGCATAAACCGACCCGCCACGACAATGCCCCTGAAGTTGTAATTCAGGCCATCTCTTCAAGTGTTTATGTCGACGGTAAAATTAATGGGAGGTCCGTAAAAATGTTAGTCGACACTGGCGCAACCCGAACTATAGTTAAGCCGAGTGTAGTTAAAGGAAATGGAAAAACCTTACCAGCGATGGTTCGTTTACGGACTGCAACTGGAGAAGACGTGCCAACACATGGAAAGAAGAGGATCGTCATCAACATTGGGGACAGGTCTCTCGAACATGAGGTGCTGGTGGCAGATATCATGGAGGAAGTCATCTTGGGAATGGATGTCATTAAGGGTTATGGCTTCCAGATGGATATGAGAAACGATGTTCTGAGGATCGGAAGTCTGGAAATTCCATTCCTGGGATGTGAAGATATCACGACTCGAGTCTTACTCAGCGAAGATGTTCACCTACGTGGACAGGCGGAAACCATAGTGAAGGGGTATTTAGATAGAGACCTTCGAGATAGCTGTATAAGACTCATCGAACCAGCCAGTGAGAGTAACCTCGGGAAAGGACTGTTAGTCGGAAAAACCTTGGTGAGAGGCGGAAACGAAGTTCCTGTGAGAATGTTGAACACCAACATGTACCCTGTGATCTTGAAGAAAGGTACGATCCTGGGAGAAAGCTGTTCCGTGCTTTGTGTGACAGGAAGAGTTCAGGATGTGAAGAACCCGCTACCAAGAAGCGACAAGAGTTCGGAAAAATTATTTGAGACATTGGCTTCTTCCTGCACAGAACTTGCACCAGAACATATTAGCAAGGTGAAGAAACTGATTCATGAATACAGTGACGTTTTTGCTATGGACAACACTCAGATGGGTAGGACGAATGTTGTGAAGCATTCTATCAATACCGGAAGTTCAGATCCCATTCGCCAACAACCGCGAAGGCTTCCCATAGCAAAGAGAGAAGAAGCAGAAAATATAATCAAGGACATGCACGAACAAGGAATAATAGAGCAATCTGATAGTCCTTGGTCATCACCTGTGGTTTTGGTGAAGAAGAAAGATGGCAGCACCAGATTTTGTGTCGACTATCGTCGTTTGAACGACGTCACCAAGAAGGATTGCTACCCCATTCCAAGGATTGACGACACTTTGGACACGCTTTCTGGCTCGAAATGGTTCTCCACGCTGGATTTGAAGAGTGGGTATTGGCAGGTGGAATTAGATCCCAAAGACAAAGAGAAAACTGCTTTTACTATTGGGACAGGATTGTGGCAGTTCACAGTAATGCCATTTGGCCTCTGTAACGCACCTGCAACTTTCGAGCGATTAATGGAAACCATTCTTCGAGGACTGTCATGGAAGTCGTGCCTAGTTTATTTGGACGATGTCATAGTATTTGGCCGGACATTTGACGAACACCTGGAAAATTTAAGAGAAGTCCTTGAAAGGCTACGCACTGCAAATTTAAGACTCAGTCCAAAGAAATGCCACCTCTTCAGGAAAGAAGTGAAATATCTAGGACATGTAGTATCTGCAGATGGCATTAGTGCTGACCCAGACAAAGTCAAGGTTGTACGAGAATGGCCAGTACCACAGGACAAGCACCAAGTAAGGAGTTTTCTTGGCTTGTGCACATACTACAGGAAGTTCGTCCTTGGATTTGCTGACATCGCGAAGCCTCTAACAAGACTGACGGAAGATGGAAGGGACTTCAAATGGGATACTGAATGCGAGGATGCTTTCAATCGACTGAAGCAAGCACTAACAACAGCTCCTATATTAAGTTATCCTCAGACCAGTGGAAGGTTTATATTGGACACGGACGCAAGCAACACGGCCATAGGAGGTATATTATCCCAAATTCAGAATGGCCAAGAGAAAGTTATAGGATATTTTAGCAAGGTCCTGTCGAAGCCTGAGCGTAACTATTGTGTTACGAGGAGAGAACTTCTCGCCGCAGTCAAGTCCATGGAACATTTCTATAAATACTTGTATGGTCGCGAATTCCTTCTAAGAACAGATCATGCTGCTCTGAAGTGGCTTCTGCAATTTAAGAACCCAGAAGGTCAGGTTGCGAGATGGATAGAAAGGCTGCAGGAATATCATTTTTCTGTGGAACACCGGGCCGGAAAGTCACATGGCAACGCAGACGCATTATCTAGGAGACCTTGTCCTTCCGACTGCAAACACTGCAGCAAAGCAGAAGAGAAGGAATTCTGTTTAAGAACAACCGTAGTGGATCTGGATTGGCTGCCAGAATCCCTGAAGCGAGACCAAGAAGGTGACACCGAACTAAAGATGTTGCTTGACTGGAAAGCAAAAGGACAGAGACCAAGATGGGAAGAAGTGAGTCATCTGAGTCCTAGGGTCAAGTCCTACTGGGCGCAGTGGGACTCCATCATTTTAGAGGATGGATTGTTGAAGAGGTCCGTCGAGAATGACGAGGGTACTGCAGCTAGGACTCAGCTGATAATTCCCCGGAGTCGGACGACAGAAGTATTGGAGAAACTTCATAATGGAACCTCCGGTGGACACTTCGGCATCAAGAAAACGTTGGAAAAGATCAGAGAACGTTTTTACTGGGTCAACTGCAAAGAAGACGTCAAGGACTGGTGCCGAAAATGTAGACTTTGTGCTTCAACGAATGGCCCAAGAGGAAAACGACGAGCGCCAATGAATCAGTATAACGTAGGCAGTCCTATGGAAAGAGTTGCTATAGACATCGCAGGCCCATTCCCAGAGACCGACGATGGGAACAAGTACATATTGGTGGCGTCGGATTACTTTACCAAATGGGTTGAAGCACATGCCATCCCAAACCAAGAGGCCTCGACAGTGGCAGACGTGCTGATAAAAGAGATGTTTAGTCGGTTTGGAGTGCCACTGGAGCTACATTCTGATCAGGGACGAAATTTCGAGTCTGGCCTATTCCAGAGCATTTGTGAAATACTCGGAGTCAAGAAGACCAGGACAACGCCTCTTCACCCACAGTCAGATGGCCTAGTCGAAAGAATGAATAAAACTGTGGGAAAATATTTGGCTAAAGTGGTCTCTGACCATCAAAGAGACTGGGACCGGTACCTTCATCTGTTCACCATGGCCTACAGATCAGCCGTGCAAGAGTCTACTAGAGAGACACCAGCTTGTGTCATGTTCGGCCGGGAAATAAGATTACCCTGTGACCTAGAGTTTGGATGTAAGGCCGGAACAGAGATAGCTGGTGAGGACTACGTGAGCACATTGAGGGGCAGGCTACACTACATTCATGAAAAGGTCCGACAAAACATACAGATTGCTAGTGACCGAATGAAGACCCGTTATGACAGCAAAGCTACAGAAGGTGGTTTTAACGCTGGAGATTTGGTCTGGCTGTACAACCCCCAGAAGAAGAGAGGATTATCACCTAAGCTACAGAGGAATTGGGAGGGTCCATACAGAGTGGTAAAGAGGATCAATGATGTAGTGTACCGTATACAAAAACTACCAAGGGGCAAGAGGCGCGTGGTCCATGTAAATCGGTTGGCGAAATACGAGGCGGACTACGACGAACAAGACGAGACCCATCTGAGAAGGACGACCAGCCCAGAGCATGTTGAGATGAGTTTCGACCAGTTCATGGAGAACTATGGTGGAACTGGGAAGGCTCGATTCGGAGTTACCACCGAGCAGCAGCAGGACCTCTTCTCTGTGCCTGGAGATTATTCCCTAGCCCATTGTGTCGCCGAAGATCTGCGTATGTCTAGGGGAATAGCATTAGTCTTCAGGAAGAAGTTTGGCCGTGTATCTGAGCTCTCCAGACAACAGCCCCATCCCGGAAAAATTCTGAGTCTCACTGACGGTCATCGTCATCTCTTCTACATGGTGACTAAGAGGTTTTCCGATCACAAGCCTAGCTATAGAAGTATGTGGAATACCTTGCTGAACCTAAGAAACGAACTCACCAGGTTGGAAGTGAAGAAGCTGGCTGTGCCTAAGTTGGGTTGTGGTCTAGATCAACTCAACTGGAGAGTCGTCCGGAACATGCTCGAGGTGCTTTTCCATAAGACGGGAATAGAGATACTCGTGTGCATTTTCAACCCGAGCGGAAACACAATGAAGGAGAAGACTGTGGATTGCTATTTCGAAAAGCAAGGGAGCTGCAGAAAGGGAGATGCCTGTAGGTTCAGACATACCAACCAAGGTGTTCGGGGACCGAACGTCTTAAGGAGGGGGCAGTGTAACGAGCGAGATCCCCTTAGTACGCCCCTGTCGCTCTCCAGGTAAACAACGCGCTTATTCTCGAACAGAACAATCAGGAAAATTCCTTCCTTTCTACGTGCGTCGAGAAAGTGTTATCGAAAGACGTTCTGGAAGCTGTGGACTGGTATATAAGCGGAGAGCCACGATCCGCGGGGAAGTTTAAAAGTTTATAGCGATAGCCTAAATATTCGAGCGAACTACGAAGTGAAAATAAATAGTGAATATAAATCGAAGTTAATTGTAGTACATAAATTAGTGTGTTATAGTTAGTTTAGTTATTTAGTTATAATTCGTTTAGTTTATTGTGTGTGTAAATAAATTGACATTTTCGTTCAGCAGTGATTTTATTTTGAACCCCTAGAACGTAACAATATATTGCATTTTGTGCATCTGACCTTGGTTCGGCTACAACAACTTGAAGCCCTGCAATTTCTGTCGGTAGTAAGGTCATCTATGACTGGCCAATGAGAAAATTCAGCAAGTAGCTTTTCCTTACATGGCAATGGTGCACAAAGAGATTTTTCTTGAGACACATTCATTTACTTCTTACTTACCTTTAAAATGTCGCTTCTTGGTGGGTGTTGCACCTCTGACTTTTAGCACAGATTCGCCGTGAGCCATTTATTTATCTCTGGGAAATCTAACCTTTCCCAAGCGATTTACCATGATAGTGTCAGTCCCTTACAAACTCTTTTCTTTAAATGCAATTAGCAATGAAAGAGTTGAGTAATACATATTATAGTGTAGACGAGAACTGATTGTAAAGTTTTTGATAGGTGTAAAATGGCATTAGCGCCTAGTCCCAAGCCACTATCTTCCCAGACTGTACTTTTTCCTTAATACATTTCAAAATAAGCTACTAGGCCAGTACAAGTTGTGCAAACGAAATTTTTAATATCTACTGGTTTTGGTTTATTGCCTGCTAGGACAAGCACCAAAAAATGAGATAATCTGTTCGTCAATACTACAATCAGCTATTTGCAAAAAACAATTACAAACCTTGTCTACAATCGGCTGCATATTAAATACTTAATCTATCATATAATAAGCATTTTTCTGACGTCGATTATGACTCATTCCTATATACCACCTTCCATGAGTAGGACGCTTGTTGTTCCTATACTAAAAAATAGATCTGGTAATGTATCAGACTCATCTTACTATCGGCCGATAGCCCTTACGACACCGATATCCAAGCTACTCGAAAGCATTCTATTAGATAGACTCGAACCTCTGCTGCCACTTAGCCCTAATCAATATGGATTTACTAAGAACTCTGGAACAAGTCAGGCCATACTTGTACTCAAGGAAACGACCAGGCACTACCTCAAACGCAACAGTCCAGTGTATGCAGCTGTTCTGGATCTAAGTAAGGCGTTTGACAGAGTCCATTATCCGACGCTCTGGTGTATAATGACCGATGGGGTAACTCTATGTCGGACCCTTACCCGATCAGAAACGGTGTGAGGCAAGGAAGCTTGTTATCACCTCTATTATTTAACATGTATATAGACGGACTCCATGAACTTCTAAAAAATACTAAAATTCGTTGCTTTCTTGGAAAATCTCTAATAAATTCTCTGTCGTACGCTGATGATATGGTTCTCTTGGCCCCGTCTCTATACGCACTAAGAACACTAATATCGGTGTGTGAAACATTTGCTGAAAAACATCACCTTCAATATAATACCAGCAAAACAAAGATCATGGTGTTCACACCGCCAAGGTATAAAAATTTGCACGTGCCAACAGTAAAACTCAACTTGCAATTCCTAGAAAGAGTTACCGAATTTAAATACCTGGGTCACTATATTGACGAAAACCTTTCAGATAATAGAGACGTTCAAAGGCAATACAATCAACTTTGTGTTCGTGCAAACGTGTTAGCCAGACGTTTTAATAAATGCAGCTCGGAAGTGAAAACTCTACTTTTTAAAACATTTTGTATGCCCCTATATACAATTGAGCTGTGGTGCTCGCACACTCAAGCATGGTGGCAAAAACTACAAGTGTGCTACAACGACGCGTTCCGCGAGATGTTCGTGAGTGCTAGAGTTCAAACACTAAAAGCAGTACGTCGTTTTGTTACCGCAAACTTTCAATCTCGAGTCGCTAACTCGTCAAACACTTTTGTAGAAGGCTTTTGGCATTCGGACTAAAAATGGCGCTCAAAACTGTGCAAGTACTGGTCAAATCTACATGTTAGAGTGTAAACTGTAGAAAAACTTTCTTTTTGTAAGCTTAGTTTAGTTTTTAAGGCACTTTTTGTATGGGAATTTTGCTGGAATAAATAATTTTGTTTTTTTTTTATTTTCACAAAATAAATTGTTTTGAGTTTCATCATGTGTAACAGCATTGTTGACAACCAAATGTAAATGTTTCTCAGTTCTGTAAATCTGTTACGAGACATGGAATCAGCGATATTTTCTGTCCCAGTTCAATCTCTTCCTCGGGTAACTTGTTGTGCCAGTTATCATCAAACAATATTTATGAGATTCTATAGTAATATTTTCAAAAAGGTCGTCAGTGATGTACCGTCAAAAAAACTCGCTAGGACTCAAAAATTGCTCCACTGAAAATTCAAGATGAGACTTAAATATTGGTATATTTCATTGCTTTGTTCTTCACATTTGTCATCTTTATCAGCATCGAAACATTCTATGTTCGAATCTTTAAGAAACTCTGCTTTTTACTAAGGTTGAAGCTAAGTTAATGGATTCTGAAATTTTCATTACTTTTACACATATTTGTCTTTTTGAAAAAAAATTAAACTTTGTAAATATGATCCGTTTAATCGCCCAATAAGTTTCTTTTCATATAAAAAACATTTTCGAGAAGTTTTACTTTTGAAAGATTTAATAAAAACTGTTAATAATGACAAAATTTTATTTCCAGCTTGATATGTTGACTTTTCTGTTAAAGTAGTAAGTTTGTAATAAAATTTCTAAACTTTTACCAAACATATTCCTTGCTTTTGTGAAACAGGTAACTGCTCAGTAAAGTAATAAAATTTATATGAGAATATAGCTGCTATTAAATACCTGTAGGCACTCATTTCGCATTGGAATTTAATCTACGGTTTTGTACAATATTGTATATTCATATAGAAAAGTGAATGTGAAAAAAAATTAAAACCGCAGCCCTATTCCGCTAATCCCGCCCTACCCGTTATCCTTTTGTAAATCCTTCGCTAATTTCAGCTAAAACCTTCACTAAGAGGAAGGAAATTACTTTTTATTCATAACAAAATACAAATTCGGAAAGGTTTCATCATGAAGTAGAGAAAATGATTTTTTACATTTTCCAATTGAGTAAATGGATTTGGAAGTTAGATGTTCTTCATTTCAAATTTAAAACGTCCATATTTCATTTTTCATTAAATCCTAAATGGAATAAAAATTTAACTCGGGAGTTATGTAAATGTTTGCCGTAAAGCGATTTTCGTTCTGTTTAAGTAACGGGGCATTCATGTGCTTTAATACATTATTCTTAGAGCCTCCCTGCAGCGTTATAATAAAAGTGGAGGAAAGAAAGGATTTACCGGGTGATGAAAAATGTGTAACTGAGTTTATTCTGAGAGGAAATCCCTAAGTTGACGTAAATTAATATTAGCAATACTTAACAGAATCGTAAAAATTCTTTTATTTTTATGCAATTTTGTTATAAAGCAATATTTATTTATTTTGATTATTTTTTTAATGTACCTTATCTTTAATTCAATATGAACTGTATTTTCACAATTCTCTAATAAAAATAATATTATTTAATTTATTATATAATTTACCGAATTTTTTACCTCACTGTGGAAAACGCTCTCTACAAAATATCTAAAAAAGAAGTTAGTATTTGAATCCATCGAAAAAGGATTAAAAAAGAAAGTAATTAAGTACTTTTAAACTGAATTCATTCATTTCGTTGTGCACTGAGATGTGAAACCAAATGTTTCTCGTTGTTCAAATGTAGCTAGGAACAGTTTTTTCATTTGCAGAAGTTGATTTCTAGTAAGCTTAAATATATAAACATTTTTTAATTTAGTGCACGTTCCGACTATATACAAGTTGTTGTAGTTGTTAGGGATAGTAAATATAGGAATAGCCATTTTCGTTACGCACGCTTCAGCATTTTACTCTAGAAAAACATAATATAACGCAATTATAGACGGCAAAAAAGCAAAATATACACTGTTTAACGCAAATTTCGACAATTATAGACTATTTGTGCACAATATGTGTTAAACGTCATGCATTAGGGTCCTTTGTAATTTAGACCTTCAACTTCTTCTCTCGTTGAGAAAAAATTACGATGACAACTTATTGGATGGTTCAAAATAATGACACCAAGATTCGTCGCCATATAATCATTTTTTTTTAAATCTGTTGATGCAATACCAGGACGTTAAATCAAATAAGATTTTTTATATCACATGCATTGAAACAGCTTGTTTTGATCCCTGTTTAGTCAGTCGAAACAAGACAATTTCAGACCAGACAGTTTTTTCTGCCCTAGGGGAGAAACAACGTTATTTCTGCCCGGCACATTGATTTATTTATTATTTGTCTTTATTTCACGTACTGTCAGAATCGCATTTGTAATAAACAAAAGCGAATAAAATCATAATCGTCTGACAGCTGTCGTCAAATCGTTGTCAAGATAGTACTACGCTATTTGTTTGAAAGAGTCTTACTACAACTGGCTAAAGAGATTAAAACTCGCTGTTTCAATGCATGTGATATGAAAAGTATGGTGTGGCACGGGATGAAACAAATACGATTTCTGACCGGGCGATGACAGCCCTCGCTTCGCTCGGGCAGTCCACTCTCGCTCTAGTCAGAAATCGTCTCGTTTCACCCCTTGCCACACAATATACTATTCTTTTAATCTTTCAGGCTTATTTTTTGGCCAATGTTCAGAAATTTAGATTTATACCAATTGTTATTGAAAGAATTTAACCAAAGTTTTTTATTTATTAAATTTCTAAATAAAATTTATTAGATGGCAGAAACTATGCAATGGAATTTTTAAATACTCATCATTTTTCACTTCTCTTCCATTCACCATTCTTTGACGTTTCTATATACTGATTGCATTCGCGTATAAATTTACACCGGACAAAAATTCAATCACTGCATGCTTATTATATTTGTACGACACTAGAGCATCATTATCGATATTAAGAAGGTCTTCGATTCTGTAAACAGAGAGGCTCTGTGGAGAATCATGACAAAGTTTGGCATTCCCTCAAAATTTATAGCCGTGTGTAACAGCCTTCACACAAACAACTACGCCAGTGTTCTCCATAACGGAAAAGTAATCGTCCCTTTTATACGCACCAACTTTTATTAACCTGGAAATTCTTATATTTTTAAATGATTCTGAACAAAATATTTAACGATAGAAATATACGTGAAACAAAATGAAAAAAAAACTGAAACATAACGTTATTAATATAACAGATAGCAGGTGTTTTTAAATAAATTTATACTGAAAATTTCGGCAACATTGTGATCGATGAATACCTAATAACGATACCACATTAAAACGGTTTTACTGCTGGTATATAGAATTAACTGTCATATTTTATGCTTTTTGTTTTGAAAACAAAACGTCGGTGTCGACAAGCATGAATTTCAGATGACGTGCTATTTGAAATCCTCAAGAGGCAAAACAATTCCCGTTATTCTCATTGGAATCGAAATCTCTTGCGTTTGCAAGATGTGTACGTTCATTTTCACTTGTATGAAAGCCACGAAGCGAAAACAATAGCGACCTGTGAATCGTAATGTGATATTTAATATTTTACAGCTTAAAATTTTTGTAATTCTTTTCCTTGGAATTCTTTTTTTTGTATATAGGACGAAACCGTATATTATTTAATTTATCCAGAATATAATTTTTTTAACAATATAGAAGTAAATCGAGTTTAGTAAAATTTTTTCAAACTTTTTAATACCCGAATCTAAAATAGAAAACCAAATTTAATCTTCAAAAGATCTGTGCCACCGGAATTGAAAAACTGAAAAATATGAATGCACTTTTTTCATATGTTATAAATCTCTTCTAAAGTATGCACCTGACGGAAACATTTATCCTATTTTAAACTACATACAATTTGCTTCAACCGGTTATAAGACTGTACTTTCCAAGTTATTTTCTTCTTAGAGAATTTTTTTTATTTTATGAAAAATCGTCTACAAAGACATTTATTTCAAATGGTTTAAAAATAATTTAATTAACTTTATTCGAGCATATCTTGACTTAATCATTGGCTTAAAAAAACTATAGATGAATTTTGAAAAGAGCATAAAAACATGGATTATTATTTTTTTTAATTATTGTTACTCGATTACAAGATTATTAACATAGAAACAATGATATTAACTGTGAAAAATTAATATGTAAAATTGATGTTCTAGTTTTGATAAATTTAATTTAATTTCTTAAGATAGTGGGTATGGTCTATGCTGGTCGAGGAGCTTAAGCTTTTTATTAGGCTAATTTGAACATTGTGATGTCGACGTTCATTTAGACATGTGCGAAAATTCAAGATAATAGTTTTAGTTTTGCATTTGGACATAAAGACAAAAAATATCTATGTTTAAATTACTTTATTTTTTTTAATATGTCCCACTATGGTAAAACAGTTATTCCAGTCTCCAGTCGACATCTACTCACGCGTTGAATTTGTGATTTTTGGAAACGTGAAGAAGTCGTTGGGGCTTAGGTCGGGACTATACGGTGGATGATCTAACAATTCGATGTTTTGAAGCTCCGAAAACTCGATTGTCTTTTGTGAGCACTTGCATTTTCCTGATGTAACTTCTGGTAATTAAACGCTTATATACCAATCGAAAGTAACCGCTCTTCGATTTTCTAAGGCAATTGTTGCCTCATAACCAGATTTTAACACAAGAGTTGCGACCATTTTTTTTGACACACGTCGAGAACGGATCACATTTGGTGGTTTTTGCTCTTCGGATTGGCATTTATATTCCGATTCGTAGAAAACATTTAAGATAACTCGCAACTAACAATACTATAAACGTTTTTTGAGCTTCCTTTCTTAAACCGCAATGTTCTTTGACACCAATTGGATCGAACCGCTTTTTGCTCTTCTGTGAGCAAATGAGGGATCCAACGGGAAGCCAACTTCGTAACACCCAGTTTTTTATGTATGATCTTTTAAATCGAAGTCTTTAAAATGCCCGGTATGTTACAATATTTGACTAATGTCATTTCCAAACACAGAAACCATTTTAGAAAGACATTGCTGTTGGTATAATCCTCTCTGAAAATTGTAAAATATTATTGCTCAAAAATGTTCTCGGCTAAGATCTATTTTTTGACCGACTTGCTAATTTCTTCAAAAATTCACTGTACCTACACGACTTGGTGTATCGCAATGATACTCTGGATTTATGTCATCAAAAGATTTATGTCTGAAGGTTTTATTGGAGGCGCCTTCTAAGCAGCTATATGCAATACTAAAAAGACAACCCTCGTATATTTTACGGTTAGTGATGATCCGGATTATTGTCCCAAGCCATAAATTATTCATGAGTTAGTCTGTTATGTCCAATTTGTAGCCTTCTGAGAAATTTTTTTTGTTTTTCTACCCATTTTTGGAGTATTAAATAAATTAATTGTTGGTTTGATTTTATTTAATTTAGATAGACGTCTATTCTAGCAAGCCTGCTAAAGCTCTTGGAGGAAGTGCTTAAATAAAAATTTTAGGTCCCTGTGGAATTGGACGTTTGTAGAAATCATGGTTAAAGAAAGGACATTATTTGTCCATTGATAAATAGATGTATAAATAGCTCGAACAATAGAATGCTGTGTGTAAATACTGTTTATGGAGTAAATGGATTTTATAGATTAGGTGCAAATGGGTGGGTGGATGTTATTCAATGATAATGTTTGAATCTCAAGCAGAAATCCAAAAAGTTCAGTAGTGCCTATGCTATGGGCCTTGACATAGTTGAGTTTTGAACTACGGAATAGTATTTCTCAATGGATGACTTGGACATTTGATTAAAAGTAGTGGCACTCAAATCGATACTTTTAAAGTTTTGTATTATTAATAATTTCAACAGACTATGCCTAGATCGGTAAGATTTACTTAGTTTAATAGTTGCAGTTCAAAAATGGGCCGTGAGCACTTTCGACTCTTTCTCGTTGTGATAAGTAATTCACGTATCATTACAAGTCGGTATGCCAAACAATCTGGTCTTTTGTTAACCTTTTTCGACATACAAGTAAGTCGATTTTAATTGTTTGCGATTATTTTATTTATAGTGAATGTCTAAAAATGCGATTATATTTTATTAATACTAACCAAATTCAAGTAGTTTCATTTTAGTCAAACATCAGTTTTTTTTTAAATATCATCAAAGTTAGGGCCGGTTTTTACACGTGCTTTAAGGATTAATTTACTCTCAATAAAATGGAAAAATCCTATATGGCTAGAAACTAATTCTACTTGGTTCTAAATTCGTTAAAAGATTGATTTTTAATTATTGATTTGTATTAAGGGTTTATCCAAATTTATTTGAAGAGGTCTACCCAAGTTATTAAACTTTGAGTATATTGAAAAAGTTCCAACCATGTTTTGAATGAAAAGAAAAAGAATTTGTTCTTTGGTGCCCTTAATTATATGTTTGGGGGAGATTGTTAAAACTCTTAAAAAGTAACCTACGACTTAGTAAGCTAGCTAGAGAAATAACGCCCTTTAAGACATTTTAACTTTACAAGCTTTTATTGATAAAATGGATGTATAAAAATTCTATAACAGGGCACAGGTACCTTTTAACATAATGATTTACATAATAATATTCGTATAACATATATACATAACAACATATCTAATCAGATTTACCGTTTGTGGTTCTAAGATGTACCTACTTTTTATTTTTCAGTCAAAGTGGCCAATTTTAAAGAGGTTTACTTTAACAGGAATTTCTATTTAAAAATATAATAATAAAAACATATCCAATAATCTACGTTCTTTAAATACATAAAGTTTGAAAAAAATTATTTTCTCGTTTATTTATCATTTGCTTAGGGATTAGTGATAGATAAGGAAAGTAAAACATAACATTAAATTGCTATTGTATCTACGGAAATATTAAATTATGGTGAAAATGCACATAAAATCCTATTTGTTGGTGCTGTAGAACAACCCCGTTGTCGTTGTATATTTGAAGTAATGTAGAATGTACGATAGGAGGAGAGTGTCTGTTAATCTTTCTTTTTGTGGGGAAGATCTTTTCTATTGTAAAATATTACAGACGTTAAATTACTTTTTCGGTAATAATAAGAATTAAAAGTACAAATTCAAAAGTGAGTACAATTTTTACAATCTTTAAAATATCCTGTAACGAAAACATATACCTATCTGTCAATAATAAATTAATTGATTATTTATCGGATTTGCTAAATGGATTTATTTAAGTAATCAACTAAAATTAAATAATTAATTAAAAATTATAAAATGTACGAAAATTATCACGAAGATTGCATCGATTCGCGATGAAGGCGATGCTGTCGTTGTAGTGTTCGCTGGTCAGGAATGATAATATCAGAAGTCTTCGTAAAAAGACTGTTGTTAGTTTAACAAACACTTTCCACATAGCAGGCTTCCTGGGTGTCCGCCACTGGTTTCGGTGAGGAAATTCTTCAGAAGAATTGGGTGAGGATTATACATTTTGTCATTCTTGTCTTGGATGCTTGTGATTCAAAACTGTCTTGTAACACCGTGGGCGTATGAGAGCCGTAAACGGATTATTTAATATCTCCAGACTACTATCTTTAATTGCCGTAGACGGATGAGTGAGAACGTTTATGACTGGTGTGTGTTACATGATCTTCTTTTTAAGGATGTCCTCGTAGGTATAGACCTAAATACAAATGTTCCGAGAACATCATTGGGACAGAAGAGACATGTTGTTGCACTCGTAAAGATCAGATTTCAATTTGTAGAACACTTTGCTATTGAACTTTTTCAGTTCTATTTTATATTTGAACTTTTAGTTATTTATTTACATAATAGTATATTATTCAACGAGCGTATAATGGTAGCTATTATTCACGAAGATGAAGTTTACAACACGAGCCACAGGCGAGTGTTGTAAATCATCTGAGTGAATAATAACCATTATACACGAATAGAATACTATACTTTGTCCACGACACAATTGCTATAATTAATCACAACTTTAAAATTCTAAATTTACGCTATAATTAATGTAATTGAAGTTTCAAATGTATATGACTTACACTAACTATGATCTAAATTTAAAGATTAAAGTGTGTAGCTTAAATGTAGTGGTAAAAGGTAGGTCGATTCTTTATACATGTGTTTTGTTTGTTTCTTTGAATATATATAAAACATCGATTGTTTACACCATTGACATATAAATACGGATTGAAATGTCAAGGAAAATATAAAATTTGTCTAATATGAGTTATTCTCTTATAAAGTTTGGACATACGTTCTGTTGTGACGTCATGCAGTGAATAATGAACCATTATTCACTAGTGAATAATAGGTACTATTACCTATTCTTTATGAAGCACTAGTATAATGAACGTTTTGTAGAACAGTCGTGGACAAACAGATTTAAGTTATTGTATGGGTACTATTTTCTATATTTATTTGTAAATAAAGCCAAATAAAGCCATGCGTGACCGATTCTAAAACTTCGTGGTTCCAAATTTTTCATTGTATTGTTGCTATATAGTTTCTTTCAAAGTTAATCTGAATGCAAAAAAGCAAAAGTTAACTTTAAACAAAACTATACAATTAAATATTTTATAACTAACCTATTACAAGTGTAAAAACAGGACCTAGCTCTTAAAGAAACAACCGATGATATTTGATCAATCGTAAGGTTTGTAGTAAAATTAATTCAAGCGCTCACTACACGTTAAGATATTTGGATTAAACAATTAATTATTTGTATGTGTTGACATCCAGTTAATGCACTTCCTTCAAGTAGAGCATTCTAGCGTATCGGGAAACATCATGTAATTACATCAAGTTGCTTCAAGATGGCGTGTACGGTTTGTTGGGTAAACGAGATAATTCAGTAGATTAGATACATCTCCACACGAAGAATCTCTGTACCGAATTGACTAAAAAAATCTTCCAGTGAAACAATTTAGGACTTCAAGGGTTATTTCTCAACGGACTAATTTATAAAAAGTAATCTAATGCCTACGTTTCAGAGATTGAAATAGTCCTTTTAAACAAAAATTCAACGCAAGTTCTTTTTTTACTACCTGCTTTTTTATTTTATCAAAAAAATAAGTTTAAATAATGTAAAAATAGTATTTTTCTGTCTAAATGTCTTATATTAAGAGTTTATTAGGCATACCTTTAAATAACTGTGAGTACTGATTAACAATGTTGTTAAGGAGTTAAATACAAGTAAGTATTATGATGATTTAAAATAATAATAAAACTGTAAATTTTTTATTGACGCAGTGTTAAAGTCGTTCTCGAAAATTTGGCTTCATTTGTCAAAGTGGATCTCTATTGATTAGGCTAACTTTGCGACGAATCACTTCCTTTAATGCATCTAACGAACGTGGCTTGGTCTCATAAACATGCGACTCAAGGTATCCCCACAAGAAAAAGTCACACATAAATAAGTCAGGCGACCAGGGAGGCCATAAAATGTAGCCAAACTAGAAAATGAGATGGTTAGGAAACAAGTGGCGTAGAACAACCATATATGCTCTGGCGATGTGTGCCGTGGCTGCATCTAGGTTAAACCACAAGTCTTGGATATCCACATCTCTTCTTTGTAAGTCAGAAATGAAAAAGTTGTTGCATATGAATGTAACGATCAGATGTTACAGTAACGGCAACCCAATTTCTTTAAAAAAATATGGTCCAATGACACCAAATTTTGTCATCGCGCACCAAACTGTTACTTTAGGACTGTTTTTCATGCATTTCTCACGGATTTTCGCCAGCCCAGTAACAAAACTTTTGTTTGTTGATGGCACCCTTAAGGTGGAAGTCGGCTTCATCACCCAGAAATAAAAAAAGATTTTCATTTTATTCATAAAGTTCAAGCATTTGTTGAGCAAAAGCCACGCGTTGTGGATAATCTCTTACATTAATTCCTACACAACCGCTATTTGGTACGGATGAAAATGTAATTCGCCATGTAAAATTCATCTTACAGTTCGATTGCTGATTGCCAAGTAGTTTTTATTATCGAGCATTCTTGTTCGGAAATAATGAACCCAACGTAAGAGTAATTTTGATGGATATTGAATCTTCAACGGAGTTTACGTTGAACTGCACTCATCGACTCTTCTAACAAAACAATCCTAAGTGAATACACGTTGCGGTTGCAACTAAAAGTGAAATAACCAAAACCTAAAAACACCTGGTTCCTATGCTTCACCCTGTATAAGCAACTCTTTTAAAAATGTAACGCAAAACTATCATGAAGTTGACTTTGTTATATCAGGACTTATCTTTTAAAACAGTCTAATTTCGAATATTCCTTTGTACAGCTTAAAATCAATATATTTATACAATGATTTTATCAATGCAATGAAGATATTAATAATAAGAATTAAAGGAGAAGTTCGTAATTACACTATTTAATAGATGTAATCATATATTTGTTCATCTAAAATATTAAGCTCAACCGTTTTGATTATAGCCTTATTCAAAGCATAAAGCAAGTCGTAATTATAGGTATGAAGGATTAATACAATTAATAAAATTAAAAAATTCAACAAGAATAGGTCATAGATAAAATCAAAAATAAAATATTAACATAAATTAAAACAATAATAATATGAAAGATTTGTGGCACGACAATGAAGAAATATTATTCCCCGTTGTATTGTGCCAAATGCCACCTCTTTTTCAATTACCTACTCTTGAAAAAAGTCATTTTCACGTTTTTATTAAACGCTCATTAGTAATCGAATCATTCAAAATGTCAGTGTTAAGGCATCGTTAATATTTTTTGTTTTCGTACTTGTAAGAAGGAGTTTTTAGTTTTTGTAATAACGTGGAATACGAGGGTTGTATTTTTAGTTTTGCATAAAGACAAAAAATATAGACTTAAGGCGTGTTTATATGATGCCAGTGACTGGCGCCAGTCTCACTGGCATGCCAGCGCTGGCATGGTACTGACATCATGTAAATACTTTCTTGTGCCAGTCCAGCGCTGTCTGCCAGCGCTGTCTCGAATAGAAAGTTGGTCTATTTTTCATGCCAGTGGCCCTCATCCGCGTCTCTTCCAACCCCACGCCAGTGGGTGTAGACACGTGTAAACACAGCGTTCCAGTGACTGGCGTACATGTGAAGGGTAAACTTTACCAAGTAGGAACTGGGGTGCCAGTGAGACTGTCGCTAGCTACTGGATACGTGTAAACGTACTAGTCCAGCGCTGTCCTAATCAAGCACTGGCATGCCAGTAAGACTGGCGCCAGTTACTGGCATCATGTAAACACACCATTAAAGTACTTTATATCCCACTTTTAAACCAATTGGTAAAACAGTTATTCTAGTCTTTAAATGACACTTACAAAATCGCTGTCTTAAAAGCATCGATGGCAACTGGAATCACTAAAGTAAAGAGAAAATACGAATTCGTTATTAAATTTCATTAATGAAACTTTTGAAATAAAATTAAATTGTTTCGTATTTTTATTTTTATTAATTTACTACTATTTTTAGCGTTAATATGCAGAAAAATACATTTTTTAGACAAAAGGTCTGCCAAGAAAATTTTAAAGAAAGAAACGTTAATCCTTTTATAATGACTTCTATGCCTGCTAGTTTTTTAATTTTTCCATTAATTACAAATCTAAATTCTAAATTTTTTTATTGTAATAAAAAATGCGGCCCCTTCAAACTGTCGATAAACCAGGTTTTAAAAATATGGTTCAGGTTCTACCAAACCGATCGTTTAATCCTGTTTGTAGACAATCCCTAACAAAACAAATCTCTATACGCACTGAAGTTTGTAAAAGAAGGATAAAAAGTTTAATTAATAATCAGGACTTTGTATAACAGCAGATATTTGGTCCAAAAATATCAAAAGCTTTTTTTGGATTTACCGCTCATACCGACGAAGAAAAACTTCAGAGAAAATTGTTCGTGCCTACGTGCATATAAGAATGAAGTTTTCACACACTTATATTGTTGCTTGCTTTTTGCATCAAATATTTAAAGAATTTTTCATGATATTAGTAAAATCGAAAGCACTGTAACTGATGGTACCTTAAATTTTTCCAAATCATTTAAAATTTTTGAAAAGACGAAAGGTTCATTAAATGACCATGAAAATAGTTACTTTACCTACCAAACATAGACATTGTTAGAATATGTTAAACTTGATAGTAACCAAAGATACAGAATATCTTCATTCTGTTGTGAGATTCCACTTTATTTTTTAACGGAAATTTAAAATAACAATAATGTATATATGCTGGATTTGTCTGCAAAATATTTAAACTTATTTTTGGATGAGAAAGAATCAACTATGATTTTTGCAGAAATTTCCCAAACAATCTAAAAAACCATAATTTCTTATGATTTCCTTTGACCATTACAGACTGATGTACTACTTATACATGTCTGCAAACAGGTTCTTTGTGTTTTTTTAAAGTAACTACTTACAGACATTTTTAAACTCTTCCGAACATAATTATTGATCTCCTCTAAATACTCCTGTTTCACTTTTCTAGAGTGTGGGCCACAGGACTATTATATATGCAAAATTTAAACATTCGTTATAAAACAGTATAACTCTAATATAGTTATTTTTACCCGTGCGTTGCTAGAATTTCGAATTAAAATTCATGTTTAAATTACAACTGGAAATTTGTAAATTAAGAACTATGCTGTTAATAATGTAACCATAAAATTTCCCTAGGCTAGCTCCTGAGGGTCGTGGCTTCCTTCTGAGTTTTTTCTAACTTTCTCCAAACATTAATTAAAGGGCGCAAAGTACAGACACACAAATAAAATTCGAAAAATCAGTTATAAAATGGTTTATTATTTTAATTATGTTTAGTAAAATAAATTAATAAAATAAATTAATTAATTCTCTTATCTTTGGGGATTTTCGATGGTTTCTGTCGGAGATTCGATAACTTGTGGAACGGAATTGTAAGATGGATGGAGTTCCTTCCAAGGGACAACCTGTCGGTTTTTTGTACGATGTGGAAAGGAACCGCAAACGGTTTTTGAACACCCTTCAAGGGACTTCCTGTCGGATTTTCGTACGACGTGGAACGGAACTGCAGTCGGAATGAATCTCCCTTCAAGGGACTTCTTGTCGAATTTTCGTTAATGGAGGAACAGAACTGCAAAATGGCGTCGGCTTCAACTGATTGTCGACTGACTGCGTAATTTCTCATATGTTTATAGCTGGTCCTTAATAGGGCACTTCTTATAGTTGGCAATAACCCTATTAATAAAATTGGAATCAAAACTCCGACTTTCAAATAATATTTATCGAACACAATCGCTATACGTCTCTCCAAATTTCGAGAAAAAATTAATTACCTTTCATGTTTAAATATTATAATAGCACAAAAACTGACCCTGGACAATAGCAATTGTATTCGAAAATTTAAATGTTAGTAAAATACATAAAATATTATATTCACCGCATTTTGGATTATTTTTAACTAATAAAATTAAAACCAAGGCAAAATGGTACCTACTCACCAGAACAGAAGGTCGAAGGTAGTCGGAAATAACTCTGAATTTAATCAAATTCACCGATAAAATGAACGAATTTAAATCAAAAACTCTCGAAGAGACATATTCTCTCCTTCCCAACTAGCAATCCCCTCTCGTATCAGCGCGATAACAATAGATAATATAAAAATGTTTATAGTCCGGATGGTATGCTCGAAAACGAACGTTACAAACGTAACAATAAAATGAAATTTATTCGTGAAAGTATAGCTGTATATGAGGTAGAAGTAATATCTAGATGAGCTTTTGTTAAAAATGTTTCTTTAAAAAAACCTATAATGATTAATAGGTATATAATAGTTTAAAATAAGTTCGTTGAAAATATATAGCCGAATTTTTATAATCCTTATCTTCCTTATCCTCTTAAGATAAATCGCCGTGGAGAAACTTGGCAATAATTTTTCAACCTGATATATTTGTGCCAGAACTCGACTACTCGAATTTGGAATTTTATTAAGATGGAACCAACCAAGCTTTTAGATGTATTTTAGCCTCATAAACACAAATTTTTTGAGTGGAAGTTTGCCCGAATGCCTGAAAATTTGTTATTAACAAATCACTTACAAATTATGTAATTGCAAAAAAATGTTTTTTCTTATATTTCGGACAAAAAAATGTTGTATGGAAAATTTTAGAATGCTGCTTCATTTCCGATATATTTGCGATGAAACTTTCAAAAATCAACTTTTTTCCGATTTCCCGACGCTTATAACTTTTGATCGAGTTATTTTTTGTTAATTCTTGTATTTCGCATTTGAAAGCTTGACTTCTATTGATTCTATCATATAAGACGCCCTGAGCCGGCGGAGTCGAGTTGTCTCCCAAAATAAAAATATTACCTGCTCTCAAAAAGGTGAGGGTCGAATTGTCTCCCGGATGATTTGAATCCGTAATTAGCATAAATACTTATAATACCTTAAAATCTAAACGTTGTTGCCAAATCGATCTTTCTTATATCTTGACGAAATATTTGGAATGGTATTTCCTAATTTTGTTAAAATAAAACAGTACGTAGGAAATTATAATTATTTTATTATATAATATAAAACAAAATATACTCGATACAAATAAGTAAACAATAAAAAATTAAGTTCGTTACATAGGTATCCTCTTTATAGGTAATAATAAAACAAAGGAAAATATACAATGGTTTGCTTATACAGGTAGCGGGTTAAAATACGATATACTTAAACGTTAATAAAGTACAATACCTAGTCAATAAAAATTATTAATGTAAAATTATTTCATTTCGTATCTTTTATATTAACGGATACCTATATTGTATTTCAAGACAATAATGTTTACAAAAATGATATAAAAACTTTTTCACTGTACACACTTATAATACAAATTAAATTCTGCATTTAAAAGAAATATTTTTTAAAAATTGAAAATTGGTATTGCTGCCGTCTTCTAATTTTTTTAAATTATCGTCCAAAAACTTTTTTTTCATTAATACTTTTCGATCATATACTTTGACCACGGTATCAATACTTTGAAGCTTAATATAGGTATCTATTTGAAAATCTAGAAGAACTTTTATAAACTGGTTAAAATTTGGGTGTGTATTATAAAATGAAGCATTATAACGCGAATGAAAAGATTCGCATGCGTTTGTTGTCCTTTTTAAAGAAGAAGAGTTTTCAGCCCAAATGTTAGGAGGAAAGGTAGAAATTTCATCTATGTAAGTTTCAACTAAATAGTCATTAAATTTAATCACCCTCTCATCATCTGGTTGAATTGCAACGAGATCAAGAACAAAGCAATCGCCAACGTCTTCTGCTTTAAGGAATGGTAAACCAAAAATATAAGTAAGGTATTTAGTTATATCTGTTTCTAAATTGTCTTTTAACTGATACTCGGTAGAAAGTCCTAAAGTTTGAATTTTTCTATACCAACTTTGACCTAGGTGAAATAGACATCCCTTAATTTGTGTTTTTGGAAAAATTTCGCGAATTGCTTTGTGTATTGCTAATTCAAAATCAGAAGTTATGGTTTTTGGAAGAAAGTCGTGACCGGTTGTAGATAGATATATTTCTTTTAAATATTGTAAAGCTAATTTATATGATAATGTATTTTTATTTTTTAAAAGAAAGAAAACTAGAGGAATATAATGATTATTTTTAAAGCCATGAATGGTAAACAATTGTAAAAAAAATTTAGGGCAATAATCGAAAGTGCCATCAACATATAATTCACTAATTTCTTTTAGCGCAAAAAGATTTGTTTTACATGAAAACATGACTATATTATTTATTTCATCATTTTTAAGAATAAAATATTCGTCCCTATTAGTTTTTAATGTAACAGAATTTAATAAACTATGAAATTCAACTATATTAGTTGGAAGTTTTGATGCAATTTTGGACCTAGCAGTATACATATTTTTTCTCATCCTCTCAACGTCATGAGTGGTAATAGTTTCACAATGGGATTCTCTTACCTCTTTTCTAATCAAGCCCATTGGTTTTGCCGAAACATCTTCTATTGCTTTAATTTTTACAGCATTGCTTAGAGTCTGCCTATTTAGAAGTTCTTCTGATAATTTCTCATGGTTGTGGTTTAAAGAAGATTCTATCACTTCTGGACGGTCCAATTTTGTTTTAACAAAAGCTTTTCACTGCGTTTTCCTGGACGCACAAAGCCATCTTTTTAGAGTGTCTCTTGCTAATAACTTGTGGAATGAAAATTTAAACCCATCGATCACTAACAAATCTTTGCCTTTCTCACTTTTAATTATTATAGCCTCCATTATACGTATAGTTTCACTGTAGCACTTTTAATATTCAACAACTTCGTAAACAAACTTTACAACCTCTGAAACTTGTGAAGAATATATGAAATATGGTTTACTATTTTTAATACCTCCCTTTATAAGACGAAGGAGGGAAAGTAGTTTCAAAGGATAATGTCAAATTAATGGTACCTACCTGTTTTTGGATTTGTAAAATGTTAATGGATTAACTTAATATTATTTTAATGTAGTTGATATTAATAACTTGTAACAAAGATTCAATATAAATTACTTTTAACGTTTAAGATTAAAGTAGATTTAAATGCAGATTATCATTAAAATCATATAAGGAATTTTATTTAGTTATTTGTTAATGAAAATTTAAGGTGAAACTGCAGGTTATCGTTTAAATAAATCTAAGGATTATTTTCTTACTTTTCTATTTCAAGGTAGTTAAATGATTCTTATATCCTGAGAGACATTTTATAAAAAGAAAAAGGTATCAATAGTTTAACGTACTTTTATAAATAACAATTTTGATTTGGCAACAACGGTGTAATTTGTGAAAATTAATACCTTTTAATGTATATTACCTTGGGAGACAACTCGACCTATGATGGGAGACAATTCGACCTATAAAAATACTACCTGCTCAAGACGGGAGACAACTCGACCTTGCCCAACTGAGCTTGCGAACTTCGTACAGCCTAACAGTAATGTGTTTTTCTTATTTTCCGTTTTTTTTTTCAAAGTTTTGCGATTTTTTCTCTCTTTTTATTGTTTTCAAGGTTTTTTTTGTTTTGACGTTTTCATATTTCAAATAGCTCGGAAATTTTCTAGTGTTATAAACAAATAGCGTTTAACCAATAATATTATAGGGACTGTCAAAATCATTACAAAATACCTTCAGGCTAGGATTCGATGACATCCCTCCTCTACTCTTTACTCCTGCTCCTCGAAGTTATTTACAGGAGTGGCGTATACGAAATGTTTTAAGTGTCCCCAAGGGAAAAAGTCAAGAAGGTTTAAATCAGGTGATCTTGCAGGCCATGGTACAGGTCCGCCTCTTCGTATTTATCTTTCTCCAAAAGATCCATTTTAATGATGTCTTGCGGCAGTTGAAAAATGGACTGGAGCACAATCGTGCTGGAACCACATTTGATTTTTTTGTATAAAAGGAATATCGTCTAAAAGCCGATTCAATGTGTTGTGCAAAAAGTTTAAGTAATTAGCTCCCGTTAATCGGTTAGGTAGTGCAATCGGACCTAGTACCTCGTCGCCCAAAATACCCATTCAAATGTTCAACAAAAAACGTACTTGTTGCCTGGATTCCACAATAGGGTAAAGGGTAAAGCTGCTGCTCGTGGAGTATCTTTAAACCAGATCAACCCCAATTCCTACCTCCGCTAATATTCTCTGCAAACTAGTTTCTGGATTCTCCTCCTCTTGTGCCAAAATTGCTTCTTCTGTCTCAGGACTAGACACTGACCTTGGTCTTTCGAAATTATGGGACTGTTTCCCAAATGTGCCTGTATCACGCAACTTTAGTGCAGTGTTGCAAACACACGAACTGAAGGCATGTGGCGATTAGGGAAAGCGTTTGTACGACTGTACGACCAAAATTTTAAAAATTGTTCACCAACAACTAAATAATTGCTAAAATTGGTCGAATTTGATAAGAAGAGCAAGATTTTAAGAATGAAAAAAGCGATAATTTAAATATGATACAAAAACACAAAACCGAAACTGTTAGTTTGCGGGCATATGTTTATTAAGACTTTTTTGCATATTGTGGGCTATACTACCACTCATCTCATTCTGTGAAACTTTTTTTAACACTCTAAATATAATTGTTTTGTGCGTGTGTATGTCACCAAACTCCTGCTAAACAACTGGACTGATTTTAATGAAATTTTTTGTATGTGTTCAATAGGATTCGAGAATGATTTAGATCTACTAGTTGTTAAATGCATATCAATATTTATAATGTTTTGTGCGTATGTCACCAAACTGCTCCGTAAGTTGGCGTAGTTGATATCTTGTATATTTAAACAAGCAATTCTTACTTAACTAAGTAGTATGGCGCCACTGTAAGGTTGCGCAGTTGATATCTAATATAATTAAATCAATAAATTACAAACTACAACGAAAAAACTTGTAAAAACCGGAAATTTGACAAAAATATATAATAAAAACGAAGAAAATGTAACAAAAACATTGAAAACAAGAAAAAAACGAGACAAAGTAAATAAATAAAATTTTGAAAAAACAGAAAATAAGAAGAATACATCAGTGCTAGGCGCTACCTAAAACACCAGGTCAGCTAGTTTAATATAAAATCTAATGCAAACAACTATTAATATTTGTATAAAACACAGTATATATACAAATAACCGTAAACTATAATTATTATTACGGTTTTGGAAAACTTCAGAATCATTTCTTCTGAAATTGACTCTTCTCACGCCAGCAATTTTACATTAACGAAAGTTCTTGAAAGTGTTTGATTAATAGATTTTTTTATTTTTTTTTTCTTGAATTGTACCTTTTGTATTAAGCATAATCCAATAGTTGTTATTTGTATTTTCAGTTGGTTATTATGTTTCAACTTTAGATTATTCAGAGTTTTATTCATTATCACATTGACAACAATTTTCAAAAAAATTCTAAATCGAAAATAATTGTATATAATTTCAAGCATCGCTTTTGGATCAAGTAAAAATGATACACTGCTCTTTCATTCTAAGATAATTGAAGAGATTCTGGTGTATTCTTGTTATAAATTTAACTTTTTTCCATATTAAATCATTTTAAAGCGAACAGATGATCCTATAATAAATATTTAAGGCACAAAGGAAATGTATTATAAAAAAATATTTAATTTTTGTGCCTGGTATAAATTTAGATGAATGCATACATTCCAATTTATAAATTTAATCCAAAAGTCATCCAATTAGTGTTTGAACTTTTTTGACATGGATTAAAAGAAATCTCACCGACTGAAAGTTGCACGATGAATGTCACGCTCAGCTTCCATAACTATGTAAACACAATGTCAGGTGAAATTTTATATTTCAGTTATATAAGCCGCAGCCAACTTTTCTAATTATCGGTAGGGGTTCTTCAAAACTTGAGACCTCTGTAACTCAGGTGGCGAAAAGAAACTAGCGGAAAGTCTCTCGCTGCGTAAAATTTATTGGGAGATTTTGTCGCCTAAGAGTTTTTCTCTTGCTTTTAAATTTTTAAAAAACTTGGTTACCTACTTTGGCGTTTGTTGGTATACATGACAAAATTCAGTTCGCGCCACTTACTGAGGAAATTCTCCTAAGAATGTTAAATTTATGTAGGTAATCACTACTGAAATGAACTACTTTTAAACCTCTAGAGATTATCATAGATTATTCATCGAACTTTCATTACTTTTCAAAAAATTTACCTAATAAAAATAAAAAATTCATATAACCTCTACTTTATGTTAATACGTTTTTTATAAAATACTAATCCGAAATCATTTACCAATATAAAAATAATTTGGATTAACTTTTTTTAACCTGATTTCTTAATAGATATTCCATTATTTTCATTTAGAAATACAATTCGATCTTCTACATAAACACAAATAGAATTACACTTAAATATCAAAAATATAAACAAACGTCAAGGTATCGTATTATAAAACTTATGTTATACAATAAAGGCATTATATTTCATTCGTGAAAGTATATCAAACCATCGCATGTCAAACTATCCGTATTTTCATTTATGTTTTCCAAACTTCATTTATAAATTGTTACTTTTTTACTAACGAAAAATATATAAAAAGATCTTATGATAATATATATCAAACTTTTCACATGTAGAACATTGACGTACGTTCTATGCGACCAGCTTATATATAAAATACAATTCCCATCTTCTACATGAACTCATATAAAAATACTAATATTGAAAATCTAACTTACCGTAAGTATTATTTAAACGATATTAGCTAACCTTGCAGCCGGATTCTGTAACTCGTTATGGTGTCGTTAAGCGCTCATACCGATAAGTTTCGGTTCGTTATATACCGACGCCTCCCCGTAACGACAATTGGTATTCTGTAAACGAAATACAGGGTTTGTCCGGAAAGTAATAGGACTGAGTCGATTTAAAAAAAATTATTGAGCCAATTGTTACAATTCTTTAAAAACATTGACAATAGGCTCCTTCTGCGTCCATGCAGCGCTGCCAGCGCGATTTCCAAGCATTGAAGGCGCCACGGTAGGCATTCTCCGGAATAGCCTTGAGAGCCGCGGTGCATACTGCTTGTATCCCCTCTGCCGTCTCAAAATGCTTGCCTTTCATCGGCCTTTTCAGGCGAGGAAACAAAAAAAAGTCTGGGGGGGCCACATCTGGGCTGTAGGGCGGCTGCGGAACCGGTGGGATGCCGGCCTTGGTCAGGTAGCTGTTCACAAGAAAGGCGGTGTGAGCCGAGGCGTTGCGCTTGTTCAAATGCACCGTCACAATGTCATGAACCACAGATTTTGGTAAATTTAACATCTGGGCAATTAAACGAATACTTAGTCGACGCTCTGAGTTCAAAACTTTGCGCACACGAGTCACATTGTCGGTGTTTGTCGAAGTCGAAGGTCTTCTAGCACGGTCTTCATCGGCGACTTCTTCCCGGTCCTCCAAAAAGGCCTGGTGCCACCGAAACACACCACTTCTTGCTAAAGCAACATCTGGGTAAGCCTGCTTGATCATATCAAACGTCTCTGTCGTAGATTTAACGAGTTTTACACAGAATTTAATCGCGTACCTCTGCTCTAACGAACGCTGCATTTTCGGCTTGCACCACTCACAGAAACACGTCGCGCGAAAATGCCTGTCCTGACTCTCCAGGTGCTCGAAGACAACCGACCAGCCGCTCGTTCGTTAGCTAGGAACGCCCTCTACCGAATCCAGTCGGCGCGTACACGCTCCAAAGTACAGTCGCGGCGGAAGAAAATCAGTCCTATTACTTTCCGGACAAACCCTGTATAACGAACTTCGTCGTTATAATACCGAAATTCGTCGCTAAGATGTCGTTATAAGCGGAACGGATAGCGAGGCATGGGCACCCCCTCGTTATACCATAACGACACCGTATTTTGTATTTAAAATTGAACATACATATTTATGGCTAACGTTATTATTCCTTCTATTTTTATTACTATTGTATAATTGACTTGAACACCGCTTCGGTCAATTGTATGACTATAAACAATGTATAAAATAAAGATAGTTAGAAAATAATAACAATTTATAAAAAGAACTTTACTTTTTAGAAAGTTTTTTTACTGATTTATAGATCATATTACTATTATATAAATTATTCTGTAACTTCTTGAAATTGTGTCAAAATCTCTATGTATAAGCCTAAACACACTTGAAACATGCATTGTCATCCAGTTCTTCGCTATCCTGAAAATTTCAAAAGTCTAGGTGGTCGGAAAATAGGTTTAAATAATGTATTTTGAGGTCTATTGATATTCATTAACAATATATGAAGTATAAAAACATTTTGTTTTTGTTTCGGAATAAAGGTTTATGAAACTTTCGTGAACCGAGAACACAATGTAAACAAACAAAACTAAGAATTTAAGGTTAGTTCTAATGAAATCACTGTCAATACGTCACTTCCTCAACGTTATATACCGACATCTCGGTATTACATTCTGTAACGTCGTGATTTCGTTATTCGTAGTTACAGAATGCCACCGTCGTTGTTCGGTTGTCGTTACAAGATCGGACTGTCGGTATCATAGCGATAACGTTTCGTGTCGTTATAGAGATAACGAGTTACAGAATCCGGCCGCTGGCGGACTACGTACCGCTGGCGCTGGTTCGATATCAACTGCTCCATCTTATGGTGGCCTCATAGTACTTACTAAAGTAAAATTCCATGTGTACCTAAACATATGGGATATTAACTGGGCCACCTAAAGGTGGAGAAATAATACTTGATTAAGTAAAAATTTTTGTGTAAATATATTAGAAATCATTTTGAAATTTTAAAAATTTTTAGAAAGTATACAAACAAGAATATATTAAATGACATTAAGGAGAAATTGAAAAAATGTCGCACCCAGCGAGACTCGAACTCGCAACCTTCAGCTCTACGCGCTGACGCTCTAACAACTAAGCTATAGGTGTTAAGCCATCAAATCGCCAAACGGTCGTTAAATTCAACTCATGCCACATGTGACACTTAAGCACATGTAGGATGACGTTAATGAGAGAGAGACTTTGTCAAATCAACAATTAAAACATCAAACTCTAAGTCGTTTTTTAGTGCCCTGTCTTATATTTTTATTCGGTTAGGAGACCGGAACCATGGATTCTTTAGTAAACGGTTATTTGAAATTTCTCTCATTGGATTTCTCAATGTATGTTACTTTGTCGGAGTTTTGAGATAACTTCCTGTAAATAAACGTTTTTACCAATCGGAAGTAACCGTTCTTCGATCTTCTAAAGCAACTGTTGCCACATGACCAGATTTTGAAACAAAAGTTCCCAAATACAGAAATTATTTCAGCGAGACATTGCTGTTGGTATAATTCTCTTCCAAAATTGTTAAAAATTATTGCTCGAAAATTTTCTCGGCTAAGATCCATTTTTCGACCGACTTGCTGATTTCAAAAATTTACTCTACTTTCACGACTTGTAGATTGCGGTTACATTTGTGTCTGAGGAAGATAAAAATAAATGAATCTAAGTCCGTTCATGTAGAATTCACTTACCTTCAAAGCCAACATGCACAAATAATCCCAAATGATAATAATATACCATACAACAATTCAGCCAAATATCTAAGAATGAATCTAGATGTGCGACTCAGATGGTAAGAACACATTAAGAAGAAACAAGCATGGTAAATTCTAAAAAATTTTTTGGTTGCTTGGAAGAAAATCTAACCTGTCAACGTACAATAAGCTCATGATTTACAAGCAGATCCTGAATTCAGTATGGATATATGGCATACAGCTCTGGGAGTGTGCAGCAAAAAGTAACATAGATGTTATTCAAATATTTTAAAACAAAGTCCTGCAATGCATTGTTGATGCTCCATGGTTCTTATGTAACAACGATCTCAACCGAGACCTACAGATACCGACAATCCAGGAAGAGATCAAGAAGTTCGCAGAGAAACATGAGGGTAGACTCCACTTCCACGTTAATGATGAAACCCTGCAACTCCTTGACAATTCAAATATACATAGAAGGCTGTGTGAAAGTGCAAGTGCAAGTTTTAAAACCGATTTAGTTCAACATAACACCAAATAGTGATTATATTGGTGACATTTTAGATAAGTACCTACATCTTTTCACAAAAAATTAAATTGTGTCTGAAGGTTCTATTGGTGGCACCTTCTAAGCGGCTGTATGCAAAACTAAACAGACAACCCTCGTGTAATGAAAGCAATTGCCGTTTAATACAAAAGGTTTACAATGCGATGCAACATAATGCTCCTGTGATGCAATTTTCCGGATGACGTGGTGCAATATTTCAATGTGTCCTGTTGCAATATTATCATTTGAAGAAACTTCAGTAAACTCAAAATAGTTATCGGTTTATGTTAAATTGTTTCTTTTTGATGCAAAACAATTCCTTTTTAATGCAAAATAATTCCTTTTTAATACGAAATAATTTCCGTTTGTTGTGAAATAATTCCCATTTGAATTAAAATAATTTTCGTATTCTGCAAAATAATTTTCATTTCGTGTTAAAATTATTAATATTATTATAATACACGCACAAGAAGAGCTCACTTTCTGAACTCGTAATGAAATATTTTACATAATTACATAGTTTAAAGTGTATACTGTTGACTAATTAAATGTCTGATAGTTACTAATAAGTTTTGTATCTTATATTTCAGAGTCTCCCAGTTTTAGAGCACCTGTAACAAACATTACCGTTGCTGTTGGCCGTGAAGCAGTTCTCAATTGTGCTGTGGACAATTTAAGTCCATATAAAGTAAGTTTAATTTGAAATCCTAATTTTTGTTGGATCGACCTTAAACGCCAAACCAAAGAAATAAATGTCATTAGATTTATAAATCAATTCTTCCTCTAGACACGCACTACTGTTTTTTGTAGATAAACTGATGTTCTTAATTAACTTCATTTTTCTCAGTGACAGTAATTGAGGTATTACGAACTAAAAACTAGAACTTGACTGTTGAATGTCGGTGAAAACATTTTTTTACGCTATTTAAAGTGTAATTTAAAATACAATTAGATTTGCCTAAAAAATTGTTTCAGTATTTTAACATCACAAGATGTTGCCTTCAGAGGAAAATTATTTTATTCAACGACACTCCATTCTGTATTTTTAATGTAGCTTTAAATTAATTTTTCCTAGTTCGTATCTCTAATTAAATTTTAGACGATATAATAAGTCAATTTAAAATAAGAAAATCATTATTTTTTTATCTTTATGTTCTACCTATATACACAACTTTTTTAATTAAAAGTTTGGATTATAGGCAAAACTCCATTGGAACTCCAGTGATTAAATTGTCATTTTAATAAAAACACCTTATAATAAAATTCTTGCGTGACTGAAGTTGATTTTCCGGAAGAATTGATTAATAAATCTAATCTTATGTCAACATTGTTAATGTAGAAGGAACGGATTATTCAGTATTTGTTTTAGGGTTCTATAGTAATACCGTCAGCATATCTATAAATGGGCATATAATGTTGAAATTGTATGCAACTAGAATTTCAACTCAGTTTTAACTAAATACATAAGATTTTAAGTAAAGGTCTAACTAGAAATTTGATAACATATATTTTAAGAAATAGTATATGTATCAATGTAAATATACAAATAAAATTTATCCGCAAAGAATGTTTTCATAAGAAAATGAATTTTTTTGGTAATTTATAATCTCAGTCGCGGTTTCATTAGTTGTTTTTTGAAGTTATACTTCTATTCGTACACCCTGTAGAAAAATATTGTGTAAAGTTAAATGGGAAAAATCATTACATATGTAATGATGTGAGTAAGAGAGAGACAGTAACACATATAAGGTATATTGGTCGGTAAAAACAAAGATGAAATATTTACCACATGTTATTAGTCATAACTATAAGTCCTTTGAATACCGTTTCAACATTCAGTACATTGAAAAGGGATAGATATACAAAAAACACTCTGAACTAATGTATGAATATCATAGTGACAGAGCACATGATTATTTGACAGCTTATTTTATAATTCTGTCACATAAGTATACATATAAAGTTTAGCATTTTGTATTAATAATAGTAATGAGTATTTTATTGTAGTCTAAAATACCGTCGCAGTATATTTTGCTCCATGCTTTTAAGGTTGTTGGATACATAAACAGAGTTTTTACGAATAGTCGAGGAAATAAAGCACCAAAACCTCCGAATTTTCTAACGTAAGATGGATTGGAATGCGTTTTTTTGCATTGGATTCGTTAAAGTATCAGGAAATTTGTCGCTATATTTTATAATGTAAAAATGGAAATTGCATTTCTGCATTCGAAAAGTACATTCAGACAATAGAGAGAAAACTTACAACTCGGTAAGTATTGCTGAAAATGGGTTCAATTTGTATATTCGGGGTTTTTGGAGTCGCTGAACACTAATATCACGATTCCAAAAGTCTCCGCGGCACTTGGTGTCTAGGGTATTTACCTCTTCTCCTGGGGTTTTATGTAAATTCTGTACGAAATCAGTGCACACTTGGTACTCGGTGGTTTTTTTGAGTCGCTAAATACGATTATAATAATAGCGATGGTGTTCGAAACACCTGGTGCTTAAGACGGACCTCGTCTCCAGGAATTTTATGCAAATTCGGTACAAAAAGAGTGTGCACACGGTACTAGGAGGTTTTTGGAGTCGCTTACCACGAATATCATATAGTGAGTTTGCTAAATCATTCGCATACAAATTTATGAATCCAAGCGCGTGCATAGAAGTTTACTTCTGCTGGCAATCCCACTGACTGCCACACTAGTTTTTTTGTTTTCTGGCAAAAGTGTTTTAAAAAATTATTTTAACATGCCTCGACGTCATGTCATTTGCCCGAAAACGAAATGTTGAAGGCTGCGGCGAGAATTGGGGCAGAAATGCGCCAAATTGATGTGGCAAACCACTCAGAACGTTATCCTACGTCTGTGAACTCGTTATCTTAAACGAGAAGCATTCAGGAAAGACATCACCTCATATGGACCGATATGTTCAATAAGAAGCACGAATAAATCGCACAGTGACGGCACGGCAGTTAACTAATTTTCTCCGTGGAGTTCATAATGTGTTCCAGGCATACCATCTACAGAAGGTGAGAAAAAGTAATTTAGTTAACCGAAGACCTTAGAGATGCTCACGTTTAAATCGAGGGAATCGCGCAAGTCGACTATGTTAGGCACAAGGACATGTTATATGGGAACAAAATCAATGGCAAAATATTTTTACCGATGAATTTTTGTTTCGTTCATATCCAGATTCTTGAAAAATACGCGTATGAAGAAAATGCAACATACATAAGAGGTTCACAGCTACAGAGGGGTCACAATCATGGTATGGGCAGGAATTTCGCTTGGCATTAGAACTGAGCTCGTTCTGTTAGATTTTTTTATGATTAGACTGCTACTTTACAAATTTTCTAAAACCAGTGCTATTCCACATACTGCCAGAGTGACAAAAATTTCTTGGAAGAGCAGAATTTTCCAGTTTTGCCCTGGCCAACTTAATCACCCGATTAGATTATAAAAAAAAGCTTTAATAATATTTATTGCACAATTATTGTTTATAGGCTTGGATTTTAGTAAAAATGTTTTAAAAACTTGTCTCTACTTGATCTTTGATTAAAAAAATTGTGTTAGTCTACAGCACCCACTATTATACCACTATTTTTAATCCGTTTTTTCTTTTTGGATATTTTCGCTTTGTATGGAGCCTACAAACTAATTTGTACTAATTATACCAGCTCTCAAGTTTGGCATCTTGTCCAATTATATTTTCGTGTAAAGTTATTTGTATTTAGATGTTTATGTTAATTAATTATATATGTCCAATACATTTGCAGCAGGAGTCTAAGCCGCCCATTAATAGGCGTTCTCCTTCACAGGTTGTTCTATGTTTTCGCTTGATTTCTAATTAAATTCCATTCTTTCCTGTTTTCTATCTACCTTCTCCTGTTCGCAATGCCCATTTTTCCAATATCTTCCCTGACGTGAACTTCCCATCTATACTTCAATCTTTCTCTGAGTATTGCGCCTATTGGTTTCCACTCTAGCAATTTCTTTATTGGTTCGTTTTCTTCTCTTCTTAGTACGTGACCAAACTATTTTAGCCTTTACGCCTTTATATGTCTTACAATGGCTTCTTCGTCTATCTGAGCTCTAATCTCGTTGTTAAACAACGAGATAAGGGTTAGCACATTTTTTCTAAAGAGTTGTTTCATTTTTATTAAACAGATGCATTTTTTTGACAATTTCTGACGTAATCACATATTTCGGCAGATCAACATGTTCCTCATCTTCCGGTGACTCAAACCCTCTTCGAACCATGTAAACCACACTTGGGCTCGGCTACGAGATAAACAATCATCACCATAAACGTTTCAACAATTGATGCGTTTCGTTAAATGTTTAACCAAATTTAAAATACAACTTAAAGTTGGCTCTTCGCTCGACGCTCATTTTTCGACCGATGTTAAAAAAGTACTGTCACTTTGGGTCTGAAGTGATTCGATTGTTATGAAATTTTGACAGAACATCAATGAAACATGTACCTATCGAATGCTAGCCCCAATAACAGATTGCACAACTAGTATCGGATATTTCTAAAAAGTCCTGTTTACTTTTTGATTTTAATTTTTTGCTGATTTTTTTATAATGAGAATCTTGTGGTATTTTCAGTTACCTGCTTTAATTATTTTACTTACTTTCGGTTACCTGGTTTAATTATTTCACTTACTTCCGTGTTTCTATTTTTGGAACTGTCGATCATTACTCCTAGCATTTAATCCCTTGTCGCTAGTGCCGGATCGTTTACATATTCTAGTAGTTGTGTTAAGCTCTGTGCTTGGTCCAGAATATCTTATTTCTTCTGTGTCTAATTTTTTAATTTCAAATTTTAATATTCAAATTATAGGCAGAACTCGAAAAAAGTGTTACATCTGACAGATATTAAATCTGCGTTTTCTATCTATAGCCAATAGCTGATAGATATTAATTTTGCGTTTTCTATCTATATTTCACTGATTTAATGAAAAATCTTTCTGTGTAAACAGAATAACTGCTATTTTTGATATAAAATGTACAATATTTAATCCTATAAGGTATATCTAGTCTAAAATTCAGATTTAGCAGGGTGATATTTTTATTAATTTAAATCTTATGACACATGTCACTTACAAAATTATCTCTTAATTCCAGAAAAAGGTCAACGTAATTTATAATTTAACTATGTTATCGTTATATCAGTAGAAGAGCTATAAAAATATTTTTTTATGCGAAATAGCATTTGCAGTTTAATAATTCATTAAATAGAGTGAACTTAAAGTAAGAGTAATTTCATTTAAATTATTTTTATGATATAAAAATAAACAATTGCAAATGTATACCTCTAATAAATTAGAATTATAATAATAATGCTAAAATATTTAATGGATATTAATATGATTTCAAAATATCATAAAGTAACAAAATATCGATTACAGTATGAAAGTTTATGTTTCATAATAAAGAATAATTAATATATTTATTAGTATTATAGCACTTACATGATAAATTTGTTTGGCAACTCTCGAATAAATTAACTTTGCAAAAAGCTAGTTAAGGAGAAAATTTGGTTAAAGCGGGAGGTCAATAAAAGAGACCTTCTTCTTGACCCTAACTGCATGTGGTTGTATGCACTCACGATTTTACCATCTATTGTTTAAATTTAACAAATATATGTTTAATTTTTTATAAATAAAAGAAAAATCAGAAACGTAAAGATATTTTTTCTGATTTCAACCATATATAATACTTACGCAAAATTTTGAAGTTTACAGATATGACACCAAAATATTCTAAATTACATTGAGAGAGAAACAACACGCAATATAATACAAAATACCTCTAGCGCTAAATTCTTCTTTTGTTAACTATCGAAAATAATAAACAATTTTAGTCTACTGTAATTCAAATATCATTTCAAATATAAACGGACTTTTGGTCCACCCTGCAGATTCTTCAAACTTTGTGTGTAGCTTCCTATTGAGGGTTCTGACAAAGTTTAAAATTATCTAAATATATAGCTGCTGATTTATCGAGCTAGAAATTTCAAAACACACGAATTTTAGGAGTAGTAGTTTTTATGTATATATGCTTAATTTTAATCCAATTGGTTGACTATTTGATAAAAAATTCGAAAAAATCTTGCAACACTCCCAACACGGGAAAATTTACGATTATTTGTAACTCTCAAAATTTGAACTTCAACGAATACCATTCTATTTCTCGTTTCATTGAATCTTAGGTATACCGTCTTTCACTGAATTTGATAGATTTTGTGTTTAAGAAAAAGTTTCTTCAACTAAAAATACATTATTCGTCGTCTGTATAACTTTTTTGGTCCTCCGTCCAGAAACAATACTATTAATTACTTCAAAATCGTCCGGAAAATGGCATTTTCCGGCCTAGGCCGGCAAAGTAGCTTTTACATTATCTAAAGAGATGGCGCTATGAGTTTAAATTTTAAGTCATCAAAAATACATAATGAATAATATAAATTTTAATTAAATTTATTTAAAAACAGCGTATAATATACTAAACTTACCTATAACTTTTTCTAAAGATAAGCAGGATTCTAATTTACATTATTTAATTTCTCTCACAACTTGTATTTTAAAATTTGACATTTATGTCAATTTATGAACATGTTTATATAAACATCTAATCTTGTATGTCACAAAGTAAAAAGTTTTTGAACTTGCTGTGTTTGCAACATATGTTAATTAAAACACTAATAGAGAGATTTTAAGCCACCTAAATTATAATTTACGTTATCCGCTAAACGCTAAACTGAGCATGCGTACTTTATAGAAAATAGCAAACCGATTTTCTGCTTTATTTAGTTTTCGAACCTATAACATTCGCGAATAACCTTACACGCTAAACTTTATGCCAATCATGCGCAGTTGTTATGATATTTGACTTTGATATATCCGGCGTTGCCAAATTGACATTCATAGGTGGTGGTAGCATATTTTAAAATGTTAAAACATTTGATAATGTATTAAAATTAAATTATTTAAAATCATTAATGTGAGTTCTAATACTAGATACGTATATTTTATTGCTTTTTTCTTTAGTAAACCAGCTAAATATAATACCTTTGGCAATGTTGTAAAACGTTATTCTCGTTAACGTTAATAAAGTTCCCTTTATTTCAACCTAATTAGCGGACGGCGTTATCGCTTATTAAGGGAAAAGGGAATCGGTTAGTTTGTCATAACTGCGCATGATCAGAATAACCGATAACGTGTAACGTTGGTTAAATATGTGGCTTAAAATCTCTCTATCAACTGCTGAAGCTAAACACGTATATTAAGTATTAAACAAGTTATTACACAATACACAACAACACAACTATAATTTAAACATCCAATGTGGCGCTTATATCTGTCGGCTACCTTCTAGTCAGTGGCCTTAGTTCAGGTAGCACAAGCAGTCAAGTCTTGAACATAACAGAACTTTTGAAAATATTAAAAATTAGTCGGACCAAAAAATAGTGTGTGTTACACGTCCGGAATAGTATATTATAATACAAGTGTTACAATGACAGGTTTCGTAGTACGAGTGGAGTTTGGGAAACGAACCGCGAAGCGGTGAGTTTCGCAAAGAACGAGTACTACAAACCGTCATTGTAATTCGAGTTTTACATACTATTTTTTATAATGAACTTTTAAAAGTATAAAAAAATAAATAAAATGAGAGTTTTTCGAAATATTTATTTATGTTGGCAATCTTGACACTTTTGACACTTGTCAGTTTTAATGATTTTAAATTTGAATGTTTGTCAAATTTGAATAAAATATTCTGAATTTCGCAATATCGCTGATAATGTAGTTAATACAACATAATTCTTGATTTACTACCTGAACTCTTTCATCTTTCGTTGATAATCAGTGCAGTGCAACCAATTGTGTAAAACAAAAAGTTACCAAAAACAGTGTTACAATGAATCTATTTCGATACTGTTTTTAGTGTCGAAATAGAAACTTTGTGAACGTGAATTATAAAAAATGTTTTGCAAGTGCTCGTATTGTTTCGCCTCGGTGCTACGCACCTCGGCTACACAACTTTACTCGCTCTTGCAAAATGTCATTTTCCGTCCTTGTGTCACAAATAACTATTTTCTCTTTTTTACTTGTCTTTCTTATGGATTTTCTTCTTAAAACATTAATTTTTACATCTGTAGTTTGTAGTTTGTTAATATTAATTTTTGGGGCTAAGGGGCCATTCATTATAATTACGTAAGGGTATTGAGGGGAGGGGGGTTAAGAAAATCTCTACAAGTTCTTACGTTGGGGGGGGGACGGTAAAATTCATTCTTACGTAATATTTCGTAAATCAAAATTCAAGATTAAAAATCTAATTGCATTTCGGATTCCAAATTGTTTTCTTAATTTTAAAGTGTACAGTCGAATTTTTATTTTATTTAAATAATTTTTGTTGTTTATTGAAAAAAATAAAAATTAACTTTATATGTTTTTATTGTTATCTATGTTTGGTTCTATAGAAAAATGATATCAATTGATCTAGCTTTAACTATTTAATTTATGTTTTTAAACTAGTCAAATCTTATTTTATGAACAATGTTATGAGTTTGTGGTTTTACTAATTTATGTTTGCTAGTATTATTTAAATTATTCCTTGTTAAAAAATAAAAATTATGGATCCATGTTGAACTGTAAGTTTTAGTGAAACTGATCCTTTCCTCATATAACAGTTTATTATTTAGAAGATCAAGATAGAATCTTAGAAAGGGGAAAGGGGGTTCGAGAAATCTTACGTATACTTACATGGGGATAGGGGAGGTCAAAATTGACCAAAATTGTCCTTACGTAATTAATGAATGGCCCCTAAGTCGTATTTTCCTGTCACCAAGGACATTGAATTCAGTACTTGATTTGGAACCAATGTCATTTATAGCTACTAACATCTCGGACTACCGTAATTTACAGAAGGCAATCGCGCATTACAGATCCCTTTTTCTACCTTCGACCACGACCGGAACAGGAAGGCATTTTTGCTCTAAACTTCAAGTACTTAACATCTGTCGCTCTTGTCTTTTAATTTTTTACTCGATGACATTTGGATATTTTGTGTGTAAATATTTCTTGGTTTAGTGTCGAGTAGAAATGAACACATTGTGGGATTTATTTTGGAATTCTTTGGTGACTAAAATTAAATGTTGTGATGTGTTAGTTAACCCCTAGCTTTCTCATAATTGTAGTTAGCAGCTTACTGCTTGTTGAAGCCGCGAATTGGAGTTACAAATAGTTTCTTTTGAATACATTTTCATTGGGTGGGAGAAAATGCCGTTTTTTTGTATTTGAATGTAGGAGTATTAGTAATAACGATTTAATCTACCTTTAACCTTAAACCCCTATAGAATCACTGGGTAAGTTATCGTTATTATTTTTACTATTAGTAAATTTATAATTACAAAGCACGTATGCACCTGTTTTATTCTATCCTTTTGTTTATTGGAACGAAGTTCCCTTTCGGGCGTTACGACCAGTTAGGACTGAGGGTAGAGACTAGCCGACAAAAATTCAGACCAAAATACCTATGTCACGACACGACACACGCTTGTTTCTTTGACTGTCTCTCTCTCACAGAACAAAAAATAAAAAAACTCTCTCTCTCTCTCTCTCATAGATAGATATATTACATTTAAAAAGACACTATTTTAAATTAAAAGAAAATGTACATTAAAAAGAAAATACTGTAGAAAAAAAATAATTACCTATAATAGTATTATATTTTATTTCATCATGTTTTTATAAATCAATAAATTCATAAACATTTCAAAAATAGTTCTTAACTTGACTAGTTAGGTACCTACGTCAAATTACCTTAACTGTCAGTTACTGTCAAATATTTTAATTTTAAAATTTTGTATTAAATTGTTAATTCCTGTTTTAAATTAAATTGAAATAAAAAGTAATTCTAGGTAGATGTATATCATCTAAACCTCTGGTATTTTATAAATGGACACTTTTGTTAAAAGAAACGAACTGTTGAAAATAATGGATTTACTATTTTCTATTTTGCTTTAAACAGTGTAGTGTCGCGACTTTGTTTAGTTTATACAGTTTTTTTGTAGATAATAAATATTAAAATAATAGAAAATAATAACAATAATGTATCCTGACAGTGTTTCTGCACAAGTTCCGGATATTGCTGATAGAGTTAGGTAAGTAGAGATTTTATACAGACAACAATAAATGCTTATGTATGTATAAACTCTCGGTTGTGTTTACAAATTACTAATTCCTTCCCTAATTAATTGAAAGAAACTTCGTTCCATCCGGGTGTCCCTTGACACCTCTCACTTTTTTATATTTAAGCAGATATCTGTGATCTATGTATGTCTCTTTTTTTGGTAGTGGATACTAGATCCAATCGCTTGATCTTTTTTTTGTAATGATTTGAAATACAACGCCATCTACCGAGTGTTTGCGCAATCTAGATGTTAATTGATGGTAAAGATTTGTATTCATAAATTAACTTGCACCGCCATCTATTAGGAATTCAAACAAGTTAGCGACGTCTTCGCTTTCCTTCATATTTTGACTATTAAATTTCCCAACGAGATATTTTTATTTTTCGATATTTTGATGTACAATAAATGCTCAACGTATGTAACGTATTTAATTGAATAAGGAATAATGTGCTGTTATAAATAGATTCGTAAATAACACATCATTATATTGTAACATGTAAAAAAAGGATTATTTTCGGTGTTCCTCGGACTTTTTTTTGTAGATCTATAAAAGAGGAAGATCTCAATTATTTTGTTATATTTCAAAAGGTTTTAGCAGCGTTTTGAATGAAAGCTCAGAATCGGTTCAATTTTTTTTTAACATTTTAAACTAATATCGTCCTATTTACTCAAAATATTAACTTAATATACTCTAAAACCTTCCTCTGGAATCGGTCTGTCTGGTGAGCTTATCCCGAACAGACAGACAGACGCGACAAGTGGACTTTATTTTATACGACATTTTCCTTAAAATCTTTTTTTTATCTTTTAAATCCGATCAAGAAATTCTGTTTATCGTTGGATCGCATACGTAGTACACAACTGAGATATTTTATATTAAAAATCCTTTCAATTCTTGATTAATTTGTGACAAAAAATCTTTGCAGAACTTTTTTTGTATAGCGCACCATTTTCATGCAAAAATAAAACACCTTATAGCGTATTTCTCATTCCTGTCATTATTTTTTCATGCTGAATCACCCCCTGAAGTTTTTTGCACTTATTTATGCAAACTTTGTATATTATTTTGTGGTAACAAACTGTATTATTCACAATTTTCTTTAGCTGTCTGCTTGTTAAGTATAAAGTATAACGGAGCTATTATTTTTAATGATAATATATACCTAAAATATACTAAATTAAAACGATAATTACCTACGTGCGTATAAAAGGACTTACTTTACTAATTATACCAATTGCAATTAAGACATTAAAAAAATTTCAAGAAAAAACTCTCAACGTTGTTCTGGTCGTAATATTTTCCACAGAAAAACAAGACAGTAAATACGTTGCTAAGCAATTACTTTCATTTCAACGGTAAACAGAAAACAGTTCATTAAAATCCTGCTGGAGCTTACAATTAAAAACTCTAATACTCCTCGGTCTGAAAGAAGATTTATTTTCATGAGATTCAGGTGAATGTTCCCGTCATATAAGACAGGAAAGTGAGGAAAACCTCGAGTAGCTATAGCCAAGTAAATTCGCGGCTTAAAACTTTTATGTAATCTGAATTTAAAGGGAGGATACAACTTCATTTTGTCTGTTTTCAATTCTACGATTTTGTTTGGACAATATGTGGAATCTATAGAGCTACTTATAACTTTAATTAAAAAAATCTCATAACACACAAACTTGGATCAATATTTTTAAATAAGCTATTTCGTCAATGTACATTCGTGTAAGTTAGAGGTTCCTAAACTTTTTTTCTCGTAAACCACTTACAAAATTTTACTTGGTTCGGTATATCTACAGGGTAACAAAGTATTCGCAGCAGATAAGAAAGTGTGGATTTACTTGTATCGTATAAAAAGAAATATTACTGAAAATGACATCACAAACTTTATAAAAAATCAAGAAAACTTTAAAAATGCCCAAGTAGTCGTGAAAGAATTACCTACGAAAGAAACACTAAATAAATGTTTTATGTTTGGAATTGACTGGGTCCACAAAGAGGAAATCTACAAATCTACTTCCTGGCCTAAAAATGTTGCTTTTAAAAGATTTAATTTTAAAAAGTACCACTCATATCTTGATTCCAGAGCAGAGAATTTTGTATAACAAACTCAAATATGAAAAATTTAGAAACAATCAGAAACAATCAAAGCACCAAACAAAACAATCCTCAAGAAGGCAATAACCAAACCAATCCTCATGAAGGCAGCTTGAAAATATTTCACTTGAATGTTCAGTGTTTATCAAACAAGATTGAAGAATTACAGCTTTATATGGAGAAGGAGCCTCAAGACATCATTTGCATAAGTGAACATTGGCTTACCCAAGAGTGTTTAAAAATAGTTAATATAAATAATTTTAATTTAATTAATTTTTTTTGTAGAGAAAATATGACACATGGAGGAGTCGCAATTTTCGCACGATCCATTATAGAATGTAAACCCATATCATTAAATGAATTCTGTACCAAGTTAAAAACAGCCCTTATAACTACATACAGGTCTTCTTTATCAAAGGAATTAGATCTATTCTTTGAGAAAGTAGAGGCGCTCCTGACAGCTATAACCGGAAAATACGAAAATGTCATTCTAGCAGGTGACTTCAACATTGATTTGATGAAAGGTAATTATATCTCTGAAACCTGGCTCAACTTGCTTAATTCATTTGGCTTAAAACCTAAAGTTACTGATCCCACTAGGGTTACTCCTTCTACATCAAGTTGTATTGACAATATTTTTACAAATCTAAATGAATCTTTATGTCGAGCTGGTATTACTAAACCCTACATCGGCGACCACTCTGGTCAATATTTATTTATTTCAAATTATTCACAAAAAAAACTTGATTTTATTAGTGTAAGATCTATAACAGATAAAGGTTTGGTAGGACTTAAAAACTCTCTTAACCAAATTAATTGGCAGTTAGGTTCTAATAAAAGTGTAAATGAAATAGCAAATTGCATTAATGATACTTATAGTTCACTTGTATCCTATCACTTTCCAATAAAAAGAATTAGAAATCACAAAAAGCGACCAGTTAATTTCTTTAATAATCAATTAAGAATGATGCGAGATACTTTGCAAATATTTCAAACTATTAGCTTAGCTACCAAACGTCCCACCGACCAAAAGGCATATAGGGACTTTAAACGGCATTATCAGTTAACCATAGCTCAGGCAAAGAGAAATTCTTATGATAATTTTATCGAAATATCTGTAAATAAACAAAGGGACACCTGGAAACTGGTAAATTATGAACGAAATAATTCGTCAGCAAATAACTCTGTAACCAAGAATATTTCCTCTGATGAATTTAATAACTTCTTTACAGGTGTTGCAGAAAACATCATAAAAAATTTGCCGTCTTGTGACAAGGTTGCAATAGATTTCTTAGCAAACCTTCCTCGACCTAGAGACTCCTTTTTCTTAAATCCAGTTTCTGAAGTAGACGTTGCAAACACAATAAATAGATTAAAAAAAACTAATTGTTTGGATATATACAACCTAAATAGTCATGTAATAAAAGAAACTATCCCTTATGTAATTGTTCCATTGACAAATTTAATTAACCTCTGTTTCTCAGAAGGGGTGTTTCCGGATATATTTAAAGTGAGTAAAGTTATTCCTATACTTAAAAAAGGGGATCCCAATTTGACTGATAACTACCGTCCCATATCTATCATACCAATATTCGGTAAAATTATTGAAAGTGTCGTTAAAGAGCGCTTAATGTCTTTCCTGAGCAGGTACTTAATCCTGCATGACCACCAATATGGTTTCAGAGCCAAGAGATCAACAACTCAGGCTGTTTCTGAGGTGGTATTAAATATTGTCTCGAACTTAGAAAAAGGTCAATTAACTGCAGTATCACTATTGGATCTCACCAAGGCATTTGATTGTGTTAATCATGATATCCTCTTAGAAAAGCTTCTGTACTACGGAATTCGAGGTACTCCATTAAATTTTTTTAAATCATACTTGGGTGATCGAAAACAAGCTACATGCAGTAATGGGCATCTTAGTGACCAGAATAAAATTCAACATGGCATACCCCAAGGGTCTATTCTGGGTCCTATACTATTTATTGTTTACATTAATGATATTTTTCAATCACTACTGCCAGGTATATGTGTTTGTTTTGCAGATGATTCCACCTTGATACTAGGCGATAAGAATATAAACAATTTATTAGAACAATCAGCTAAGATAGAAAGTGTTGCAGAGAACTGGTTCTCTATAAATAAATTAAAATTAAATAAAGATAAAACTCAAAAAATGATCATTTCCTCAAACCGAAACAATACATCTCACAATACAATTAAACTATTGGGTATTGCTATTGATGATAGGTTAAACTGGGAATCACATATCAGTCAACTTTGTAACAAACTTTCAACCCAACTCTTTTTATTAAGACAGTTAAAACGAGTTTTAAGCCATAATGTTCTACTTATGACATATTACTCACTTTTTCATAGCCACTTGACATATGGAGTTCTTGTTTGGGGTCAATCGACATATTCAATCAAAGCATTTAGAATGCAAAAAAAGGCCATAAGGGTCCTGGCAGGAGCTGAATTTAACGAGCATTGCCAACCTTTATTTAAAACATTTAAAATTATGCCTCTACCATCAATTTTTATTTATTACACCCTGCTAGAAATACACAAAAACAAAGAGCGTTATTTGGTTGGAGGTGACTTCCATGACTACCCTACCAGAAGCGCCTCTTATTTGAGAGCACCAAGGGTGAGATTGGAGTTGACAAACCGTAATTCTCTGAATGTTAAACTATACAATGCGCTTCCAGTAGCAACTAAGGAATTAAACTATAATGGATTTAAAAGTCGTATTAAGAATATCTTATTGGATCGCTGCTTCTATTCAAATCTGGAATATCTTAAAACGATCTCTGAAATGTAGTCAAATTTTCTATTATTTTAAAATTTGCCTTTAAATGTCATATAAATGTTATTTTAGGTATTACTATATATTACTATTATTTTAACGATTTTTACAAAGTTTTATCAGTGTTTCGTCATATTAAAACTTAGTTTTAATGTAAATAGTTTTACAGATTTAATGTATTATGATTAGTTTCATTTATACACTTTTTTTGACTTGTCATAAATGTTTTGTACATAACATGATCAAATAAACTATCTATCTATCTATCTATCTATCCTTCTTTGATACATTTCTTCCATATTCAGAAAACTTGTTAAAAAATCTGAAGATTAGACTAGACCTAAGGAAATTTGCGTCGCAACTTTCAACCCTAAATTTGAAAGAAAAAAATGTATATTTGTGTCTTCTATTTATTAAAATAATCATTACAGACTTTATAGAATTATAATTAAAGGTTAGTAACATAATTTGAACATAAAACATGATTTGCATTGCAACTCAAATACAAAAGCAGTCATAACTAATAGAAGGGATGTACTTGATGGTTTGTTGGCAAGTTATCAATATTTGGCTTTAGTTTTGTCAAGAATAATCGAAAATATCCCCGTTCTGTGATGCTTAATCTGCTTGTTTTTTTTTTGTTGATAGGTTTTGTAACGCCACTTTTTTTACAAAATATAACGAGAAAATGCTATCAAAACTTTTCTCGCAATTTATCACAGCTCAGGATATTTCTTAGGAATAATTGGTTCACAGGAGTGTGATGTTAGAGGGTTTTGATTGTTGGGTCTAAGGACTTAGTGCCCTTTTTAGGGTGTAGATGGTATGGTTTGGAAGCAGTTAAGATCAGTCGTTGGCACCATTCGGTGTTCGATACTGATTTCTGGTTGTTCCGGTGTTTCCTGGTTCCTGGTGTTCCTGGAACGTGACTAAGCCATCAAAAAAGAATATTTTTTTTGGTGTGAGTGTGTGTAGGAGTGTAATTTACGTGGTGCAATGTGGGTTTGGGAGATTGATGCTGTGGCGTATCTTCTCCCGCAAAAGGCCCCCCATTAGGCAAGGACGAAGAGACCACATAAACGTTCACCAAGGACTCAGTTGTATTTTTGTATCCTGTTGTTGTCCAGTATCTACGTATAGGAAAGGGGGGTTTCGTCTAGGAGATCGACCAGTTCTGTGAACCCGTTTTTTTGCGCCAAGGCCCCATCAAGTCTTGTATGGACCACTGGGGGTCTATTATACGCTCGTTGAATAATAGTACCTAGATGACCGATCTTTGCTCTTAAAACACCTTATTTAGAAAACATTCTTCCATATTCTGATGGTAATGCTTTTAATTATTAAATTAGTAATATAAAAAATATTTTATTGCGGGTATAATTATTATGTGAAGCGTTGCATAGATTCATCCCAGTCAACAAGTTTTTACTTAGGTTTCTTCTACAGAACAATATACTAATACTAAAGGTACCCCTATTGCGAAGTAACTAACGATGAATTCATTGACAACGAAGAATATTATAAAAGAAGCGCCAGTTCTCATTTAGAGAAAGCTTCTCCAGCTTGCATATACGATGAAAATAATGAAGATTGGATGTTTTTTAGAGAATCTTCTTTTTACTGTATTTATAAATCTCTTGAACGTGAAAAGTGTGATGTCCAGACCAGAACTGATATAGTGGTTCCATATAAAGTGTAATAAAAACTACAAATATATAAATAAAAAGTGTGCTACAATTTAAAAAACTTTTAGAGATGTATCTGTTGAAATACACATAAAAAGAATTTAAATAAACATAAAATTTTTAAACATTTATTAATTTTTATTAATTATTAGTTAAATTGCAATCTTTGTTATTGATTTTTTGTAAATTATTAACACATTTTAGAATTTAAAAAGTTTTTTTATATATTATACTGTGTATAAACTTTAATTCTAATTTTTTTTTATTGTATATACATATTTTTTTACTCCGTAATAAAATAAGATTCGAAGATGGTCAGAAAAATATTTGAAAACACTATAAAATATTTTAAAAATTTAATTAAATTGTATTTGATTTTTTTTCTATTCAAACCCTGCGTTAGCGGTCCTGCAGTTGAGCTTGGTGATTTGGCCGCAAAAAGCCTCTAGTGTCGTGCGCATAGCCAATACTATTATTTTTCTATCCAGTACCTACACCTCTTTCTAATAATCTTAATCTTAAAACGAAAAAATAAGTAAGACTGACATTGGTACAGTAATAAGATTCGTTGCAGAGCTTGCAATATTTTCTGCGGTTTCGGAGAGTGGGTTTAGTATCTGGAGCATATTATTTGTAAAGCACGATTTCGAAGGAGATATAGGTATCCCGAAAGATACTACGAACATAATATAAATTCCAAACTGTAAAAGTAAAATTAATTATGGTTAACTCTCTGCAAACATTTTAGTGTCTAAATAAAAAACATTAATACTGAAATTAAAGATTAATATTAATTAAAAAAACATGTATCGATAGAAATTTTAGAAAGTATAAAAACAAGATTATATTAAATAACATTAAAGAAAAATTAAAAAGGTGGTATCCAAGAGGATTCAAACCAGCAACCTTTGACTCTAGCTCTAACAACTAAGCTATGAATACTTAGTAATTATTTCGTTTTTTGGTGGTTAAATTCACATTATGTCACATGTGATACTTACTCAATTTCTCCCTAAGCACATTTAGCAAAGTTAGTGGGTTCGAGTTCTGCTGGATACATTTTTTCAATTTCTTCTTACATACAAACAAGAATATATTACATGATATTTATTAAGCATTCAAAGCTTAGATGTTAGAGCGCTGCTGGATGCGACATTTTTTATGTCGTTTAATATATTCATGTTTGTATACTTTCTATGTATCGATAGACATACCATTTTCAAACAACATGATATTTAGGTCATTTAAATCGAATACGAATAGAGTGAGGTTTTCCTACCTGTCAGATGATGTTTATGGAACCACTACCTTTACGCGACCACATTGTTGCCACATTCTAATAATTTATGTACAAGTGGTAGTAGGTAAATAAGGTTAAACTAATTTAATCTTTATCTATATAATTAAAAATGAATTGCTGTTCGTTAGTCTCGCTAAAACTCGAGAACTGCTGGACCGATTTGACCAATATTGGTTTTGAATTATTTGTGGAATTGAGGGAATAGTCGCGTCAAAATAGGTTTTCACTTCCAACTTTGGTCGGAAAGGTCCGATCGGGCTCATCTTTTTAAATGTTCATTGAGACCTCAGATTCATAGTTGTATAAAATCTGGATGCCGCTCGGATCCCCTCCCCCCCTCCAAATTCGACCCAAGTTGACGGGTTTTCAAGATGCATGATGCGACTGCCCTCCCAACCCGGCCAAATGTTCCACTCGGGGGTTTTGAAGTCCCCTCCATCCATTTCTTTGGTCAGGTCGCCTTTTCGACCTTTCCAGGGGCGTCTAGAAGGGCCTCCAAGGGTCCAAAATATAAGATATCTACAGAAATGTGCTCGGCCTGCCATACTGGGTCAGGGGGATTCCGAAGGGCGGGGTTCTCATTTCTGTCAAAAATGAAGGCTTGTTAACCCATTAGAACCGTATAAAAAGGGGCCCATGGGGTCTCCAAATTATGATTACGCGGGATTGAATTTCAGTGTACAGAATTGGTACGATCAAGTATTATAAGACTACCAACCCTTTATTTGAGCAGCCTGCGATTCTGTGACCCATCCAGGAGTGGAAAAAAGGGGTGCCGAGGCCCAAAAAATGTGATTTGATTGGATTCGATACCAACGTGAAAAGTTGATATAATCTGCCCAGCGAGTAGTCTCCTTAGCCTTTTTGAGACCATGTCATACACTGTCGCAGCCAGGTATGGGTGGTCCGGGTTTCAAGGGCCACAAATTCAGCCTCAATGAACATTTAAAAAAAAATGAGCTCGATCGGACCTTTCCGACCAAAGTTTTAAGTTTTTGGGTTTTTAGGCATATTTTGACGCGACTAGAAGGTTTAAACAGTAAGAAACATATTTAATAATAAACTAAAAAATAAAAACTAACAATTTTATTTTCCAATACATCTTAAAAGATGGCAGTGTAAGTTATTTTATCCATATAAATCTATTTCATTATATAATATAAGGAAACATATGGAAACAAGAAAAATCGAAAAAAAGGAAAAATTAAAAAAAGGAAAAAATGGGTATAAATCAGTACAAATCTGGTTACAAACAACAATTAGGTAAAAAATAACATAATCTGAAAAAATGTAAAAAAATAAAAAAAAATCCACGAAAATATCATGAAAAATGTGGAAAATTGAAAAACCAAATGAAAAAACGACAAATCCGGAAAAATAAACACGAAAAAAAGTGAAAAAAAGATGAAAATATAATAAAATCAAAATCAGCAAAAAAAAAAATAAAAAACAAAAAATACGCAAAAACTAAAAAAAAACAGGAAAACTGGTTAAGAAACTGGAAACAAGCAAAAAAGAATATAAAACCGAAAAAAAAAGGAAAAAGAAAGAAAAAAAAGTAAAACACGATAAAACGAATAATAAATCAGAAATAATAAGAAAAATACTTGGTTTCGAAACCACCAGGTAGATGGCGTTGTATTTCGATTGCTAAATAATAAAGTTAAAACGCTTAGTTGGTTTTGTCTTCGTCCGGGGTGTAGAAAAATAAAAATAAATCAAAAAGTATCAACAAAATGGTGACAAATAATCAAAAAAAAATATTTAAAAAAAAAGAAAAACTAGCAACACCGGGAAAAAAACAATAGAAATAGAAAAAAACTCAAAAATTAAAAAAAAAACAAAAAAAATTTAGGGAAAGAAAAACGAAAAAACTGTAACATCGATAAAAGGGAAGAATCAAATAGAAAACAAGAAGAAATAAAGAAAGAAAAAAATCTGAATAAAAACGAGAAACTAAAATAAAATGGAAAATAATCGAAAAAACTGAAAGAAAACGAAAAAATTAAATGAAAGAAATGTTCGAAATAAAAAAACAACAAAAATTACAATATTTAACGAATAAAAATAGAGAAAATTTAGATACAAACTAGCAAATACGATAAAATTAATAAAAACATGGAAACAATCAAAAACTCGAAGAAAATTCGTAAAAATAAAAAAAAAACGTCATTTATTGTTTAGTTTGAAAAAAAAAGGAAAATGCGAAAAATATTTTAGTATTTGACGATACGAAGTAAGCAGGGTCAGTTAGTATATAACATTAAGGAAAAACTAAAAAAGAGAACAAAAAAATTGCGGAAAAAAGAAAGTCAAGAAAATACTTTTCTAAATTAAGTTAAATAACGCCACCGTAAGGTGGCGCAGTTAATGTCCTATATATTTAAACGACCAATTCTTATTATAAAGTAAAATAAGTACTATGAGGCCACCGTAAGGTGGCGCAGTTAATAAGTATCACACATATTTAAACGAGCAATTCCTATTAAGTACCATGACGCCACCGGAAGGTGGTGTAGTTAATATCTCATATAATTAAACAAGAAATTCTTACTAAATTAAGTACTATGACGCCACTGTAAAGTGACGCAGTTGATTGTGTCAACCATGAATCTTTGCTGACCGTTCTTGAGACGTACGGTATAAGAGGAGTTGCTTTGGAATGGGTCTCAACGTTCCTCAAAAATCGAAATCAATATGTTACAATCAATTTTGAGAACAAGAAAACATTGCAAACATATGAATCTTGTCTGTTAAACCAAAGCAAGGGTGTGCCACAGGGATCTATCTTGGGACCCATACTATTTATTCTTTATGTTAATGGGACAGACACAGTAATTGGTAGAAACAACTATGTAGCTTATGCAGATGATTCTTCCATACTTGTTTCAGCAAACAATGATGACTTAATGAAAAGAAAAAACTTCGAGTGTCCTTCAAGGAATTAACAGTTACTTTAATAGTTTGGATTTGTGTTTTAATGTGAATAAAACACAATTAGTGAGATTTCATAATTGGCAGAAAGAGGTAAATCAGTTAAGGGTTGCCTTTGATGAAACTATTCTTAAAAGTACGCACGAAAGTGTGCGCTTTCTTGGCATTTATATTGATGAGTCTCTTAACTGGAAAAGCCACTGTAAGGCGCTCGGTCAGAAAATCAATTCGCTGAGATACCTTTTCATTAATTTGCGAGAGGTGCCGGAGGTGAGTCAACTTGTCGGTCTCTACTTTGCACAAATTGATTCTCGGCTCAGATATGGAGTGTGTTTATGGGGTAATTCAGTTGATGCAGCAAATGTTTTTATTGCACAAAAGAGAGTACTGCGCTGTATGGCGAAAATTTTAGAAAGACAATCGTGTAAACCTCTTTTCAAACAATTTGGTATCCTTCCTCTCCCTTGTTTACATATTTTTGAACTGTGTGCATATGTATTTCAACATCGATGTGTATTTGACCGCAATAATGATATTCATGAACACAATACACGAGAGGCTGGTGAGCTTCACGTACCTTTCGCACGATTGGTTCTTGGATACAAGGCTCCTAACTACATGGGACCTAAACTTTTTAATAAACTACCTTCTGATATAAAAACTATTAATAGCATAAAACTATTTAGAAGAAAATTAAAAGAGTTTCTTTTAGATAGTTTTTATAATATGTCAGAATTTTTCAACTTTTAAAATTTGTTTTTTAATATGTGATTGTAAATGTAAATGTACTTAAATGTACAATTTTGACGATTCCCATACAATTGTATTGTCTTATGAATAAAATAAATTATTATTATTAATATTTTTATTATTATTATATCTAATATATTTGATCGGTAAATTTACTAAATACAACGAAAAAAGTAGTTAAAATCAGGAAAATAACTAGAAAATTAAAAAAAAAAACAAAAATCATACGAATTTGAAAAAACGAAAAATGAAAAAAAAGAGTCAGTGTTGGGTCGGATGGTTTAAATATAATAATTATTATCTCAAGTCAAGTCTTATATGAAGTTAAATATTTCTATGACAACCTGTACATTTAATATTCTTACCCCCTTTTAACTTTCTTTACTGTTCCATAGTAAATATATTAACGAAAATAGAGTTACATGCAATTAGTTGAGCTTTCTTTTCCTACTAAAGTATATTTAATATCATCAGGCGTCGGTTTGTATTAGACGAAGCGATAAAAGATAAACACCACTCTATCGATTCCCTTTCATGTAGGCACCTAATCATGATTGAGTCCTATTGTTGTTACTTTTCCCTCGTAACAAAGAACTTAATCATTACTTTCTCTGTTTAAGAATTGGCGTGACTTAAAGAAATTAAAAAAAATCTCTTTCTCACCCTATTATTTCCGCTATAAAATATCACAAGATAACAATATACTTTGAAATATTATTAGACTTTACAATGATAATACTTGATAGTACACACTTATAACAAAAACATTCTTTCGTCTGTATTATATATATTATATATTGATCCATATACTTTTTAATGCGTATAAATATTACCAAACTTCAATTTTCTTCATTAACAATACGTATATATAGAAAATTACTTTTATATAAAAAATAATTATAGGGAGAAGTATAATCAAGCAAATCATAACTTTTTTATAGTCTTAATCATATAGTATTATGATAAAGTAATGACCTTATTGAAAAAAATAACTTTAAAAGTAATGCCTCAACTATCAAAGACCTTGTTCTTTGATCAATATCTGTAGTTATTGATTTACTGAGTTAATATTTGATCAAATTTTAAGTGTATCATTGTGAAAAAGAATTCCACTGCATCAAAACATATTATTTTAAAAGCTTAACAAAGTTTCTAGAAATCGGTATATTTTTTCAGTCTCTACTATACCAAGAAAAATAAATATTAAAGTTGACCTCAAAATTTTAATGCTTTGGTTGATACTTTGGCCATAACAGTCTATATCAATGACTCTTTTAAGATACCTCTCATATTTTAATGAATAAATAACGAAAGTTGTAACTTCTAAAAGGGATGGACACAACGAGGACCATCGACCCTAGACCATAGCATAATACCCTGGACCTTAGCTCTGACCATCGCTCTGACCCACGCGCACCCGTGGTCACATCGAGGCTTGCAGTTTTGTGCCAGTTAAAGCGTGAACGATCCTCTATAAACATGGATTTTTCGACATCGTCTCCTTCGGACGAGGAAGATATTATTTTGAATTCAAGTGTTAAGAAGTGGTACCTATATAAAGGATCTCAAAAGACGAAAGTGCATCCCTTAAACAAAAAATGTATGTTGTATGGAGAATTTCATCATCTATATCAAGATTTAATAAAAGATCCGGATCGTGTTTTTGACTACATGAGAATAAAAAAAGAAACTTGATTATATGTTAAACGAGTAGGTACCCTGGTCGAGGGTCAAAAAAATACTAAGCTCAGTTCTTACCCTGGCACCACGTATCAGACCTTAGCTCCAACCTATGCGCGGAGCGATGGTCGGTGCTCCGACGTAATCAGATAGATCTATATACCTACAGTTGAGTCCGTGGTTCTTTACCCGTGCGTCACTGAATACCTGGCGAGATAAAACACATACTTTTAATCTAGCGTCATTGTCTTCCACGCATAAAACTAGAGACAAAACAGCTACCGCATGTTATTAAGTTGCAATTTCCGACTTACTTCGTATGCTTTAAATGATGACGCACGGGTAAAGAACCACGGACTCAACTGTATGTGTTTATTTTTTTTGGTGAGCGGAGCTATGGTGCGATGCTATGGTCGGAGCGATGGTCGGCGCTTCGTTGTGGTATATTTTTTTAAGTATTTTGACTGCTTTGTTGGTTTTTAAGTTATGGATAGCATTTTCTATCTCTTTTTTTTGTGATTGATGGATCAGTCAGATAATCTCCTGAATCAATCTCTCGTGATGGTCTGTTGTCTTGAAAAAGTTCTCCTATGTACTTCTCCCAGAGGTTGATTGTTTCTTTGCTCTCGAGGAATATCTTGTTGTCTTGGTTCACCATCGAACTTGGTTTTCATCTTCTATAATCTTCTATAATCTACGCTTGACAAAATTATTGCCGTTGGTACTTAAATACTATTAGAGACACCCCAAATTTCTTACAGTGCATTTTGTGGACTCACGAATCCCAGTTTACTAAAAATGAAGTGAACAATCATTACAATTTGCATGCATGAATATTACAAAAGTTTGGGAAACCAGATTTCAGTATTAATCTATCAGAAATGTGTCGGCTGGTATCATTGACAGACAATTAATTCGATCGTTAATCGGACCACATTGTTTGAATGCTCGAAACTACCTAGAGTTTCTCTAAGACACTCTACCTATTTTAATGAAAAATATGCCTCTATCCATACGAATAGACATGCAGTTTCATCAAGATAAAGCTCCTATTCAAATTGCACCTCCGGTAACAACTTTTTACATAACGAGTACCCTGAGCGATGTATTGGGTACAGAGATCTAGTCCAATGACCAACTCTTTCACCAGGTTAGTGTCCGTTAGACTTTTATCTATGGGGTTTTTCATTTAAAATAAAGAACATTTAATAAATCGACTATATCAAACTGCTGCAGAAATTTATCAATTCAGTGTACAACATCTATTTGATCTCTCTTAGCTAGTTATCTCTTCAGATATTTGTTAATAAATAAACATTTTTTCTTGATTATCTCAGAAAATCAGACATTTTAATGTTTTACTTCAAAACGCCTGTCTAATGAGCCCATAAAGTATTATCTACACCTTTTAAATCAATCTGTATATTTTTAAGCTTATATGAAACTCTGTATCAAAAGATATAACAAAAACAGTCATTCTACAGAATAGTTTATAGCTGTAAAACAAATTAGCTTAAATGAATCGCTCCTCGAATGACTTAGGAAATACCAAGGATATTCGAAGTATAAAGTAGTACTACACAATTATTTATAGCTATTAAGTTCTTAAATAGCTGCTTTATAGGTAAGCCACTTGGAAATCAATGCACTACTCAAAGGGCTCAAGGTAGGTATCTGAGAATTCAAGAGGGCAACTTATTTGATACAAGAATACGTTATTCTAGAGAAACTGATCATTTCTAGACCAATTTTCTTTGTCAGAGTTGTGCTCACTTATCAATAATCTCATTATAATGAGATATTTTAATGCAATAAAAGCTTACTTAAGGATAGTAGAATTTGATATTTAAGGATTATGCATTTAATACCTATTTGTGCCTATAGAATTAAAAACTAGAAATACAAAATTGGTAATACACATATTTTGTAATCAGGAAGTCGTACATTTTGAATTTTTAACCAAGATTATTTCCTTCGATTCAAATTAACCAATAGAATGTCATAATTTTTTAAAATCGAACCAATCAGAATCAAATATCAGCGACTATTGCACTAGAACAATATCAGCGATTATTTCCTTCGATTCAAATTAACCAATAGAATGTCATAATTTTTTGAAATCGGACCAATCAGAATCAAATATCAGCGACTATTGCACTAGAACAATATCAGCGACTATTGCACTAGAGAAATAGTCACGTCAAATATAAATGTCAAAAATTTGTCTTCTCAGGAAATAATCTTCCTAAATATAACACGACCTTGATTAATATTCTGCTATTTTTGTTGTTGTTAAATTTCTCGAAAATTTTACAATTTGTTTCGACATAATTTGACATTAATAATCAAAGATTAAAACCCTCGAGCTAAAGCTCTCGGGCTTTAATCAGATTATTAATGTCAAATTATGTCTCAACAAATTGATACTAAAATATTCTCGTAATCTAGATACCACAAAAATAGTCGACTATAATCAAGGTCTTGTTATATTACCCTTGAATATTGCACTAGAGAAATAGTCATGTCAAATATAAATGTCAAAAATTTGTCTTCTCAGGAAATAATCTTCCTAAATATAACACGACCTTGATTAATATTCTGCTATTTTTGTTGTTGCTAAATTTCTCGAAAATTTTACAATTTGTTTCGACATAATTTGACATTAATAATCAAAGATTAAAACCCCCGAGCTAAAGCTCTCGGGCTTTAATCAGATTATTAATATCAAATTATGTGTCAACAAATTGATGGTAAGATATTCTCGTAATCTAGATACCACAAAAATAGTCGACTATAATCAACGTCTTGTTATATTACCCTTGACACCCTGCCCTTGACTATTGCACTAGAGAAATAGTCATGTCAAATATAAATGTCAAAAATTTGTCTTCTCAGGAAATAATCTTCTTAAATATAACACGACCTTGATTAATATTCTGCTATTTTTGTTGTTGCTAAATTTCTCGAAAATTTTACAATTTTTTTCGACATAATTTGACATTAATAATCAAAGATTAAAACCCTCGAGCTAAAGCTCTCGGGCTTTAATCAGATTTTTAATGTCAAATTATGATCTAACAAATTGATACTAAAATATTCTCGTAATCTACATACCACAAAAACAGCCGACTATAATCAAGGTCTTGTTATATTACCCTTGAATATCATAAATATTTGATATCTAATGAAATCCACTTAACAGTTATTACGTGACCCACTTTTCATTGACATCCGGTATACTTTTGGGTCTTTTGTGTTAAAACAGCCATGGCAAAAGAATTAATTGCTGTATAACAAAAATATAAACATTCTATTAATTTTAAAATTAAAACACCTCAGATCCCGATATACAATTTTAGCAGACTTTTTTTGTTTTAATTGAAATGAGTGTTCCTTTCATACTCTTTAATTATTCGTTTCCCCCCAAAAAAAAACAGGGAAATAAGAATAAACCGTAGTTTGTAATCGCAATTAAAACCTGAATTTTCATAAAATGTTAATAACTGCAGAAGAAATTGTGCGAAATATGATTAAATATTCCCTTTTGATTCAATGTCTGAGTAATTTGTAAGTGAATAGTGCTTTTAATATGATTGATTCTCCGAGTGTTAAGAGGAAATGAAAATGGTTTTTTGCCTCCTAGCTGGTCTTTTCAATGACTATATCATTTCTCGCAGCCAGCCTATTAATTTTTCAGGAATCTCTTAACAAGATATAGAGTCGTTTCTCATGGATAACTAGGTATAAAACAGTAATCCGCGTTTCATAATTTCTCTTTTAAGAGTTGCTAAAATATATAAAAAGCTACTCACAGGACTTTAATGGCTGTAATTCTGTCAGAATTTATTTCAGAACATGCCCTTAAACAAACTCTAACTACCCTTTACTTTATGACATAAAATTTGATTTCAACGTAATTTCCATAAATTTTACAGTTAATAGTCTACCATTAAAAGTGCCCCATCTGTTCACAGAAATATACAAACCAGCTTATTTTAAAAACTTTAACTGTCAATAAAAAAGCAACTGAATAGCTAACAAACCACAAAAACTTTTTATTACTTTCGTCAAGAAAAATGTCTTTATATAAACAAGCTACAACTTGTATTACAATGTTGCTAAAATTGTTGTTTCATAACCCTTTATCAACAACGACCCGACCATGAATATTAATTTTGTTTGTCATCACCTTTTACACCTCGCCCGAAAAGATACAAATTATTATATCAGCTTAAATTAGGGAAGTAACGTTTTCTATATTTTTAGATTTTTTGATACTGAAAACAATTTGAAATTATCCTTTCATATTCTCTCCAACCGCTGACCATTTACCGTGACCAGTCGTGACCAATTCGTGACTTATTTATAGAACGTCGAATAAGCTTTAAATGTTAATATCGAGGTGCTAAATATATTCGATTTCAAAATAAGCTTTAAATTCTTTTAGATTCTCTTCAACGGCTGATCTCCGTGACACATTGACTAGTCTTGACCAGTTTGTAACCAATCACTGCGACCTAGTGACCAATCATGACCAAAATTGAGGTGCTAAATATTTTTATGCAACTATTAATGACCTTGAAATTTTTAACTCTTCATTTCTATTTCAATATCTTTGACCAAATATTAAATATAGTCCATTTCACCGATTTTGGCCGATGACAGAAATCATACTCGAAGTAAATTTAGAGTTACATCTCTCTCAGATACAGGCAAGTTAAAAATTTAAATGAGGACGTTTGTTTTTTAATACAGCACTTACGTAACTGCATCTTGTTTCACCGGTGGATTAAATTTATTCAATACGGAAGTCTTGACTTAATTCACTTTCCTAGTAACCGTCATGTACGGCTCGTTGTTGAAGGGTTGAATTTAATAATTATTAATGTCATATTTTTGTAGATGTCAAACCACACTGATAGTTTCAGAAACTTACGACCTAATTTAGAAAAAAAACTCTCCGCCATTGGTAACTTGGATGACAGTTTAATCTTATTTCAGTGGTTTCTAATATCAAATCGCCAAAAACGATGAAATGGACTATACCTATGACCATTTCTCTACTTGTTGTTAGCTTTAAAATTCATTTTTTAAATTGAAAATTTTTAATTTTGTGTCGCTCAAAAAATTTTCTTGTCCTTAAATGTTCTTATTTAATCCAGAACTCCTTTAGTCTGGCTGAACAATTAACTAAACATACTGACCAATGCTGGCCATTTTATGACTAATTGCATCCTTTTTGATTGAGCCATGAGCCATGTTTGATAAATTTGAGAAAAGCTAGAAGTAGCAACAGGGTTCTTAAAATTACCAATTCACTTTTATGTGTTTGCTCATTAAAAATGTAAATCTCATTTCGGTATAAAAACACCGTTCTGGATATTTTTTCGAATAAATATTTTTTTTGGTCCTCCGTCCAGAACCAATACTATTAATTACTTCAAAATCGTCCGAAAAATGATATTTTCCGGCCTAGGCCGGCAAAGTAGCTTTTAGAATATCTAAAGAGATGGCGCTATGAGTTTAAATTTTAAGTCATCAAAAATACATAATGAATAATACAAATTTTAATTAAATTTATTTAAAAACAGCGTATAATATACTAAACTTACCTATAACTTTTTCTAAAAGTAAGCAGGATTCTAATTTTCATTTAATTTCTCTCACAACTTGTATTATAAAATTTGACATTTATGTCAATTTACAACTACTTATCATTCGATTATGAAAATAGTTCATTGTCTCTGCTATTTTTACATAAAATTAGTAGATATTAATGTTAATATTTTCAATATAACAATTTTTACTGTGCTGCTTATTAGCACAGTATTTGTATGTATAAAAATTAAGGATCTTGTGGCGCTTATATCTACTCGAAGATCACGTCATACCAGCTGACAGTCTGTCGGCTGTCTTCTATTCACTGGTCTTACTTTAGGTAGCACAAGCGGTCAATTCTTGAACATAACAGAACTTTTGAAAATATTAAAAATTAGTCGGACCAAAAAATAGTGTGTGTTACACGTCCGGAAAATGTTTTGCAGGTGCTCGTAATGTTTCGCCTCGGTGCTACGCACCTCGGCTACACAACTTTACTCGCTCTTGCAAAATGTCATTTTCCGTCCTTGTGTCACAAATAACTATTTTGCTATATGGATTTTTTTTTCTAAAGATCAGGACTAATTATTATTTTGGATATGGCCATAAAGACAAAAAATATATAGTAAAGTACTTGATTGCTTTTCAAGATATGTCCCACCAAGATCGATACACTTTGCATACGTTTAAACTACTTGCTAAAACAGTTATTCCAGCCTTAATTGACACCTGCAAAATCGCAGTTTTAAAGGCATCGATGGCTTCTTTTGGAGACTAGAATCGCTGCCCTCGCATTAAATTCTCGATCTTTGGGAACGTGAAGAAGTTGTTGGGACTAAGTAGGGACTATAAGGTGGTCTAACAATTCAATATTTTGAAGCTCCAAAAAATCGATTGCCTTTTGGGCAGTGTGAGCACTTTTGCATTGTCCTGATGTAGGATGATTCGCTGTTGTGTGTTGCTTTGTTTCACGATAACTTTTGATAAAAAAACGTTTATATACCAATCGAAAGTAACCGTTCTTAGAACACAAAAGTTGCGACCATTTTCTTTGACATACTTCGAGAACGGATTACTTTTTTTGCTTTTTCCTCATTTTGAAATACCCACACACCTGATTGGCGTTTATTTTCTGGGTCGTAGGAGTAAATCCAAGATTCATCGCCACTAACAATACGTTTTTTGCGCTTCCTTTGTTGATTCGTTCTAATGTTTTTTGAAGCGAACCACTTTTTGCTCTTCTGTGAGCAAATGAGGGAACCAACAGTAGACCAACTTCTTAACACCCAGTTCTTTATGTAAGATCTTTTGGATCGATGTCTTTAACATACCCAAAGATGACATTTCTGTTCGGATGATCCTCTCTGAAAATTGTTAAAATTCACTGTACCGACATGACGTGTTGTTATTATAATTAAGCTCTGGATTTATTTCAACAAAAGATTGAGGTTAGATTTGTGTCTGAAGGTGACGCCATCTAAGCAGCTATATGCAAAACTAAAAGGATAACCCTTGTATATGATAATAATGAAACTTTCAATATATAATTAAAAAGTTATCGGTATTAAATATATTATTATCCTGCTATTCAAATTTTAGCAGCTTGAGTTTCGAAAACTTTACCTTAAGACCTTAAGATCAAAAGAAAAGCTTGTCAATTAACTAATATAATTTTACAGCTTCTTTGTTTATCGGATTAAGTATCCTTCCTACGTAAACTCTTCTCCCTATAATAAGTTTTCCCTTCATCGCATAATTTACATTTTTTTCTAATCTGTGTCAATCTCTGCGTAAAATTTTCTCTTCGAAACCTTAGATAAGGAAGTTACAAACAAGAATGAATTTACGCTTAATGTTTTACCGTTAAAAAGACTCGTCAAATTTTTATTATTTGTAGTGCGATATTATTTCCTTAGAATGCAATAATATTTTAATGCAACTATAGAATTATATTATCTACTTTTATATTCAATAAAAATTTACTTGGTTATGATAGCTCTACATTATATTCGAAACTACCGTCTACTAACAGCGTTTTGATGATGAAGCATAAAGTTAAAAACATTGTTCCTAAGAGTAAAAGTACACACAAACTAAACTTTAAACGCCGAACAGTCGTGTACTTTATTTGCTTAAGGGAAACCATGCATAAGCTTTTCGTCTAATTTGAGGAAAGCAAACTCTTTCTTCGAATTAGACACAGCCGTAAAAGATATAATAATAGTTAGGAGAAAGATAAACGAATCGTTCAACGATTAAATTATTGTTTAAACTGACTATCTGTATAAAGGTAATTAAGTTTTATTTACTAATTAACTATTGTTTACAGTTTTCTCAAAATTAGGTAATTGATTAAAAACCCAAGAACTACTTTACCTACACATTTTTTTATCTGGCAACGAAAAACTCTTTTCCTAATTTTAAAATGCTGTTGCTTATCTTGAAATATAATGTATCTTTTTCATTAATAAAAGAAAATATCGCATCGGAAAAATGACTCGTTTTTCCTAAACGACTTTACACTACTTTTGGTTATAACTATTGAACCGGAAGTCATAATCAAAATTCTTACCTTTAATGACGTCTTTAGGCACAGACATTTAATTTGATTGTTATTTGCACCTCTAGTCCTTGTAATAACGGAGGAGATGTGTTTACGGACAAACGAACGGACGGTCAGACAAACAAAACAATTTCTACGTTTTCACTATTTAACGTTTGGGTGAAAACAATATAAGATCAAAATTACTTTACAAACACAATTACTAATTGCTGATCAAAGGACCGTGCACAATTCTTACCGAAAAGTGCCATAGAAAAGTGCTCAAATTTTGCTATGTTGTAGTGCCGAATAAAATCTCAATATTTAAAGGAGTTAAAGACGTCAAAGTCGCCATATAGTGTAGACTGGCGTTAATGTATTCTCGCGGAAAATGTGAATAGCACAAAGGTAAAGATCTTACTAATGTGATTAAACTTTGGGGAAAAAATCAGCTGAGATATTCACCCTTACCTTGATCACTTAGGAGTCAAAACAAGATAACTTCTTATGGAAGGGCCAAACGGTTCGTAACGTAACGCGTTATACGGCGCTAGTCTGTTTGGCTTCAACTTCTCTCACGCACACATAAGCGGCAGGCAGGCTTCTCCTCTTTCATTCTAACCCACAGAGGCTTCTTTCCATTCTCTTCGCATGATTTAGTGTTTAATATAACCTTAGCTTTTCTCAAGTCAATCAATTTCAATATTAGATAGTTATCACTTCCGTCGGGCGTCCCGAGACACACGTTTATTTCTTTATAATTCACTGGTTTACGTTTTCAACGATTTATAACAAGATCTGGTAATTAAGTGTTACCGAGTCAGGGATCAGTAGACCGCTATTATATCAGGTTCTAAGACATTTAAAGATTTAATTAACGTCACTTGAAAGTAATCTCAATTTTATACTGAGAACGAGTAGTTACAAAATTTGAAAAATTATACAAATAGTTATTTTTCATGCCAATTACTTTCAGAGTCGCCTTGTCCCTATCTTTAACATGGGAATAAACTCTGTAGCTTTTAACTAACTTCCACGTACCTTGGAATAAAAGAACATATTGCAGGTTGTTTAGTGGGTGTTTTTAGTGTGCGTAGTCGTATGTGTTTGATGTATGTTCGTGTCGAAGCGATAAAGGGATTTCCCAACTTCAGGTTACCAGTGAAAAGGGTCGGCTTATTAATTTCCTGGTTTATAAGATGAGTTTATATGTACATAGTTAGTTTGTTGACATTACGCTTTACCTACAGTTGACTCGCCTATAAGACGGCCCTGACAGCTTGTGTTACTGTGATAATTTTACAACAATAGAATATTTAAAAGAGATTATTTAGTTTATTTTACAGCTGTTATTAAAATGACTTTTACAACGAGACACTATATTTGTAAACATAGTTTACCTCTGATCGTTATAATATTCTTGTGAGACGCGTGCGAGTGTGCGTAAGTATACGTGCAAGTGCAAGTGTGTATATGTAGGTCTGGAATTAGATATAATACTAAAAATAAAATACTAATAAATTGATGTCAGGTGTGAAGTGAAAACACAAGAATGCCTGGAAAGAAGATAAATCAACTGGTGGCTGAGCTCAGAAGAGAGCTGAAAGAATTAAAGTTTTAAACTACTGGGTACAAATCAGTATTAATGAGTAGGCTTCGTGAATACTATCTGAGTAATAATTTGGTCCCTGACGCTGTGGTGTTCATTGTAATTCTAAAACTGTCCCCATAAGTATTTTAAATTTAAACATATGTCTGCAAATTAACAGTTTTGAAGATACGGACCATTTTGCGTTCAACGCAATTTATTAATGTGGACAAAAAACAATAATAATTATTAACAAACAACAGTTACATACAGTCAAATAAGATGTTCAAAGTTCCCTTCATATCAATACAGATACAACATCTCCACCGCAGGGACTGTCAAACTTATTCCAATATACCTTCATTGTCTGGGATTCGATGATATCCCTGCTCTAGTCTTTGCTGCAGATCCTCGAGGTTATTCACAGAAGTGGCCTATTCAAAATTTTTTAAGTGTTTCCATAGAAAAAAGTCAAAGGGGTTTAAATCAGGTGATCTTGCAGGCCAAGGTATAGGTCCGCCCCTTCTTATATATGTTTCTCCAAAAAATCCGTCTAAATACTCTCTTAAGGCAATTAAAAAATGGGTCGAAGCACCATCATGCTGGAACCACATTTGATTTCTTTGTATTAAAGGAATATCGCCAAAAAAATCACCCAATGTGTTCTGCAAAAAGTTTAAGTAACCAGCTATCGTTAATCAGTTAGGTAGTGTAATCGGACCTAGTAACCGGTAGCCAAAATACCTATCCAAATGTTCAACGAAAAACGTACTTGATGGCCACACATGCGAATTATGGGAACTAAAAACTCCATTTCGTGTAAACTCTACCTCATCAGTAAAAAGAATGTCTGCAATAAAATTGGGCTCCTCAGCATTATTTATCAGAAACCAGCAGCAAAGGTGTCTGTTCAAATTGTTCACCATCAACTAAATAATAGCTACAAATAATATCTAGATAAAACATCAATCGAATTTGATAGGAAAAACAAGTTTTTGAGAATGAATAAAGAAATACACAAAACACTTCGTATCTCCGTAACCGTTTATTTGCGGACATATATTTATAAAGACTTTTTTGCATATTTTGGGCTATTGGGCATATTGGGTTTCATTTTGTGACAATTTTTTTAACACCCTGTAGATATTGGTCTATTTACCCGTTCGCATGGCGGTTTAGGCAGCGTTTGGATAGGTGGCTGTCTGGATAGCCGGAACGAACTTTTTTGGGTTGCTAAGCGACAATATATGCTCTCTTGGCAATAAAATCCTCTTTATATTTCTACCAGATCTTGTGATACATCTTTAATATTTGGCAGCAGTCCTGTAATTCATTAAGAAAAATTAGGATTTTTATGAAAATATCATTTTGACCTTCACAAGTGATTTAAAAGTCAGAATAAATATAACCACTGATTGTTCCCTCAAAGTTCCTAACATCTGTAATCTTTAACTTGATGCTATTAACTATGTAGCATGTTCCACGAGAATGCATTAACACCATTAAAGTCTACAGTAGATGGCGACTTTGAATATTACAACACAAAGTTTGAGCAGATATAATTGAGGGCAATTTTCTGTAAGGTTTGTGCGGTGTCCTTTATAAGAAAGTTGTATCTGTTATAAAAACATAAAAAATTTCGAACTTTTATGATATACCTAATTTTAAGTTAAAAATAAAAAAAGTTGTTAGATAATAACTAGATAACGTTGCGTGTTTTCTACATTCTGTGAAATGGTTTGTGTTTTAAAGTGTAATTGTAAAAAATATAGTTACATACATAGTAACGTGTTTTAATAAACGATTAATATTTTCTAATGAACCCAAATGATTATTTGATTATAACACTCTATCGAGACTAGTCGTTTATATAAAATCGCATTGACTAATGACGTAAGTAATGTGGGGTAGGTAGTATCACGCAATTTCATAATTCTGAAGACTGTAACCAGCACGAACTCGTTATAAAAATATTCTTATGTTTATCTTTATTTAGATTTTTCTGCTTGCTTTTAAAAGGTAGTTAACTTTTTGAGCCATGCTTAATGAGGCATATTTTATATAATTTTTCACCAGCTGATTTAATACAAACCAAGAAAAGTTTACAACTACTGTTAACATGTAACGTTTTTTTAAAATTATAAATACATAAAAAGAATAAATATTTTCGTTAAAATTTACTTTCAGGATATTGTTTTAACAAGCTTTGTTTAGAAAAAGTTATTTGTGTAAAACTTTATCGTGCTCAAAATATAGTAACAAACAATGCTCACTTTTACACTTTAACTGTAGTATTTTTTTATAACGCTGTAATTATATACAAAAATATTACTTTTGTGGATTTTTAAGACATACTAAAGATATTTACAATACAATTATTAATACCGTAGATGCCTTACTTATAATTGTCATGCTATGATTCTGGATTCTTATAAAACGATTTGGTGGACTTAGAAAAAGTATTTATATACGAGGATAATAAATAAAGTAACGTCTCCAACGCCGCTACGTCAAAACGAACATTGCTGTGCTAAATCTGGCAACAGTGCAGTATAGCCTGGTTCCCCGACCACTGTTTGATGGCAGGTAGAGCTTGATCAGACGCTTAGTAGCAACTAGCAACCATCAGCGATGAAGCCCATTCCGATGTCTCTCGCCAAGTGCGAAATCTGTTCAGTCATACTTTTTTTGATGCAAAAAAGTTTTCTTCATCAAAATTCATCTTAGATAGTGCAAATTCACGGCGCATGAACATCAGACGAACGAATGTCCACGACAAAGTGGGGTTTGGCTGACTCAGATTGTGCTGAGATTGCCGACCGCTTTGGTGACAACATACAGTCGATGTTCAATGTGTTCACAGATACCCTGAAATACCACGAGTTGTGAGCGAGGAGGGTGCCAAAACACCTGACCGCAGTGTGTTGCATGTTTCCGTAAATTTCTCCGGCGTTTCAAAGAAGAGGCTAAAGCATTCTTGGAGTCGATTGTCACCTGACATAAGAAGTAACTACACCATTTCACGCCAGAACAGAAGCAAAAATCAAAACATCCATCATAACCCAAACCCAACAAATTTAAGACGTGAAACTCTGCCGGCAAGGTCATGGTGACCGTCATCTGGGATCGCAAGGGGCCGTTGCTGATCCAATAAAGTCTGATAGTTACTGCAATACGCTTAGACGAGCCATATAGACTAAGAGTAAGCACACCGTCTCCATGGAGCGCATAGAGTCATCCTTCTCCATCACACCACGCGACCTCACGTCTCTCGTCAGACCACCACTCTGCTCACTCAATTCGGGTCAAATATCCTCAATCCACCCCACGATAGCCCTGACCTATTCCCCCAGCGTTTACCATATATTTCCTGTGCTCAAGAAATACCTTGGAAGCATGAAGTTTTTCACTACGAGTCAGTGGTGGAGTAGTACGACACCGGTGTGCAAAAGCTCGTCTTCCGGATGCAAAAGGTCATCGATTAAAATAAAGATTATGTAGAAAAAAAGTAAATAGCTTTCCTATAATATACTGTTATTTGCAAATAAATTTGTTTTTGGATGAAAAAAATGTGGACACCTTACTTAATTTATTGCCCTCGTACCTACCCTTCAACCGTAGTAGGAAAAAACAGGTACGCATATGACTGGTTTATATATAGCACCTGGATGACCAAACTTTGCATATATAATGTTAGTCAAGTTTTGCAAAATCTTAATTTAGCAGCACGTTTGGGACGAGCGGAAACCAGATTATTTTTAAGAAGGTTTTCTAGAAATATTTATTGACTGCGAGAAGTTTGGGAAATCTAACCTGTTTGTGTTTGATAAAATTTTCTTTAAGGTGTTCTTGAAACGAGTTGCAGCTTCGAGAAATTAGATTGTTTATGAGCGTATTTTGAAAGATCTTTTTGGTATTTTTAATAAACACTTGATTTAAAAAGACACATATTTTTATTAATAATATAATATAAGTAAATGATTGAATTTTTTGGTCTAACCTCAAACGCCATCTATTCAAATAGCTTTAGTATTGCTGCGTCAAAAAAAAATAGTTTATTGTAGCAGTTTTTCATTGTCTGAAAACACGGATAAAATAAAACTTAGATTAACATATTACCATCAAAACTCGCTGGATACTAAATTTCATGAAAATCGTTGGGACTGTCTCCGAGTTTTGAATTTTTTTTTTTTGAAAGGAACCTAAACATGTGTCAGTTTTTTTTAATCATTCTGGTTCTGTTTTACACTTATCTAGTTAATCCTTATCTAATAAAATTAATACATTTTTTATTGGAAAGATTTTCTACTCCTGTAAAATTTTATAAACTTTATCTTGAAATATTTGATCCGCGCTCAGCTATTGATTTAACAGGTGAAATTTTCATGATTTCCAAGAAAGCTTAACTCGTTTGGAATTTATCTCGAAAAGTTTAGTTTTGTTCGAATAAAATTGACAGTAACTTCTAAGTATATGCTAAATGTGACTGAAAAATTGTATATGGTAAGTAATTTGAAACAACCTATTAAAAACTCGTATCTTTTTTCTTCCATCTTCACTGCTTTAAAGCTATTGAAAAATATAAGGCTGCTACCTAAATCAACAAACAAGATGCAATACATTACAATTTTTTTTATAACTGACGTTCCTGGTTAGATTCATTAACTTGTTGAAGAATAAGTATTTCTTCGTCATATTTCCTTATTAACTCATTCAATTTATCACTATGTAATTTCTTTATATTATTTAATTTTTCTATAGCTTCATTATACAGTTCTTGAGTTTCACTTAATTTTATTTTAGTGGAAACTCGTTCTCTTTCTGATTCAGCTGTACGCGCAAATAAGAATTTAAAAACAAATTTTAATTCTCCCACTGCTTGGAGTTTATCAACTCTCATTTTAATTCCTATGTCTGAAAAAAAATAATTTAAATTGAGTAGTGTAGATCTCTTATTAATAAAGGTAATAAATTAATAGTTTAATACCACAGCATAGACTTTTAGCTGTGGACTATGATATAGACGAAACAAAGAAACCAAAAGAAAAAGAACGATAGGAAGGTAAAGTGCTAGATGTTCGAAGAATGTACATCTAGACCTAGAGCAACTTGGATGTGCCTGTTGGAGAGAAAGTTGGATATCCATTTGCAAAGGTTTTGCGAGAGTCCGTATGAAAGCAGTTTGTTTAAAAGAGCTGCATGCCACACTTGATAAAATGCTACATATGCTAGTAGATCGGCTGTTGACCTTTGTTGTCGAAAACCATATTGCCTGTCACTTAAAAGGTTGTGTGTCTCAAGGTAGCTCAGGATCTCGTGATTGATGTATTTCTCCATTGTTTTGCTAACAATAGATAGAAGAGCTATGGGTCTGTTGTTAGAAGGCTGGGTTTTAAAGCCTTTCTTGGGAGTTGGTTGTACTGGAGCAGTTTTCCAGGATTCTGGAAAAATACCAGTATCATATGATAGTTGAAATAGCTTAGTGAAAACTGGCGCTAGTTCAGGAGCACATCATTTTAATGTGAATATGTATAGTACATTCACAATTATAGTAACTGACTTATGCAGAATGTAAGATAATGGGTAACTAGTAGAAAGGGACGGTTTAAGAAGTACAGGAACTTTAATAAAGAATAGTTTTTTTTTTCATGAAAATAATAATAAAGAAATTTTCCATTTTTTGTCAAATTTTGATAATATTGTGTATATTACGTGTGGGAAAATATGAATCTTAAGCTTTTATGATTTTTCCAACTATTCGTATCAATGTTTAGTACTTCTTTTTTAATTAGATGCAGGGCAGAAGGATTATTTCTTCGAACTCTTGACTAAAGTTGATACCACATTTGTTCGATTGGGTTAAATACACAGTAATATGGCTTAAGTATGACCTATATTTTCGGCATAATTATCACAAATATATTCTTTTTCTAATGCGAAATTTTTTTAATAAATAAATCCTTCCTAGTATTATTTATGTGAAAATAAATATCGTTGTCATAGAAGTCATTCTGTATTGTTGTTTTCGTATCGCTTTAGCTGGAAATTTTATTTAACTGTCTACAGTGATATGTTACATATTTCATAACTATAACAGTATTATTTCTTTATAAAAGTCAGACAATTTGCGACGAATAAAATCTTCATGTGCTCGATCGACCTTCCCAGAAATAATGTTATCCCCTCTTGTTTTTCTTGGTATACATTTCACCGATTTTGGCCGATGACAGAAATCATACTCGAAGTAAATTTAGAGTTACATCTCTCTCAGATACAGTCAAGTTAGAAATTTAAATGAGGACGTTTGTTTTTAATACAACACTTACGTAACTGCATCTTATCTTATTTCAGTGGTTTCTAATATCAAATCGGCCAAAAACGATGAAATGGACCATATCAATGATTTACTTACAATTTTTCTGACTGTGGCTAAGGGCTTTTTAGTCAAAGTCACCGTTTCATTTAAGACTTCGTTAGTGTCCATGTTTTTTTCGATAACAGCACACTATATCTGTGAATATACTTTCCCTCAGTAATGTTTCATTAAATGCAAATCTTTTATGTGTATCTAATTTGATCAACAATTTACCATTACCGGATCACTAGAGTGTAAATTTTGTATATATCTGTATTAAATTATCCCTTTTGATATAAATTATTTCGTACTGGCTATAATTTTCATTAAAGCAGTTGAAGGGCCATAGTAACATTCTTGAAAATTTAAATATATGAATGTATAATACAACATGACCCAGAGGGTAATAGTTTCCTTCAAAATAAGGGCTCTTGGAGTAGAATCAAAAGCGTAATTATGATATGACCGGAGAACTGACCGCTTTAAGTAGACGGGTATTATGCCTGATATAGAGAATTCCCTTCGACCCTTACGCATCTTGAATAGGTATTAATTTATGTAGTTAGAGTGAAACGCAAGAGGAAGTAAAAGGGGTCTAACTTTGTTAATCTGCAATTAAATTATTAATACGAAATGGAATTGGGAATAAGGCGGTTACTGAGATGAATTCAAAATTTGATGTTAAACGTTAAGTGAAAAACCGCTGTCGACGGATAAACAGGTCTACGAGACTAGCAAATAGGTGGTTTATTGACTTCCTGTATAATGTTTTTGACCTATATAATACACTCTTTGATCTTTTTAAGCACACGCTAATAGTAAAAGGATTTAAATTCTCATGCAGTTATCAATAACTAAGTATTATAAATATGTAAATATTAATGAATCATTCAACAATCTTTTATAATATTTATGACAGTAAACCAATTAAGGGTTTATTATTCAAATACTAAATGTACTCAACTCCTTGAACTCCGTCCTTTTTTTGATTTTTCTCATTTTCCGTATTTTTTATATAATAAAAATTTTTTTATAATTTTTTATATGTGATAACTTACTAATATAAAACATTATAAAAAAATTTTTATTATATAAAAAATTTTTTCTTCACTATAGATGTCCTGAAAAAGAATTAAATAAATTCGAAAGCTTGACAAAAATAAAAGAGTTTTCTTTATTTACATTGGCCATAACATTGACTGCAACTCCACTATTGACTTCACGTTATATATATATATATATATATATATATATATATATATATATATATATATATATATATATATATATATATGTCCAAAATTTGTTTAACGAACAGTAAATTTATTTAAATCATTTAATCATTTAATGAAAGTTTTTATATATCTCATTTAAACATTTAGGTATTTATCGAAAAGTTATTAAATTTTTAATCACAAATATATATATTAAAATAAATCCTACAATAGTATTATACGTTACAAGGTCGGTAGGTGACTTATTACAGTACGAGTTAGTGTACGGACGAGGCGACTTAGGAGCCAAGTCCGGAAATAAAAACGAGTACTGTAATAACACCTAACGACCATGTATCGTATTATATTTTATTTCATCCTGTTTTTATAAATTAAGAAATTCATAAAAATTTTAACAGTAGTTTGTAACTTGACTAAAAATAGGTCGTAACTTGATTAGTTAGGTCAAATTACCTTGAAAGCCATCTGTCACTGTCAAATAATTTTTTTATTATTAAGATTTAATTGTTAATATAAAATTCAATAACATTGACTTCTTTTTAAATATGACAGTAAAAGTAAGTAATTAATTATTTTATTTTTATTTTATAGTCATTATAGTATTTTTAAATATCAAAAATTAAAAGTAATTGTCTTCCCTTAAGCAATCAGAGCAGCGTTGCTAGGCAACACATTGCAGTACCTGATACCGTAATGTTTTACTTACCGGCGCCAAATTGATTATTATTATTAAAACCGTCGTGCATAAAAGTTTGTATGTATTTCGGGTGTAATCAGCGTTTATGGACCTTACGGGTTAATAGTCCTCGCCTGCGGCTCGGGCTCTTATTTACACGTTGCGGTCCATAAACGCCTGTTTTACGCCCTTAATACACAAATAACTATTACTCACCGAAAACTCAATTATTAACCACCGTGTATCATATATGAATTCGCCCAACTAACCGATAGGATTTACTCAACGGTCAGCTGGGTTGACTTACAACAGGTAGGGTCGCCTAACTATAGAACGCTCATTTCGATATATTTTAATAGTTTTTTTAAAAATTTTATGTTTCCATTTTTTCCGATTTTTTAATTTTTCTTGTTTGCTTATTTATCCCTTTCGTAAGTGTTTACCAATTGGTATACGTAAGACACTATGTGACTCCCTTGTACTGAGTCATTTTAATGTCTATGATATTGTTCAATTTTAGGTTAGGTTTTATGAATATTTTTATAATTTTCGTTTTTAATTTTGGATATTAGAATGTACTTTTTATTTTACTAAACAATAAATTATATGTATTTGATTTGATATGGAATTATATTGTCATGTAACAAATATTGGTTAACCAACGAATTTGGCTTTGTGTTGCTCGTTTCATTTCCGTTATCCTTAAATATATTTAATATTTGTTCAGTTATGTTTATTAAGAGTTTATTAGTTTTCCTATTTTCTTATAAAAGTGATTTTTTTTGTAACTAAATATGTGACGCATTTTTTATCTACAGATATATGAAATTATTATTCAATATTCTCCTGACCGTTAAATTCGAATTAAATGTAATAATTTACTGGGATATGGTCAACAATTATCTATTAAAAAATTACACACTACATATGTTTCGGCACATTTTTGCCATTTTTAAGTATCTATATGATCTAATAGTACATGTTACTATTCTAGCTATTACCATGTTTTTTTTATAAACATTTTCCACCTCCGAGTTGGGGTGGTAATCACCCCCAGAGAAAAATAACCTATTGGCATTGGGTAGATTTTGATTTTTGAGCTATTTTCTACCTACTGACAAAATTTTAAACAAATCCATTAATATAAAAAGAATTGCTAGCAGAAAACCGTCATATTCTGGACTATATGAAGTTAAGTACAGATTCAGTAAATGCTTTTAACAGAAAAAATTGTAGATATTGTTACGAGCCGGTTCGGACCTTTCGACCAGGAAGTAAACGAGACAGACGGGCAGTTCTTAGAACCTGAGAATTTTCGATTGGCTGCTAGAATATTCGATTCGAGAAAGGTTGTTTTTCGTTGTAACGTTGCAGATATTTCTAGAAGGATTTAATTTTATCTTTAAGGGACCGCTTCGGATGGGGAAGAATAATTGTTATGGTAGTAGCTGGCGATAAAGTGCGGATTGTTGTACGAGATATTTTAAAGACGTTATTCAGTAATTGTGACTATATGAAAGTTGTGTAAATTAGTTTAGGAAATTGTTATCTATTTGTCTTTACCAGTAAATTTTTAAGTTTGTCGGCTGTTTATTACTTATCCCGAATCCACGAAGGAATAGTATATTACTTTACAAGTGGAGTAAATTGCATATTCCAGCAAGTGTGTTTGGCTAAAGAAATGAGCTAAATATGCAATTTGTTCCTCGAGTGAAGTACTATGCTTTACCCACGACTTACCAAATGGTTTTGTATAAAACTAAAAATAACAAACAAAATTTAAATTTTGGCATAATTTGTCAAAAATATTCGATTTCGCAAACAGTTCTGTCTGAGAAATTTCAAACGTTAGTTTAATTTAATATATACTGTAGGCAACCAACATAATAATACAGGTTTCTATTTACTTACTCCACTAGTGTAGTAAATGAAACTACAACACAACTCCTCAATAATTTGACACTTACTGACAGAGATATAGGTTAAAAAATAGGCAATTTACTTATGAGTCGTGGTTAAAAATTATGACAATATTAATAAATAGATAGAATAGTGTAACAAATGTTCGACGTGATTTTTTATATTGACATAACTTTTTATTTAGGAACCGATTGACATGAAATAAACTTTAAATGTTAAATGAAGCTTACCACAGCATATTGGAAACCGCATCTAAATCGGATAAGCCGTTTTTGAGACTAGCGTGCATAAACAGACTAACAAACGGACAAAAAAAATAATTACGTTTTGGGTTAAGCATCGATATAATAACCTTTGCTTTTAATTTATTTTTTTACATTCTCAATATACAGAAAACACGTTTCTACAATTTTATTAAATATGTATAAATAATACTAAATATACTAAACAGTGTGTTAGTTCAAGTCATTAAAAACATATAATACACCACACGATAACAAAATTATATGTTCACTTTACATCGCTTTTTACTTTCCTATTTTGCGTCTTCATTATTGTGCCTCCAGCGATTGTTAGTTTATTATTTATGTTTTCTGCACAAACCGATAAGCGAGGTAACGTTGCTTGGTATTTTAATTTATATTTTTATAAATCCACACGCAAAAATTTAAATAACATTTTCAGTATCTTTACTTTCTTGATAACAGTTATATACTTATTACTATATCAAAAGTTCTATCGTAAGAATAAACGTTTAAATAACAAATTCTGTGAAGGTTATATACGTAGGGATTATTCCGGAAATTACTATAATAATAATTACTGTGCATACACAAAATAGAGTCAAAACATTATACACGAAATACAAATTCCCTTGTTTCCTTCCGAAAATTCAGGGTACTAAAACATTGTTATGTATCATATCATTTACAAACCATTTAATGAATGGCTAAACCGTAAACGATATCGCTACTAGCTCGGAATTAAAATTTTCACCGGTAAATTTTTATGCAATATATCGTGATTGCCACACATAAATTCGTTCCATAATTACATTTTAAAAGGGTGCTAAAATAAATATTAATAAGTGGTCGGAAAGTCGATAAAAATATTTGAAATGAGGGAATATTAAATCGGAATGTGTTATTCGAAGAAGTGGTTTATATTTTATATATGTATGCTAATAGGCACATAAAAAAATATTAGGTTAATTAGTAAAAAATGTTACTGAAAAAAATAAAAATAACCGTTTTATTAATCTAATCAGGAACTCGTTACAAGAAGAAATTAATAAGTAACTTCTAGCAAAAATATAGAAATTGATAATGTTTGCAAATTATTAGGGAATATCACAGAAAAATACAGATAAAGATAAAATCCCACAAAATTACCTTATTACAGTAAACATTTTCTAAGCTAGATCTACCATATTTTTTGCCAACTGATTGATCAAATTTTTATATTTGAAAATTGGATAAACAAGAAATGACATAAAGAAAATATGCAAAAAATTTCACATACGGCAGAACTCGAATCTGCAATCTCTACCTATAAGCCAGTACTTAATCTACCCATTTCATCCATAGACTACTCTTGTTGCATACGATACTTACTTAATTTTTTTCTTAAGCCCATATAAATGTTGGTTGAAAAGTTTTAAAAGCGACACCTTTTAACTAGTAGAGTAATCAAAATTTATACGCTATTTTAATATTTCATCTTCCATTTGAATACATAAAAAATTCTATGTTGATTTGTCAATTCACTCTTAGTTTACAAGTTATTTAAAGTTGACATGTTAGTGTATTTTGTTACAATGAAAAAAAACGAATATCGTGCTTTAATAGGTT